>JAQGDG010000096.1:0-405200 GCA_029844215.1 Przewalskia tangutica
CAACACATAAACATGTTTAGACAATAAACATCACAAAGTTAGCCGAGCAAGTGCCGCCTTCCATAAAATATACATAACCAAAAGTAAACAAGACAACATTGTTCTGATGTACTCAAACCACAAATGACTACAAACCTCTAGAATAATACTGTGAATGACAGGCTCGCCATACCCCGAATGTACATAATATCCACAACATCAGTGGAAAACCGTGATCAAAAGGCAAGCCTCGCAGAAACGGAGCTTCCGACACTGATCGTGATCCTAAGAACGAGGATCCACCACCAAGCAATTTCACCTCACGCGACGAACGCATCTAGCCTTCGTATGGGGGGGTCAAGACACAATATGTAATAAGTATGAAAATCAAAAATATCAGAATTATATCATAAGTCTAAATAAAGTTTTTCCGAGACATGATGATAATCAAATTACAGTGCACTGTGACTTACTAACAATGAGAGTATCAAGTATAAACTTTACTGCATAAAAATAGGAGGCTCATGATCAAAGTAGGGACACCCGCCCGTAGTATCATTAAGCAATCCTACCTCGACTATTTCACTCGCATAGTCCTACTTGACCAGAATGGAGCGATGCGCCCGATGGGACTATTTCACCCGCACGTAGACTATTTCACCCGCTTGGCCCTGGGCCCGCGAATGAGTACAAACGCCAGACTGCATCACGAGTAGCAAATCCATGAAATTAGTAGTAACCCGGCTTTCCCCGTAGCACAATACGGACTAGCACAACCATTATCATACATAACATAAGCGCCACCGCTTATCATAACATAAGCAAGTTATGAAATCCCTAACCTCTTATTAACATTATTAATATATTCTCTCATTTTAGTTTACTTAAGGCACTAATACGTCATTTAAGAGAAAAATCCGGATTCTCAGAACGACGCCCCGGTTCAAGCATCGTGCCTTATCCTGCACCCTAGTGACACAACATCGAGAAAACTAATGGAAAATAAAACTTAAACAAGAAACAAGATATATGATCATAAACAAAGCAACCCAACTAAGTACCTTCCAATAACATATATAAATACAACTCTTACAAAACGCAATAGCTTAATCCTTTTTTACAAACCCCGCCCACAACAAGCATTACATACCTCTAAGATTTACAACAACTATGACGGATGTGGCTCGCCATACCCCTAATGTACAAGAACCTACAACTCAGTGGAACACATACCAAAAGATAAGCCCGAGAAACGGAGCTTCCCAAAACGCCGAACCGAGATCCTAAGAGCGAGGATCCACGACCGACGCATTCTCTACCGCAGATGAACGCAGCCTTCAAGGAGGTCAAGACAACAGTACTAAGCATGTGAAATCAGAAAATATCAGAATGAAATCATATTAGTCTATATAAAGTGTGAGACATGTAAGTGATAACCAAACTACAGCTTCACAACATAAAAGCAAATATAAACAAATGTGACTCACGCCTCAAGTCATCACTCAATATAACTACGGGTCTCACGCCCACAACATCAATCATAAACAGATCATGGTCGCATGCCCCGACTTGATCGGCAGACATGTCCATGATGCAACAATAATACCAATGCCCCACGCCACATGCCCCTAATTCTACCTGCTCTAGACACGCCCATGTGACATAAACAATAATATATCAGATCAACTCGCCGCATGGCCACATGCCCCGAATTTACCCTGTAGACATGTCCATGTAACCACAATAACAATATATCGGTAATCAACCCTACCGCATGGTCGCGATGCTCCTGGACATCGCAGACGGCAGACATGTCCATGTGACATCAACAACAAGCAAAAGAATCAAAATGGAAACATACCCGTGGAATTTCTCCATCACCGCCAAAGACGCCCAAGTAAGTTCTCAATAAGTCGACCGCCTTCTCGCAGAGACGCCAGAATACGTAAATACCACACTTGCACAACAAAGGCTATCATCACAAGCATACGCAAGTTTCACAACAACAAGCATAGGCAAGTTTCACAACAACAAGTATAGGCAAGTTTCACACAACTCAAAGTACTTTCATTTTATGCCAAAGTCCGGCTTTTAACCCCAAAGTACTACATACGTTAAGTTCTTTTAAAAGAGATCCATTACTTTTATAAAAGTCACCCTATACCCAGAGTATTAGAAATGACTCAACCCACATTCCTTTTCAAAATCAAGTAACAACATTCTTTTCCTAAGTTCCAGCTTGCCTAGTTTCAATTACTCAAGCTTCTCATTTTCAAATGCTCAAGTCACTTATTTTAGAAAGGTTTCATAACTCATAGTCTTAATCTCTTTAAAACAACTGAGCAACATACGTCATATATGTGAGTAGTTTATTCTTTGTTTATAACGATCTTATTACATAATGCATGATCTAGAAAATGTAATATCATTTTGTCTCATCTTAGCTTCTATGCAGATGGAGGTTTCAACGTTTTAATACAAATACATCATTATTCAATACATTTTCCTTTATTAACGCCGGCAGTTGGTCCTGTCGATACACATTCTGATTCAAATCAAAGAAACATTATCCCTTTAAAACCAAGTACTCATTACTCACGAATGAGGTTTCACACAAACATCCACATTAAAACAAATAAGTTAAGTCTCTTATCTTATAAGATCAAGTCTCTTAACTTCTAACATCAAGAAACCATTTTCTTACCTACATAAAGTCAGTATAACTAACTTCCCATAAAGCCGTTATAACACTTTATGTTTAAACCAAACAAATACACTTAGCACTGTGACGCTCCACCGCACTACATAGCTACACACATATCACGCTAGAACAGATAGAAGAGGTTCACATACCTCGCGAGTGCATCGGCAATACGCAAAATGCTCCAAGTACTACAACCTTGCTAGCCCTTTCCACTCCTCAAGTAGAATACGCTACTCTTAGTACTTTCACCTAGAAAGGTCACAAACGCCTATTAACTTCAAAACACAAGGTTCCATTTCTCTACAGAAATTCTAAGAAGATTCTCTCCCCGCAACAACAGAAATCTCCTCCTCTATCGAGGCCGCCATCAAGCCAACCAGGGGGCTTACACGCCTAACCTGACGGTACACCCTACCAAGAATACTACACAAGTCTATCGCAATACACCCTATGTAAATACATGCGCTTCTTTTCTTTATTCTTCAGCTTAAGTCAAAAGACATTGCCGCAAAGATTAAGCTTAGTTCTATATATAGTATACTTCAACTATATATTCTAATAACATGTAATTTCCAATTACAAACAGAGGACAAGATAATTACCTCGATAAGCCCATAATTATCCAAGTTAAACGTCGATCCTTAGCAACGCTTAGCTCCAACTCCGGTGCTCCATCCCGCCCAAACAACCCTTAAGTTCTAACCAACTTCTACTTAAATACTTCAATCAATCAATGAAGATTTTCTTAGGGTTTCGTTTGAGACTAAAGGACAAAAGTGGTAGTATTTCTGCTCTACGATAGAGGTATCTTTGGAATACTACAAGGTACAAGGCTAAGGTATTTTGGGCATTATAACAATACTGAAGACAACTTTCTACCATGGGGGTAGGCTCGGCTAGCACACTAGGCTGTGAGTGGTGTTCCTGCCAAAGGCCACACGGTGAGGAGGAAGGCTCTGCTTAGAGCTCACAGTGTGGGAGAGGGTTTCAAGACTGAAGTTTTTGAACGGATGAAGTCTTCACATTTGTGGGTATTTATAAGCAAAACCAAAGGCCAACCAAGGGCCAAGATCCTTCCAAGTGTATAGCAAGTGTAAGGACAAGATTAAGCCAAGTGGCACCCTAAACCCTACTCCACAAAACAAGGCACAAAACATGGCACCAAACAAGCCACAAACAAGGCCAAAACAAGGAGCCAATTAATAGCTATGATGTCACGCACCACTGGCCTGATCGTGCCTTACCCTGCACCCTAGTGATACAACATCGTAGAAAACCAAATGGAAATAAAAACTTTACACATGAAATGAGACATAATAAATAAACAGCCAACCCAACACTGCCTTTCAAGATATATACATAAAACCCGAATAGCTTATCCTTACAAACCCCGCCACAACAAAGGTTATGCATCTTAAGATTTACAACAACTATGACGGACAGTGGCCCCGCCATACCCCAATGTACAAGAACCTGCCAACTCGTGGAACACATACCAAAAGATAAGCCTCCAAGGAACGAGCTTCCCAACACGAAAGCGTGATCCTAAAATGGATCGAGCACCAACGATTTCTACCGCGCAGATGAACGCACTTCAAGGAGGTCAAGACAACAGTACCAAGTATGTGAAATCAGAAATATCAGAATGAAATCATAGCAGTATATAAAGCAGAGACATGTATGATAACCAAACTACAAGATACAACATATAAACAAATATATTAGGTCGTGACTCACGCTTCTCCAAATCATCACTGTGTCGTGGAATTCTTCTCACCACGGCAGCCTATGATATGATATCAACAAGACAAAGAATCCAAATGGGAGCATACCCGCGCCACGCGATCGTGGTCGTGATGTCCAAAGTGGAAACAATAAGACAACTTTCCAAACGGAAACATACCCGCGCGCCACGCATCGTGTGATGCCCAAAGTGGAAACAATAAAACAAATTTTTCCAAATGGAACATACCCGCAGCGCTTACGATCGCGGTCGAGATGCCCAAAGGGAAACGATAAAGCAAAGATTCCAAATGGAAACATACCCGCAGCGCCACGATCGCGTCAAGATGCCCAAAGGGAAACAATAAAGCAAGATCAAACGGAAGCATACCCGCAGCGCCACGATCGTGGTCGATGTCCAAAGCGATTAGCAAAAGTAACACAATCAACAGAACGCATCTGCGGAATTTCTTCACACCGCAGACGCCCAAGTAAGTTCAATAAGTCAACCGACCTCCATCGAGAGGCGCCAGAGTATAAACACAATTCTGGCACAACAAAGGCTATCACGACACAAGATAGGCAAGTTTCACAACAACAAGATAAAGTGTGTTTCACAACAACTCAAAGTACTTTCATTTTATGCCAAGGTCCGGTTTTAACCCTAAAGTTCTACGACGCTAAATTCCTTTTAAGAGATTCATTCTTTTATAAAAGTCACCCGACACCGTAGTATAAAATAGAGTGACTTACATCTTTTAAGTAAACCAAAACAACTTCCATACTTTCCTTTTAAAATCAAATTAAGGCAACACTATGCCTTATTTTTAGACCAAAACACTTTTCCTTTTAAAGTCAAGTTACCACATTAAAACCAATGATAAAAACCCTTCTTTTGTTTTCATAAAGTCGTTATAACCAACTTCCCATAAAGTCGTTATAACACTTTATGTTTTAAAACCATTTTAAGACAACACAATGCCTTTCTTTTCCCTAAAGTTCCAGCTTTGCCTAATTTCAATTACACAAGTCTCTTTTTTAGAAAGTTTCATAGTTCAACGTCTTAATCTCTTTTAAAACAATTGAGTAACATATGCCATAAAGTAGCAGTTATTCTTGTTCATAATCAACCTTATTAAGCACCATGATCTAGAAAATGTAATATCATTTTGTCTCATCTTAGCTTCTATGCAGACGGAGGTTTCTAATGTTTTAAGAATACTTAATTATTCAATACATTTTCCTTTATTAACGCCGCAGTTGGTTTGTCGATACACATTCGATTTCCAAATCAAGAAAACATTATTCCTTGCAAAAACCAAGTACTCATTACTCACGAATGAGGTTTCACACATCTTACAACATTCAAATCAATTTAATTAAGCTGAGTCCCTCTGTCTTATAAGATCAAGTCTCTTAACTCCTAAGATTAAATAGCCATTCTTTTTTATCTCTTTAGACGTTATACCTAACTTCTCATAAAGCTAGTATAACTCTTAAGTTCTCAAAACCAAGTATTGCTACACATCAAATCCGCTTTATAAGTCAAATCGCTTACCCTTTGAAACCACAAAGCATTTTCTTACCTACATAAAGTCATATAACTAACTTCCCATAAAGCCGTTATAACACTTATGTTTCAAACCAATCAAATACATTAAACACATGTGACGCTCACCGCACTACATAGTTACACACATATCACGCAGAAGAGATAGAAGAGGTTCACATACCTCGCGACGAGTATCGACTAATAGCAAAATGATCCAAGTACTTCAAACCGCTTGGGCTACTCCTTAAGCCACGTAGATCGCATCACACGTAGTACTTCAACCTATAAGGCCACAAGGCGCTTATTATCATCTAGATCTCATTGTTCCATATTCTACGTAAAATTCAAGAAGACCTCCCCCGCAACCGCTGCTAATCTCCTCTCTACCGAGGCCGCTACCAAGCCAACCAGTGGGGTTTGCACGCCTAATCCAAGGTAGATAATTCTACTCACAGAATACTACACAAGTCTACCAGAATACACCCCTATGTAATTACAGTCAGCTTCTTATTTATCCTTCTACGTGTTTACTGCTCAATTCTTATTCAGCTTAAGTCAAAAGATATTACGATTTAACTACGCTCAGCTTTTATTCAATAATCATTCTATATATAGTATACTTCAACTATATATTCAACAATCATGTAATTTCCAATTACAATAGTGGACAAGATATTTACCTCGATAAGCCCAAAATTATCCGAGTTAAATGTCGCTTCCCGAACAAGGTTTAGCTCCTACTCCGTGTCTAAAACGCCCAAGAAACCCTTGAAGTTGTCTACACAACTTCTACTTAATACTTCAACCACGGGTGAATATTTCCTTGTGGTTTCATGAATAGCAAAATGAGGTATAATCGTATTTTCCTGGTTTTTCAGATAAAGCGGTACTTTGGAAAGTACTATAAGGTATAATGGCTAGAGTATTTGGGGCATTATAACAATACTAGAGAGTATTTCTATACCACAAAGCCGGGTATTTATACGAGACAACTAGGCAGTGGTAGGTACCCTGCCAAGGCTTCACAAAGTGTGGTGGCTCTCGCCAAGCTCAACTAGGAGTGGAGAGGACGAAAAGCTCAAGCTAAGAGGAGTAGTTTGAGACTTAGATAGATTGCTCAATTTTTGATGAAGAAAGTTCATCAACTGGGCGGGTATTTATAGTCAGTGAAGGCCAACCAACGGACAAGATGGTGCCTATGCAAGGCAAGTGTAAGGCCAAGATTAAGCCACTGCAACCTTATCCATCTACACAAAATATCCTACCTAACCCTTGACCACAAATTCAACACCAAAACGCAAGCTTAGCCCATTTGCCGCCCAACCTCTTTCCAATGCGCAGGTGACACACGCCACCCTCCCGCTGGTCTAAAATGTTACGCCTCTAAAAATCCGCAAAAATTATAAATGACATAGCCTAATTTTCCTACTTAAAGTGGAAACGCTTCATTTAAAACGACTCTAACCGGTGTTGTGTACAAATTTCGAATCTTGCCTATCTTAAGGCTCAAATTTTATACGCACGCCCCACGCATATACTGAAATACGGTATAACATTCTCCTCCTTAGAAACATTCGCCCGAATGTTCCTTCTCAAGACGGATAACGATAAGAGTTCTTCTAATAAAATTGCCAACGCCACAATTGCTACAAACACCCGTGATAAATACTTACATCCAAGTCCACGAGGAAACACTCTAACATCACAAACTTTGTCACTTTGCCGCGAGGTTCTAGTGTCACTCCGCGACCCAACAAATGGTACCGATCGCACGCGATTCCCGAGGTCTAAAATATACATCCTTCGTGACCTTCTCCCTTCACAAGAAATGATCATATCTATGCTCGCAATACATGCCGCTCTACCCTTACTCGCCAGACTCTTCTCTAACACTTGAACTCTTCTAGCATACGCATCACACTTTAGTCAACGCTTTTTCCAACCCTCGAGTCACTACCTCCAAACTTGGTCATCTTACTAGCCTCAATCTTCCTAAGGCCATCCCCGCCTTCACGACCGCTTCGGTCGAACACACCCACGAACTCATACGATGGTCAACTAAACTGGGCCTAGCACCTCGCGGATCCTACCACCGCGTGACCACCCGCAGCCGACTTACCTCATTCCGGCCACGGTTGATACGCAACACGCCCTCAACCCGAAAGACACACGCCGACACTCTCGCTGCTCGATCCCAACAATCTTACCTCTACAGTCATGAAAGCTACCACTTCCATTTCACACTACCTGTGACTTATCACACAATACATTCTAGGCATAAAATGCACCCGACAAGGATCATTTGCAAAAACTTGTACTCAAGACTACTTACATCTAAGGTCTCAATCAGACATTCTAGGGTCTGCCATTTCCTCACCCTCAAGCTTACCCTTCTCACTCACCAGTTCTACATCACATTTTAGCACAAAGCCATCCGAACATAACACTAATCACAACATCAATACATACAAAACTCTGTATGTTAAGGATATACCGAAAGTAGTGGTTCTGAGGACCGCTAAAATCGGGAACTTCCACCGCGACTTCTACCGTGGCTCCGGTACGAACATCCCGCTCAAGGGAAGCGTGAAGAACCCACAATCGATTCGTGATTCTCAGCTATCCTACCAGCCATACCCCTGCCTGACAGCCCTAAAATACCGCTGGCCGCATGTAAACAAACTCCCGACTAGCACGACACTCCCCACCGCGAGTCTACCACGCCACAACGAGGTAGGGTGGCTTCACCGCTAACACCCCGCTTCTCCCGAAAATCAACCTCGAGCCCCGACCGCTTCCCAATACTGATGCTCAAGATTGCGAGGACCACTCAGACGGGCGAGGCGCATAACTATCCGTTGGCCGAGGCGGTCCGCCTCGAAAGTCACCAAAGGACCTCGCTGCTCGCCTCTTCACGACCTGGTCATTTCGCCGATTCTCCGCCTCACTTCCAAGTGCATAAGTCGCATGCTGGCAATATCCATGCCCTACAAGAGCTACACCAACAACTCTCTCGCTAGGTAATCATCGAGCCTCAGAATATATCGGTGCACTCGATCCTCCATACTAGCTACCAACGCGGACGACGCCAATGAGTCGAACCCACATCAGACTCCCGAACCGCACGCCTGCTCGGGCCGCAACACCAAAAACTGCTCACTCGAGCCCTCTCATCCGCGAGGTAAGAAATGTGCAAGAAAGGCCTCAGAACTCGCCCATAAAGCCGGAAGTGCATGCTCTCCCGACAGCTCCCACGATCAAACCACGATCGGGCGTATCACGCACCGACGCGAACCTGGGGACCACCGACTGGTCTCCGATGCCTTGATCACTCATGATCCGTCAGAATCGCCGGATGAACTCCTCGCGATCATCCTCGTGCCTCACCCATAAAACTCGAGGGTTACACTTAAAATCCCGTAGTCTCAAACCGCTCGCCGGTGAACTACGCTATTGGCCGGAACCGTGATCCATTTATCCTCACGTTCGCTACGATCCCGCCGTAATCGCCATCTTCAGAATTCCATTCTCCTCGCCTGCATCGTGGACTGAGGCTCGTGCATCGTGGTCTCTGAGATCGCCGCCGCTTACTCACAGCCTCCTCTCGCCGCTTTGCCCTTCTCGCCCGGCCGCCTTACGCGAGGCATAATCGTAAAGCGAAAGGAATACGCTGAGGGTCCAACTTATCACACAAATTTCTAAGGCACGATCTCGACGAGAAGAATGGAAACTAATCCTAAATGTCCTATAGCCTCCTGACATAGATGTGGTGCACAACACACCGATAATCAAGACTTACTGTACACGGTCGTAGACACTTTCCGAGGACTAATCGCCTGATACCACTTTTGTCACGACTAATCCGGCCCGTGATCGTGCCTTACCCCGCACCCTAGTGATACAACATCGAGAAAACCAATGAAATAAAAACTTTACACATGAAATGAGAGACATAATAAATAAATAAAGCCAACCCAACAGCTTTCAAGATATATACATAAACCCGAACAGCTTATCCTTTTTACAAACCCCGCCACAACAAAGGCATGCACTTAAGATTTACACAACTATGACGGACAGTGGCTCGCCATACCCCGAATGTACAAGAACCTACAACTCAGGGAACACATACTAAAAGATAAGCCTCCAAGGAACGGAGCTTCCCAATACGCCGAAAGGTGATCCTAAAATGGATCGATGTACCAACGTATTTCTACCGCAGATGAACGCAGCCCAAGGAGGTCGCATAACAGTACCAAGTATGTGAAATCAGAAATATCAGAATGAAATCATAGCTTATATAAAGCGAGACATGTATGATAACCAAACTACAAGATACAACATATAAACAAATATATTAGGTCGTGACTCACGCCCAAATCATCACTGTGCCCGTGGAATTCCTTCTCACCGCCAGCCTATGATATGATATCAACAAGACAAAGAATCCAAATGGGAGCATACCCGCGCCACGATCGTGTCAAGATGTCCAAAGTGGAAACAATAAGACATTTTTCCAAACGGAAACATACCCGCGCGCTTACGCATCGTGGTCGCGATGCCCAAAGGGAAACAATAAAACAAATTTTCCAAATGGAAACATACCCGCGCGCCACGATCGTCGGTGATGCCCAAAGGGAAACAATAAAGCAAAGATTCCAAATGGAAACATACCCGCGCGCCACGATCGTGGTCGATGCCCAAAGTGGAAACAATAAAGCAAAGATCAAAATGGAAGATACCCGCGCGCTTACGATCGTGTCGTGATGTCCAAAGCGACAGCAAAAGTAACACAATCAACGTGAACGCATCTGCGGAATTTCTTCACATCGCCAGACGCCCAAGTAAGTTCTCAATAAGTCAACCGACCCTCCATCGAGGCGCGTAGTATAAAACACAATTCTTGCACAACAAAGGCTATCACGACAAGATAGGCAAGTTTCACAACAACAAGCATAGTGTTTCACAACAACTCAAAGTACTTTCATTTTATGCCAAGGTCCGGTTTTAACTCCTAAAGTTCTACGTGACGTTAAATTCCTTTTAAGAGATTCATTCTTTTATAAAAGTCACCCGATTCGTAGTATAAAAATAGAGTGACTTACATCTTTAAGTAAACCAAAACAACTTCCATACTTTCCTTTTAAAATCAAATTAAGGCAACACTATGCCTTATTTTTAGACCAAAACACTTTTCCTTTTAAAGTCAAGTTACCACATTAAAACCATTGATAAAACCCTTCTTTGTTTTCATAAAGTCGTTATAACCAACTTCCCATAAAGTCGTTATAACACTTTATGTTTTAAACCATTTTAAGACAACATAATGCCTTTCTTTTCCCTAAAGTTCCAGCTTGCCTAATTTCAATTACACAAGTCTCTTTTTTAGGAAAGTTTCATAGTTCAATGTCTTAATCTCTTTTAAAACAATCGAGTAACATATGCCATAAAGTAGCAGTTATTCTTGTTCATAATCAACCTTATTAAGCAACATGATCTAGAAAATGTAATATCATTTTGTCTCATCTTAGCTTCTATGCAGACGGAGGTTTCTACTGGTTTTACTAATACTTAATTATTCAATACATTTTCCCTTATTAACGCTGCAGTGGTTTGTCGATACACATTCTGATTTCCGAAATCAGTAAAACATTATTCCTTTCAAAAACCAGGTACTCATTACTCACGAACGAGGTTTCACGCATCTTACAACATTCAAATCAATTTAATTAAGTGAGTCTCTTGTCTTATAAGATCAAGTCTCTTAACTCCTAAGATTAAATAGCCATTCTTTTTATCTTTTTAGACGTTATACCTAACTTCATAAAGCTAGTATAACTCTTAAGTTCTCAAAACCAAGTATTGCTACACATCAAATCCGCTTTATAAGTCAAATCAGCTACCCTTTGAAACCACAAAGCATTTTCTTACCTACATAAAGTCGTTATAACCAACTTCCCATAAAGCCGCTATAACACTTTATGTTTCAAACCAATCAAATACATTAAACACATGTACGCTCACCGTACTACATAGTTACACACATATCATGCTAGAAGAGATAGGAAGAGGTTCACATACCTCGCGACGCAGTATCGACTAATAGCAAAATGCTCCAAGTACTTCAAACCGCTTGGCCACTCCTTAAGCCACGTAGATCGCACCACACGAGTACTTCAACCTATAAGGCCACAAGGCGCTTATTATCATCTAGATCTCATTGTTCCATATTCTACGTAAAAATACGCAAAGACTCTCCCCGCAATCGCAAGTAATCTCCTCCTCTACCGAGGCCTACCAAGCCAACCGCGAGTGGGGTTTGCACGCCTAACCCAAGCAGATAATTCTACTCACAGTAATACTACACAAGTCTACTGTAATACAGTCCTATGTAATTACAGTTCAGCTCTCTTATTTATCCTTCTATGTGTTTATTGTTCAATTCTTATTCAGGCTTAAGTCAAAAGATATTGCACTGATTTAACTACGCTCGCTTTATTCAATAATCATTCTATATATAGTATACTTCAACTATATATTCTAACAATCATGTAATTTCCAATTACAATAGGACAAGATATTTACCTCGATAAGCCCAAAATTATCCGAAAGCAATGTCGCTCCCGAACAAGGTTTAGCTCCTACTCCGTGTGCTCCAAACGCCCAAGAAACCCTGTTGTCTACACAACTTCTACTTAATACTCAACCACGGTGAATATTTCCTTAGGGTTTCGCTTAGTGGCTAAAGGAGGTATAATCGCATTTTCCTGTTTTTCAGATAAAGGGTACTTTGGAAAGTACTATAAGGTATAAGGGCTAGAGTATTTTGGGCATTATAACAATACTAGAGAGTATTTCATACCACAAAGGGGTATTTATACGAGACAATCCAGGCTGGAGGGGTACCCTCGCCAAGGCTTCACAAGGGGAGGGCGTGGTGGCTCTCGCCAAGCTCAACTAGGAGGGGAGAGGACGAAAAGCTCAAGCTAAGAGGGAGTAGTTTGAGACTTAGATAGATTGCTCAATTTTTGACGAAGAAAGTTCATCAACCAAGGGGTATTTATAGTCAAGTGAAGGCCAACCAATGGCCAAGATGGTGCCAAGTGCAAGGCAAGTGTAAGGCCAAGATTAAGCCATGTGCAACCTTATCCATCTACACAAAATATCCTACCTAACCTCGACCACAAATTCAACACCAAAACGCAAGCTTAGCCCATTTGTCATTCAACCTTCTTCCAATGCGAGGTGACACATGTCACCCTCCCGCTGGTCCAAAATGTTACGCCTCTAAAAATCTGCAAAATTATAAATGACATAGCCGGAATTTTCCCTACGAAGTCGTGGAAACGCTTTCCTTTCATAAAAAACGACTCTAACCGGGTGTTGTGTACAAATTTCGAATCTTGCCTATCTTAAGGCTCAAATTTTATACGCACGCCCCACGCATATACTGGAAATACGTATAACAATAGAAACGTGACCCAATCGGGCCAACCCAACGCTTCACTCGAGGGTGACAAGGTCACCTCCCGCTGGTCCAAAACATTTCGCCTCTGAAAAATTCGCAAAAATACTAAATGACATAGCCGGAATTTTCCCAACGTAGTCGTGGAAACGCTTCGCCTAAAAACGACTCTATTCGGCACTTGTGCCCAAATTTCGAACCAAAGCCTAACTTAAGGCTCAAATTCTCCACGTACGTCCTTACGTACATACTCTGGAAATACGGGGTATAACAGATTCAACCCAAAGTACTACGTACTTCTACCCTTTTAAAAAATTACTCCTTTTCATATAAAACTTCCAAGATACTAATAACCGTAGTATCAAGTCACAACTACTTTTCAAGACAAGTCACATTACCTTTTAGAAATATAATAGGCTTCTAAATCAAGTGACTTCTTTTCTTTTAAAACCTTAGGCAATTGAGGCCTTAAAATCAATTTGCCTTTCATTAATTCAAGTCATTTATCCCTACTTATATTACTTAGAGTAAATCTCTCTTTTTAACTTTACATAAGGCTAATATAAACAACTTCCCATAAAGTCGTTATATTAACTTTATACATTAGTAAATTACATTTTCCTATATCCAAGGGACTTATATGTTTAAAACGAAACAAGTATCATATACTTTAAAACACTTCAAGTCCCTTAACTTTGAAAACTAAGACATCCTTACTACTTTTAAACAAGTGAGTTAATCTCCTAACTCAACTGACATGGACATTCTTAAAACAAGTAAAGGATATCAAAGTCTCAGACGCTACCGCACTATATAGGTACAACTATTCATGCTCAAGAGATAGAAAGTTCCACATACCTCTTCTGTCAATCCGCCGCTAAGTCCAATATACCGCACGAGTATGTCAACCTATAATGACCATAATACGCCTATTAACCTCTTACTTCAAACGAATATTATAAGTGCAAAGTCACTAAATTCTACGGAAAATCGGACAAGATTTCCTTTGTTTCTACATACTTTACCACCTTTTCAAGGCCCGAATTCAATAACCAAACACGCCACATTTAAGGCCCAACAATGTAGTTAACAATAGGGGATTACACGCCTATAAGACATGTAAAATTCCGCCCCACAATTGATATCAAACTAGTAAAAACTACAAGGTAAATTCGGCAACTTGAGATATAACAACACCAATTCTTATCCAATTCCTTTTCAATCCAAATTGTTTAGTATAACATGATGCCAAGCCGCAATCGATTACAACTACTACAATGTTCAAGTAAGTAACATGCGATGATTCTAACCAACGACCAAATTGTATTTCAATTTCAAATGGCTCATATGTCATTTCAGATTTAGGCTACAAAAATCCATAACACTTATCAATCTTCAATACGTATCTTCATGCTAGTAAAATGTAAGGCTAACAACAATATATAATCTTGTAACACTTTAAGAGAACATGATTGTTACCTCAACGAGCCTTAATCCAACTTCAAATCCAAAGTCGCTCCCTAGCAACTTAGAGCCTCTTCTTGACACTTCAATCCGCCACTTGAGACCCTTAGAATATCACAAACAACTTTCCTTTAATCTTCCAATCAAAACATAGGAAAGCAACTAGGTTTTCACCATGACTAATACGAAACGCTATTTTTCCGGATCTTCTATTGAGATACCCTTACAATACCCTCATGAACCTTGGTTTAAAGTATGGAGCTTATCGACAACAAACAATTTTTTCTCTTTCTTGTTGATGAACCCGAGAGCCCCTAAGAGTGTTCTTCAAATTTTCTTGAAAATTTGGCTAAGTGTAGAGTTGTCTTGCTACTAGTACTAATATATAGCAACATGTAAGGCCAAGATTTGCACATACGTGTGGTTTCGATGAAATTCTCTTAAATATCGCCTGCTGGTTCCATCGACTAAGTCAATTATATCAAGCTCTACTACTTTGCAAGACTCGTCATCTTAATAATGGTCAAACGACCCCTTTACCCATGTTATTTTCGTCCAAGACCACTTTGCAAAGGGTGACATGTGTCACCCTCCCATTCGTCACAATATTTCGCTTTTTCGACAATTCCATAATTCGATAAATTGTTACTAGTCTCAAATCTTAACATTTGGGATTCTTACGCACGCTCTAAAACATGTCCGTAATTACTGGTGTAACATTCTCCCTTAGAAACATTTGTCCTCGAATGTTCTTTCGAGTCAAACTTATAATTAGCGACATAGTTTCCTTTTACAACCCCGACATACCAATTATGCCACACATGGCCAAATAATAACACTTAAGCAAAAATACTTCAATTAAAACTTGACAAGTAAGGGAAAATGAATTACCTGAAGGTGTAGGGAATAAGTGAGGATACTTTCTCAACATGTCCTCCTCTGCTTCCCACGCCATCTCCTCCTCATCATTCCTCCACAAGACTTCGACTAAGACACATCCTCGTCCGCAATACCGACCGGGCGACGAGTATCGCCATGGGACTCTCCTCATACGATAACCCCTCTCACACCGGACTCGCTTAGCCGGAAAACTCTCGATGGATCTCTGATACACTTCCGCAACATAGAAACATAAAAGACCGGATGTACCGCCTCTAAATCTGATGGCAGATCCAACTCATAGGCAACCTTTCCTACTCTACGGATGACCTGGTAGGGCCCAATGTACCTTGGGCTAATTTTCCCCTTCTTTCTGAATCTCATCACACCCTTCATGGGAGATACCTTCAAGAAGACCCAATCGTCCACCTGAAACTCCAAATGTCGACGCCGATTATCTCAGATAAGACTTCGCCGACTCAGCCGCTATCAGCCTTCTCCGGATAAGATTCACCTTATCCACAACTCGAATCAAGTCCGCCAACTAATCGCACTCGCCCACGCCGAACCAACCAATCGGCGACCTACATTTCCGCCATACAAAGCCTCAGATGGCGCCATCTCAGATACTAAAATGGTAGCTATTATAAGCAAACTCTATAAGAGGAAAATGATCCTCCCACTACCCTCAAATCAATCACACAAGCTCGCATCATATCCTCGTTGTCCGGATAGTACGCCCGCCCGCCTCGCTACCGAGGATGAAACGCATCGAGACTCACTGTACCTAGTCCTTTGAAAGACTCCGGTTAGCCGTAAACCGGGCTCTCTGTCTCGATATAATCGAGATAGGGACTCGCGGGCCGCACAATCTTCCCGATATACATCCGCATAATCTCACCAAAACGCCGCCCCGATCGAAAGAAAGTGGGCTGATTTCACCGCCAACAATAACCTGCATGGAGTCATATTTCCTCCGAGTACGAGGTAACTCAGAATAAAGTCCATGTTGATCACCTCCCACTTCCATGTCGAATATAATAGCTCGCAATAGTCCACTAGGCCTCTCGTGCTCAACTCGACCACCGGGCAATTAGACATCAGGCAACAAAACTCGCCACTTCCTCTTCGTGCCATCCCACCAATACATACACTGAGGTCATGGTACATCTTATTCGACCCGCATGAATAGAATAACGAGCATTGTGTGCCTCCCTGCACCGGCCGACGGTCCTCGCCACATCTAACACACAACCTACTCAAATCTTAGCACCCCACCGTGCTCTACTCTAATAGACTCTTCTCCTCGCGAAGAGTTGCATCTAGATATCGTACCAACACCTGGTCCTCATATCGCCGCTTTTCACCTCATCAACGATGGAAGACTCGCAATCTCACAAACCCGCACTTACTATCATCTGTATAGATCAATCAACCCCAAGGCTCGCTAGCCGATGGATCTCGACGACCATGTCTTGTCTCTCTGGCCGTAGCTCGGCTGCACTCCCATCGATCTATGACTCAAAGCATCCGCCACCACGCTGGCTTTCCCTGACGGTATGTAATATCAACATCATAATCTTTCAACAACTCTAACCACCGCCTCGCCGCAAGTTCACTCCTCTCGCCTAAATATGTACCTGAGGCTCTTGTGGTCCGTATAAATATCCACATGAACCCCATATAAATAATGTCTCCAAATCGCCAAGGCATGAATAATCATGCCAACTCTAAGTCGTGGTAGGTAATTCCTCTCATGCTTCCAGAATCGCCGAAGCATAGGCTATAACCTGCCGCGGCCGCATCAATACGCACTCCTAGCCCGATACCCGAGGCATCACAATAAATTATGTAACCTCTAACCCTCGTGAAGAGTAAGAACCTGAGCCGCTGCCAACTTTTCCTTTAGTAATCGAAGCCCTTCTCACAAGCTTCAGACACTGAACTTAGCCGCCGAGTCACCTAGTCAACGGTGTTGATATCAAGCAACCGCCTCACCTTTGCCGATCAACTCGAACACCATCACCCAATAATGTGCCCAGAATGCCATCGAGGCCAACCAAAACTCACACTGAGAACTTGGCGAATAATCACGGCCCGGAGACCCTGGCATCGCCTCGCGATCTCGCATGCTCGCTCAGACGTGAATAAACCAGGATGTCATCAATGAATACAATAACAAATGTATCCAAAAATGGCTTGAACACCCGGTTCATCAGATCCATAAATACCGCTGGAGCGTTGGTCAAACCGAAAGACATCACCATGAACTCATAGTGCCCATACCGGGTCCTGAATGTAGTCTTTAGGATATCTGTGTTACACCCCGTATTTACAGGACATGTTTTAAGAAAATAAGTGAGAATCCCAAATGTTAAGATTAGAGACTTGTAAAAATTTATCGGAATTATGGAATTTTCGGAAAACGTAATATTGTGACGAATGGGAGAGCGACACGTGTCACCCCCCTTATGTTGTCTTGGACGAAAATTACATGGGCAAAATGGTCATTTGACCATTGTTTAGAAGACCAAGTCTTGTAAGTAGTGAGCTTGATATATTTGACTTAGTCAATGGGACCACTTAGTTGATACTTAAAAGAACTTCATCCAAACCACACATTTGTGCTAATATCAACCCTCCATGTTACTATATAGTAGTACTAGTAGTGAGACAAGTTCCACACTTAGCCAAATTTTCAAGAAAATTGGATGAGCAATACTAGAGCTCTCGGGTTCATCAAGGAAGAGAAGGAAAAAAATTTGTTTGTTGTCCAATAATCTCCCCACTTTAAACCAAGGTTCCTAAGTGTATTGTAAGGGTATATCAATAGAAAAATCCCGAAAAAATATAGTTTTCGTATTAGTCGCAAGATGAAAACCTAGTTGCTTTTCTAGGTTTTGATTGGAAGATTTAAGGGAAGTGGTTTGTGATATTCTAAGGGTCTCGCCGTGGATTGAAGTGTCAAGAAAAGGCTCTAAGTGCTAAGGAGCGACTTTGGATTAAGTTGACTAAGAATCGCTGAGGTAATAATCTTGCCTCTAAGTGTTACAAGATTACATATCATTGCTATCCTTACATGTTTGCTAGCATGAAGTATATGTGTTGAAGTTTTATAAGTGTTATGGATTGATGTAGCCTAAAACCGAAATGTCATATAAGCCATTAGTTGGATTACAATTTGGTCAGCATTAGAATCATCGCATGTTACTTACTTGAAGATTATAGTAGTTATAATCGATTTTGACTTGATATCATGTTATGCTAACAACTTGGATTGAAAAGGAAATTGATAAGAATTGATATTGATCAGATCCCAAGATCGCCGGATTTACACTTGTTGTTGTATTAGTTTGATATCAATCGCTAAATTTTACACGCCTAGTAGGCGGTAATCCTATTATTAATTGCATTGTTGGGCCTTAAATGTGGCGTGTTTGGTTATTGAATTCGGCCTTGAAAAAGGTGGCAAAGTATGTAGAAACAAAGGAGGTGCTGTCCGATTTCCGTAGAATTTAGTGACTTAGCACCTAGAATATTCTATGTTTGAAGTAAGAAGTTAATGGACATATTATGACCATTATAGGTTGAAGTACTAAGTATAGTGTATTCTTCTCAAGGATGGAATAGCTATCAAGGTGGAGGTACTTTGGAGCATTTTGCTACTTGTCGATAATCGTCGCGAGGTATGTGAACCTCTTCTTTCTTTTGACATGATTCTATGTATGAAATATACATGTAGTAATATTTCATGTTCCCTTCTACTCTTAGAAGTTAAGAGGTATGTATGTGATTTACTCTATGTAAATGTTATGTCTAGGTTATCCTAAGTTCTTACCAAGTCTTATGGGATGCTGCAAGAGTCGTTAGAGATATTTGGAGCCAAGTTGACTTGGCTAATTTTACAAAGACAAATGAGAATAAGTATCGAGCAAGCCATGCTAATAAAGGAAAATGTAATGACAATTGATTATATTAAAATGAGTAGAATTCTCCATCTGCATGTAAGCTAAGATAAGACAAAATTGTATTACATTTTCTATCATGGCTACTTGAATAAGATCGTTATAAATAAGTATAACTTATTCACAACGCACTCAAAGTATATGTTACTTAATTTAAAAGAGTTTACGTATGAAGTTGTAAGACTATGAATCTCAAATTTTAAAAGCGTTAAGAGACTTTATTTTTCAAGCATGGGACTTGATTCTTAAAGGAAGAAATGAATTGGTTTACAAGTATAGAATACTTGATTTGGAAAGACTTGATTTTCTAAAGTTAAGAAGCTTGATATTCTAAGTTAAGAAACTTGTTTTCTTAAAAGTTAAGAGACTTGAAATATTTTGAAAGCTATGTAATTCGATTTGAAAATATAAGTCTCTGGTTATAAAATGAATAAATTTGTCTAAGACATAAAGAGTTATAACGGCTTTATGGGAAGTTGGTTATAATAACTTTATGGAAGATTAAAAGAATGGTTTTCTTCAAGATATAAACAAAGAATGACTTGAAATAAAAAAAGGCAAATTGTTTCAAAGGTACCAAATGCTTAAGGTTTTTAAGAAAGAAGTCACTTGATTTAGAAGCCGGTAAATGTATTTCTAAAAGGTATTGTGACTGGTCTTGAAAGGTAGATATGACTTGATACTACGGTTGTTAGTATCTTGGAAGTTTTATTTGAAAAGGAGTCATTCTAAAAGAGTAGGGTGCGAGTACGTCGGGTTAAATTCCTGATTTTATATGATTTTACCGCCCCCATCGGCGCAAAGATACCTTTATGGGCAGACTACGTGATCTTACCGCATCCCGCGATTGGGTCGGGCAAGATACCTTATGGGCAGACTCATGTGACCTTACCGCGCCCCAGATTGGGTCGGGCAAGATACCTTACGGGCAGACTACGTGATCTTACCGGGCCCCGATGGGCCGGGCAGATACCTTACGGGCAGACTATGTTACCTTACCGCTGGCCCAGATCGGGCCGCAAAGATACCTTACGGGCAGACGATGTGATCTTACCGCGCCCCAGATCGGGCCGCAATATACCTTTACGGGCAGACCATGCGACCTTACCGCCCCAGATTGGGCCGGCAAGATACCTTTATGGCGCACTATGTGACCTTACCGCTCCATATCGGGTCGGGCAAGATACCTTTACGGGCAGACTATGTGACTTTACCGCATCCCATTTGGGTCCGTGAAGATAGCGCCCTCCATAAAGGGCCGCTTATGTTATGCAAGGTAAGTAAGTTATATGGTAATGAACTTGATGATTTTCCTAAGATGTACGTAAGAAAGTGACTATAACTTTATTGATAAACGGGAAAAGATAATAAGGTACGCATTAAGTTCACGCAGATGGTAATGACATGGTAGGTTCGTATTTACCCTTTTATACTTACCACTATGCTTTTATACAGATATGTTTTGTTTCATCAGACCTTATTTCCGCTCCATATTCGCACTGTTGTACTAACCCCTTTCGGGCCGCGCTCATGCCCGCAGTATTAGGTACATAGGTTGGTGATCCTTGCTCGATCTCTTGCTCGCTGGGAAAAAGCTCAATTTGCACCTGAGGCTTATCTCTTGGTACCTGTTCCCGAGGTCAGATTCATGATATTAAGGTATGGTCAGGCCCGTCCCGCCACCGTTGTTATGATTAAAACTATTTGAGGTCCGTAGTCACATATCGCGGGTCGCTTTGTAAAGAAAATGAGGCAATCGCTTCGTTGTATATATATATACATGTCTGAAGGTAGCCCTATCGCCAACTCGTTGTTTTACTTGTTTTATTTTATAAATTTCATGTATGTTCCGCTGATTATCTCTCGATGATACTGTAGTGGTGCCTGTGTAGGCACTACCACGCCCGGCCTGTCGTGACAAAAGTGGTATCGTGAGCGCTAGTCCTCTGAAAGTGTCCACTGCACCGTGTTCAGTAGTCTTGATTATCTGTGTCAGGCACCGCATCTATAATCGTGGAGGTTGCAGGACATTTAGGATTGGTTTCATTCTTCTCTTCGAGATCGCAGAGAGCCGCCATAGTAGGTCAATCCTCTCCGACCCTTCTTATGTAACGCTTATGCCCACGGAAGACGCACTGTGGCCCGTGGCAAGGCAAGAAGCAGTGAGTCGCTAGTGGTACGCAGAGGGTTACCAGACTCGGCACACTATGCCCGAGGTAAGAGGCTGATCGGGCGAGTTCAACACGCCGACAATATTGAGGAGCCGAGAGCGCAGAGCTCCAGCAGGTTCCGCACCGAGCCTCCAGCCTCCGCAGCCAGCGAGTTTAGAGATTACGGTGAGCAGATCAGCTATTGACTAGCATAGTGGTAGGGCACACGATGTGAGCAGTAGCCAACCCTGAGCCGATAATTTGAGGATACGGATTTTACGGGTCAGAGTCCACCCGAGTTTTATGGTTCGAGGTCCGGCGAGGAGGATCCGCAGGAGTTTATTCTGCAGCCATAAACAGACTATGCAGTTCTTAGGGCCTCGAGACAGAGTCACTTGTGTTAGTTTTCACCGTTACGCGATATCGCGCTGAACCGGTTTGAGTCTGGGAGCTATCGAAGGCGCGTGTCGCCCAAAGAGCTGGGATGAGTTCACTGAGGCCTTTCGATCACTTTTTGCCTCCCGGAACGAGGAGATCCCGTGTTGATAGGTTCTTGTCATTGAGGCGTAACGAGAGGACTATCGAGAGTACACCGAGTTTGACTCCTGGCCGTATGCACATACCATCAGCCGATATGGCGACAGAGTTCATCGCATGTGACGGGCTAGACTGGCCATATGATTATCGATGCTTGGGGTGGCCCTTCACCGTGTATGTATATTGCCAGATGCAGCGATGCGCAGGGATGAGGATAGAGAGAGGAGGATCGATTGACTCAAAGCCACCAAGAGGGCTGTGACAAACAGGTCTCAGGCAAATGAGGCGACATATTTCAAGAGCAGACTAGGTCGACATTGCAGCCAAAGACCGAGTGCTCCTCCACGCTTTTCCGGCGGGGTTTTACAACCCCGAACGCAGGGTCGGCCAGTCTCTAGAGCTTTAAAGTCTCGTGAGACGGGGTTCCAGCCACGAGGCCACCTTTGCCTCAACGCGCCCAGCTGTGGTAGGTTCTATTCTGTATGTCGCAGACGGGTGCTTGTTTTTCTTGTGGTTGTCTAGGCCATATGTTAAGAGAGTGTCCTTATAGAGGGGGTCCCCGTGGACAACACAGCCATCGGATCAGCCAGTGGTTTTTCGCCTTCAATATCTAGCGTATGTTCATGCACCGACAGCCGCGCAGGTCGCGCTGGAGTTCAGCTTTAGCGGCCCTTTGAACCGCCTATATGATTTCGTATGTCTTTTGCCCTTTAGAAACTTGTATGCATGATAAAGTTGTGGTATATTTAAGTGTCGCGAACGTATTATATCGAGACTACGATATGCTGTAAGGAGTTGAAGTAAAAGATAATCTCTTTTGGGCTTATGATGGACTGAGCATGCGCGCAGGTATTAGGGTCATGTGGCATTATTGGTATGTCGGGTGGTAAAACGAAACTATGTCGCTAATTATAAGTTTGATCGAAAGAACATTCGTGACGAATGTTTCTAAGGGGGAAGAATGTTACACCCCGTATTTACAGATATGTTTTAAGAACGACGCGAATCCCAAATGTTAAGATTAGAGACTTGTAAACATTTATCGAATTATGGAATTTTCGAAAACGTATTATTAGGATTTAATGGAGTATGCACACGGTCACCCCCTTATGTTGTCTTGATGAAAATTACATGGGCAAAAGGGTCATTTGACCATTGTTTAAAGACCAAGTCTTGCAAGTAGTGAGCTTGATATATTTGACTTAGTCAATGGGACCACTTAGTTGATATTTAAAAGAACTTCATCCAAACCACACATTTGTGCTAATCTCAACCTCCATGTTACTATATAGTAGTACTAGTAGTGAGACAAGTTCCACACTTAGCCAAGTTTTCAAGAAAATTGACAAGCAATACTAGAGCTCTCGTTCATCACAAAGAGAAGGAAAAATTTGTTTGTTGTCCATCAATCTCCCACTTTAAACCAAGGTTCCTAAGTGTATTGTAAGTGGTATCTCAATAGAAAAATCCTAAAAGATAGTTTTCAGATATTCGCAATATGAAAACCTAGTTGCTTTTCTAGGTTTTGATTGGAAGATTTAAGGGAAGTGGTTTGTGATATTCTGGCGGTCTCAAGTGGTGGATCAAGTGTCACAAGAGGCTCTAAGTGCTAAGGAGAGACTTTGATTAAGTTGACTAAGAATCGTTGAGGTAATAATCTTGTCTCTTAAGTGTTACAAGATTACATATTGTTGTTAGCCTTACATGTTTGCTAGCACGAAGTATATGTGTTGAAGTTTTATAAGTGTTATGGATTGATGTAGCCTAAAACCGAAATGTCATATAAGCCATTTGAAGTTGGATTACAATTTTGTCGCATTAGAATCGCCGCATGTTACTTACTTGAAGATTATAGTAGTTATAATCGATCATGATTTGATATCATGTTATGCTAACAACTTGATTGAAAAGGAAATTCGATAAGAATTGATATCGATTGTATCCCAAGATTGCCTGATTTACACTTGTTGTTGTATTAGTTTGATATCAATCGTGGAGCGGAATTTTACACGCCTAGTAGGCGGTAATCCCCATTGTTAATTGCATTGTTGGGCCTTAAATGTGGCGTGTTTGGTTATTGAATTCGCCTTGAAAAAGGTGGCAAAGTATGTAGAAACAAAGGAGGTGTCATCCGATTTTCCGTAGAATTTAGTGACTTAGCACCTAGAATATTCTACGTCAAGTAAGAAGTTAATGGACGACATGACCATTATAGGTTGAAGTACTAAGTATAGCGATTCCGCCAAGGATGGAATAGCTATCAAGGTGGAAGTACTTTGGAGCATTTTGCTACTGTCGATAATCGCCGTGAGGTATGTGAACCTCTTCTTTCTTTTGGCATGATTCTATGTATGGAATATACATGTAGTAATATTTCATGTTCCTTCTACTCTTAGAAGTTAAGAGGTATGTATGTGATTTACTCTATGTAAATGTTATGTCTAGGTTATCCCAAGTTCTTACCAAGTCTTACGGGGATGTTGGCAAGAGTCGTTAGAGATATTTGGAGCCAAGTTGACTTGGCTAATTTTACTAAGACAAACGAATAAGTATCGAGCAAGCCATTGCAGTTAATAAAGGAAAATGTAATGACAATTGATTATATTAAAATGAGTAGAATTTCCATCTGCATGAAGCTAAGATAAGACAAAATTGTATTACATTTTCTAGATCATATTACTTGAATAAGATCGTTATAAATAAGTATAACTTATTCACAACGCACCAAAGTATATGTTACTTAATTTAAAAGAGTTTACGTATGAAGTTGTAAGACTATGAATCTCAAATTCTTAAAAGGTTAAGAGACTTTATTTTTCAAGTTATGGGACTTGATTCATAAAGGAAGAAATGAATTGGTTTACAAGTATAGAATACTTGATTTGGAAAGAATTGATTTTCTAAAGTTAAGAAGCTTGATATTCTAAGTTAAGTAACTTGTTTTCTTAAAAGTTAAGAGACTTGAAATATTTTGAAAGCTATGTAATTCGATTTTACTATATAAGTCTCTTGGTTATAAACTGAATAAATTTGTCTAAGACATAAAGAGTTATAACGGCTTTATGGGAAGCTTGGTTATAATAACTTTATGGAAGATTAAAAGAATGGTTTTCTTCAAAGATTATAAACAAAGAATGACTTGAAATAAAAAAAGGGCAAATTGTTTCAAAGGTACCAAATGCTTAAGGTTTTAAGAAAGAAGTCACTTGATTTAGAAGCCTGTGAATGTATTTCTAAAAGGTATCGCGACTGGTCTTGAAAGGTAGATATGACTGATACTACTGTTGTTAGTATCTTGGAAGTTTTATTTGAAATGAAATATTCTAAAGGAGTAGTGGTGCGAGTACGCTGGGTTAAATTCCTGTGATTTTATATGATTTTACCAAGGCCCCGCATTGGGCCGGGCAAAGATACCTTACGGGCAGACGATGCGACCTACCGCATCCCGATCGGGCCGGCAAGATACCTTTACGGGCAGAATATGGACCTTACGCGCCCCGTGACGGGCCGGGCAAGATACCTTTACGGGCAGACTATGTGATCTTACCGCCCCGATCGGGTCGGGCAAAGATACCTTTACGGGCGCATTATGTGACTTTACCGCCCCCATTTGGGTCCGAAGATAGGCGCCCCTCCATAAAGTGGCATTTATGTTATACAAGGTAAGTAAGTTATATGGTAATGAACTTGATGATTTTCCTAAGTATGTACGTAAGAAAGTGACTATAACTTTTATTGAAAAATGGGAAATGATAATAAGGTACGATTAAGTTCACGAGATGGTAATGACATGGTAGGTTCAGTATTTACCCTTTTATACTTACCTCCTATGCTTTTATACGTATATGTTTTGTTTATCAGATCTTATTTCCGCTCCATATTCTGCACTGTTATCGATTTCTTCTGGGCCGCATTCATGCCCGCAGTATTAGGTACAAAGGTTGGTGATCCTTGCCTTAGATCTCGGTTTTTTGGGAAAAGCTCCATTTGCTCCGAGTCTTATCTTCGCACGGTGCTCCTCGAGGTCAGAGATTCATGATATTCAGTGGTACGGCGGGCCCCCGTCCCGCCATCGTTGTTATGATTAAAACTCTTAGAGGTCCTGTAGTCACATATCGTGGGTCAGCTTTGTAAAGAAATGAGGCAATCGCTGGTTGATATATATATACATGTCCAGAAGGTAGCCCTATCGCTAACTCGCTGTTTCACTTTTGTTTTATTTTATAAGTTTCATGATGTTCCGCTGATTATCTCTCGATGTATACTGCAGTGGTGCCTGTGTAGGGCACTGGGCCGCGCCCGGTCGGGTCGTGACAATCGCTTCTCGAACTCGCACTGATGATAACTGCACTGCAGATCTATCTCGAGAAACACTCGCACTCGCAATCCGTCAAACAAATCATCAATCCCGGGAGTGGGTATCTATTCTTGATGGTTACCTTATTCACCGCTCAGAATCAACACACATACGCAGCGGCCCCATCCTTCTTCTTCACAAACAAAACCGGCGCCCCGGAGAAACACTAGGCTCGATAAAGCTTTTTTCCAAAGAAATCTTTCACCGTCCTTCACTCCTCAACTCAAAGTGCCATCCTGTATGGCTAATAGATATAGGTCGAGTTGTCCACAACATATCAATACAAAACTCAATCTCCTCTCGAGGGATACCCGGAGATCGTCTGGGAACACATCCGAAACTCCCTAACCATCGCACCGATCAAGAATCGACACCTCACCTCAGACGAATACCAACCATGATAGATGCACTCTTTCGCACCATCTTCCTAGCCTGGAGGTAAGAAATAAACCTACCTCTCGACGCCGTGTTTCCCATCCACTGAGCAATCGGCTCACCAGAAACCGAATTGACCAACCTCGTTTCTACAACAACGCGTTGGCATAATAAGAAGCCAACTACCCATACCCATAATGACATCAAAATTTGTCATCTCCAACTCTATCAAGTCCGCAGTGTCCGACGATCAGAATAAACACCTGACAACCTTTGTACACCCGCCGCCTAACACCGAATCACCATCGCGTAGCTACCTCAAAAGGCTCTATCGACACCGCTCTATCCCAATTCTATCAAGAATAAGAGGGACACATAGGACAAGGTAGAACTCGATCTATCAACGCATATACGCTACAACATGAAATCAATAATGTACTTTGATGACGCCGAGGAAGCCTCCGATCCGGGCGGTGGCTAAGGAATATACGCGTCTGCCGACCGCTAGAACAGACCCCACCACGACCTTCCGCCGCGCTGCCGACCGAACACCTCGCCCGGCGCATAACTGCTGCAAGGAAGACTCAAAGAATCGATCTTGTCACTGAACCATACCACCTTACGCCGCCTGGACAATCTCTCTTCAAATGGCTTGCCGCCACAAGAGTAACAAGCCCTCGAGGAACACGACACCCCCACGATGACAATCACCGCATCGACTACACCGAGGTATAGTGGCCTCATCTCGATCGAACTCGTTCCTCCGGGAACCCAAGCCCTGAGCCCCGCTCCGCCTCGAATGACTTGACCGATCAAACCTCCCGCCTCGAAATCGGAAGCGAGCACTGCAGCCGGGCTGAAATACGGACCTAGTCTCCGCCGAGGCCGCCCACGCCAAAATCGCCTCGAGACCTCGCCGCCCCGCCTCTTGGCCGGGCCCGAGCCTAGCCGATCCTCCTCTCTCGCCCTCTATCCTCGCGCATACGCCCGCATTCCGACAATATCCATACTGGCCGGCGGCCACCCCAATCATGCAGTAATCATATGACGTCTAGCCCCATCACAAAACGATGAACTTTGTCCGCCATGTCAGCTACAATGGTGAGCGCATACCTGGCCAATGAGTCAAACTCTAGACTGTACTCTCTGATAATCCTCTCATTCCGACTCAAGGTCAAGAATTTATCCACGCGGCTCTCTCATCTCAGAGGCAAAAAGTGATCCAGAAGGCCTCGTGAACTCCTCCCAAATAGCCGAAGAGCACCTCACCTCTCGACAGCCTCCCATGACTCAAACCAGCTCAACGCAATATCGCTGAACCTGAAGAGGCTAGCATAATCGACTCGCCTCGAGGCCCTAAGAACCTGGATAGTCCAGAATCGCTGAATAAACTCCGTGATCCTCCTCGCACTCAACCATAGAACTCGGTGGATGACAACCTGTAAAATCCTTAATCCGCAAACCGGCTCTGTGGTTAGCTACATGCTCGCTTGCCACGCCGCTACTACGCCGTCAATAACCGGATTCGCCTCGCAATCTTATACTCACCGCTGGAATCGAGGCTCGTACCGAACCTTCGAGCTATCGCCTTGCCACTTATCGCCGCGTGGCTGAACTTCTCCGACTGGGCTACAACCTCGTGCATAGTCTGTACTCGAGTCCTAGTAACCTCTCTCAGATCGCTAGCAGCCTCGCCGCCTTGCCCTTCGGCCCCGTCGCCTTCCGTGAGGTATAATCGATACATAAGAATAGGTCGAGAGGATTCAACCTAATAAGACAACTCTACCGCACGATCTCGCAGAGAGAAGAATGGAAACCAATCCTAAATGTCCTACAAATCTCGACATAGACGTGGTGCACAACACACCGATAATCAAGACTTACTGTACACTGTCAGACACTTTCTCGAGGACTAATCGCTTCGATACCACTTTGTCACGACTCGACTCAAGCCGCGATCGTGCCCTACTCCGGGCACCCCTTTCGTATACATCTGAGAATAGCAAATGAACATACATAACACATAAACATGTTTAGACAATAAATATCACAAAGAAGCCGATAAGGTCGCTTTCCATAAAATATACATAACCAAAAGTAAAACAAGATAACTCGTTTCATGTTCAAACCACAAACGTGACTATGTACTTCTGGAATAATAATCAGAATGACAGTGGCTCCCACCATACCCCGAACGTACATAATATCCACAACATCGTGGAAAACTGCACTAAAAGGCAAGCCTCCGAGAAACGGAGCTTCCGACACTGATCTGATCCTAAGAATGAGGATCCACCACCGCTTACCCCTACCGCGCATTTAACGCAGCCTCGAGGAAGTGGGTCAAGACACAATATGTACCAAGCATGTAAATCGAAAATAATCGTAATTATATCATAAGTCTAAATAAAGTCGAGACACGATGATAATCAAATTACAGCATTGTGCCTTACTAACAATGCAGAGTATCAAGTATAAACTTTGATCGCATAAAAATAGAGGCTCATGATCAAAGTAGGACACCCGCCCGTAGTATCATTAAGCAATCCTACCCCGACTATTTCACTCCGCATAGTCCTACGGACCCGCAATGGAGCGATGCGCCCGCATGGGACTATTTCACCCGCACAGACTCTTTCATTCACACCCGGCCCGTGAATGAGTACAAACGCCGCACGCGCATCACGGGTAGCAAATCCATGAAATTAGTAGTAACCCTGGCTTTCCCCGTAGTTAATAACATGGACTAGCACAACCGGCTATCATACATAACATAAGCGCTACCGGCTTATCATAACATAAGCAAGTTATGAAATCCCCTAACCTCTTATTAACATTATTAATATATTCTCTCATTTTAGTTTACTTAAGGCACTAACATGTCATTTAAGAGAAAATCCGGGGATTCAACCCAAAGTACTACGATTTCTACCTTTTAAAAAATGACTCCTTTTCATATAAAACTTCCAAGATACTAATAACCGTAGTATCAAGTCACAACTACTTTCAAGACAAGTCACATTACCTTTTAGAAATATAATAGGCTTCTAAATCAAGTGACTTCTTTTCTTTTAAAACCTTAGGCAATTGATGTCTTAAAATCAGTTTGCCTTTCATTAATTCAAGTCATTTATCCTTACTTATTTTACTTAGAGTAAATCTCTCTTTTTAACTTTCCATAAGGCTAATATAACCAACTTCCCATAAATTCGTTATATTAACTTTATACATTAGTAAATTACATTTTCCTATATCCAAGGGACTTATATGTTTAAAACGAAACAAGTATCATATACTTTAAAACACTTCAAGTCCCTTAACTTTGAAAACTAAGACATCCTTACTACTTTTAAACAAGTGAGTTAATCTCCTAACTCAACTGACTTGGACATTCTTAAGAAAGTAAAGGATATCAAAGTCTTGTACGTCTACCGTACTATATAGGTACAACTATTCATGCTCAAGAGATAGGAAAGTTCCACATACCTCTTCGGGTCAATCCGCTCGCTAAGTCCAATATACCGCACGTAGTATGTCAACCTATAACGACCATAATACGTCTATTAACCTCTTACTTCAAACGTAGAATATTATAAGTGCAAAGTCACTAAATTCTACTTTAAAATCTGACAAAGACTTCCTTTGTTTCTACATACTTTACCACCTTTTTCAAGGCCCGAATTCAATAACCAAACACGCCACATTTAAGGCCCAATAATGTAGTTAACAATAGGGGATTACACGCCTATAATACGTGTAAAATGCCGCCCCACAATTGATATCAAACTAGTACAAACTACAAGGTAAATTCGGCAACTTGAGATATAACAACACCAATTCTTATCCAATTCCTTTTCAATCCAAATTGTTTAGTATACCATGATATCAAGACGCAATCGACATAACTACTACAATGTTCAAGTAAGTAACATGCGACGATTCTAACCAACGACCAAATTGTATTTCAATTTCAAATGGCTCATATGTCATTTCGGATTTAGGCTACAACAATCCATAACACTTATCAATCTTCAATACATATACTTCATGCTAGTAAAATGTAAGGCTAACAATAATATATAATCTTGTAACACTTTAAGAGAACAAGATTGTTACCTCAACGAGCCTTAATCCAACTTCAAATCCAAAGTCGCTCCCTAGCAACTTAGTGTTACACCCCGTAGTTCAGGTCATGCGTTTGAGAGCGTACGAAAGGGGGTAAGACTTAAAATTTTCTAAGGATAGGTTGACGGATTGTTCCGGACGGGTTTTAGTCAACTTTGAGGCGGGTTATGACCCGACACATCGAGAGTTCTGGCGTTTCAAAGGCCTAGGGCGTAGTTCGTTGAGTCTAGATTCCAACGCAACCAACCGCTCGCCGATAAGACATCGTGAGTAGGGTTACGAGTTAAGTTCAAGGCGCAGACGACAGAAATGCGTTTCGTGCAGCGCAATGGTGGTCGCGTCGGATGTGGTCGCGGCGCCGAAAGTACTGAGGGGCCGCTGAAGTTGCAGCGCCGCGCCGGGAAGCAGGGCCGCGGCGCCGGAAGTTCAGAGAAGCGCGAGGTTTCAGCGCGCCGGAAGCTGGCGCGCGCCGAAGCGGATTCGCGGAAAACTTAGAAAAGTCAGATTTTTTCTTTTAAAAGACCTTGGAAGAGTGACAAGTTGTCTCCCATCTGATTTCTTGCATGTAATATAGTTACCAAGTCTTGAAGACTTGGTCATCTTCCAATTTCTCTCTCTCTAAAGCAAAAGCTCATCCTTCTCTTAAAAGTTCAAGCTCCTCCTTCTCTAAAATACCAAGAGACATTCTAGCCTTAGGAAAATCTGAAAAAGGTAAAAGCAAGAGGAAGCTTGTGGCTAGTGAAGGTTGTTGTGGTGGTTTTCTGAAAAGGAGGCTAGCAAGTGGTTGGAAAAATTTAGCTAAAGCTTTAAGGTAACATTTCTTCCTTTAGAATTAGCTTCTAGTGTCAATGTTAAGAAGAAAGAACTTGTGGTATAAATAATGCTCTAGACTCACTGCATGTAAGAACTATGGCTCAATGTGAAGGAATTGGTTAAGAAGATATTATGAGCATGTTGTAGCCTAAAACTACCTTAGAATTGTTAAGGAATTGTTGTACCTTATGGGGCAGAATTTTACACACCCAAGTTTAGCGTAATCCCTTTGAAATGCTGGATTGTCGAGCCTTAAACGTGGCGCTTGGATAATAAATTCGCCTTGTGAAGGTGGCAAAGTATGTAGAAACAAAGGAAATGCTGCCCAATTTTCCATAGAATTTAGTGGCTTTGAGTTTAGATTATTCTACATTGAAATTAGAGGTTAATAAACGATCAAGGTTATTTTAGGTTGACATATTACTTCATGTGAGTTTCGACTTAGCAAGTAGATTGATCAAAAGGTATGTGAAGCTTTCCTATCTCTCGAGCATGAATAGATGAAACTATGTAGTACGGTAGACGACAAGATTTGGTATTCTTACTTGCTTAAGTATAAATAAAGACTTGTTTTGTTTTAAGAAGTATAAGTCCCTCGTTAAGGGAAAAGTATGATTTTACAAAAGTATGCAGAGTACTTTGTAAAGTATCGAGTATTGAATTATTCTAAAGATAAGAGGCTTGAAGTATTTTGAAAGTTGTGTAGATTTGTCAAGTATAAGTCTCTGGTTAGTAAAAGAACAAATGGTTTATAAGGAGTTATAACGACTTTATGGAAAGTTAGTTATAATCACTTTATGAAAAGATAAGAAGGTCTTAATTTCTAAAGTATAAAGATAGTATAACGCTTTATGGAAAGTTAGTTATATTAGCTTTATGAAAGGTCAACACGAAGAGATTTACCTAAGTAAGATAAGCAAGGACAAATGATTTGATTTATGAAAGGCAAATTGATTTTTAAGGCATCAATTGCCCAAGGGTTTTATATGAAAAAGAGTCACTTTTAAAAGAGTCAAGATGTAGTACTGGTTAAGTTCCCGCTTTCTTTTATTAAAGATATGATTAAGTGCCTTAAGTAAAGATTAATGAGAGGGTATATGGACAAAGCTAATAAAAAGTTATAAGTTTTCTTAACTTATTTATGATTATGATATGATGACAGTTTGAGCTAGGGTAAGAGATATCCTGGCGGCAAGCCCCAAGATCGTTATACCACCTTCTCCGGTAAGAGGATGTCCGGCGGGCAAGCCCCAAGATCGCCATACCACCTTCTCCAGGTAAGAGTATATCCGGAGGGGCGTGCCCAAGATCGCTATACCATCCGCACTAAAGCAAAGAAGATATCCGGCGGGCAAGCCCCAAGATCGCTATACCATCCGCCCAAAGATAAGAGTATATCCGAGAAGTATGTTCCCAAGATCGCTATACCATCCGCTCCAGCAAAGAGTATATCCGAGGGGTAAGTCCTCAAGATCGCTATACCGCTCATTTCGTGGTAAGAGTATATCCGGCGGGTAAGTCCCCAAGATCGTTATACCACCTATTCCGTGGACTTGCTACCCACGACGCGAGAATACCTCACGAGTCCCATGGGCTTACGCGGTGAAATAGTCCCACGCTGGCGGCATAGCGCGAGGAATACATCACGCAAGTCCACAGACCCACGCGTGAAATAGTCCTGTAAGAGGATTGCTTATCGATACTACGCGCAGGACCTGCTTTGATCACGAGCCTCCTATTTTACGCAGATTATATATATGTTTGTTACTCCTATCATAGTAAGGCACAAGAAAAGGTAAGTTGATTTCATCCCCGACCCACTTATTCTCACACTTATGATTTCATTACAGATTTTCGCCACATACTCTGGTACCGCCAGATCGACCTCCCTGGGCCAAGGTCATGCCGCAGGTCGAGATATCGTGAGCTTACCGGGTCCGCACTCTTTGACCATCGCTCATTTCTCGAAAGCTCCATCCTTCTGAGGCTTTGTCATTTTGGTACGATTCCCCGAGGTTATAGACTTTTGTACATTTAGGGGTATGGCGCCCCGTCCCGCCACGCTGTTATTCCCAGAGGTCAGTCACGCTTGTGGTTTGGGCCGTAAGAACCAGCTTGTGCTTTCACATTCGATTGGGTTATTTTATGAAAGGCGGCTTGCATTGCTAAGTTATGTTTACCTTATACAGATTTTGTATTATGTATGTTCCCGTATTCTCCGACCAGACTGACAGGTGCCCCGATAGGCACCACCGTGGCCCCGGCCTGATCGTGACAAAAGTGGCATCGTGAGCGTTAGTCCTCTGGAAAAGTGTCTACGCACCGCGGTTCAGTAGAGTCTTGATTATCGGTGTTGTGCACCACATCTATAATCGTGAGGTCACAGGACATTTAGGATTGGTTTCCATTCTTCTCTCTTCGAGATCGCAGAGAGTCACATAGTAGGTCGAGTCCTCTCCACCTATCTCAGGTAACGCTTATGCCACACTGGCACACCAAAGCCCGTATGGGCAAGGCAATGGCGTGAGTCGCCAGTGGCACGCAGAGTTACCAGACTCTGCACTGACTATGCCCGAGGCAGGCTGGTCGGCGAGTTCAGCCACGCCACAAGACATTGAGGGAAGAGAGCGCAGCGCTCCAGAGGTTCCTGCATTTGAGCCTCCAGCCCACAAACGGGGAAGAGTGTAGGGATTACGAGAGCGAATCGTGCCGTTGACCAGCATCGCAGCAGGCAAAGACCGCCAGGACCTACTAACCCTAGTGGCCGGCAGCTTAAAGATTCGACTTTCTCGAGCCGCGATCCACCCGAAGTTCTATGAGTTCGAGGTCCGGCGAGGATCCTCGTGAGTTTATTCGACAGTGCGCGACTACGCAGGCTTAGGGCCTCGAGATCGAGTCCGTAGTGTTAGCTTCTACCGTTACGCGACATTGGCGCTGAACCGGCTTGAGTCACGGGTGTCGACGAGAGGTGAGGATACTCTCCCGCCTGCTCGGGAGGAGTTCACAGAGGCTTCATCGATCACTTCGCTTCTACGAGACGCGAGAGCCCGCAGAGATAGATTCTCGACCTCGAGGCGTGACGGCGACTATCGTAGAGTACACCGAGTTTGACTCCTTGGCTGTATGCACACCATTGTAGCGATACGCATGCATGGTTCATCGACATGTGACGGGTTAGACCGCCATATGATTACTACACGCCGTGGTTCTTCAAATTGTGACGGATATTGCCAGATGCAGCATATGCGCAGGGATGAGGAGAGAAAATGGGGTCGGCTGACTCAAAGCCAGCCCAAGACGGCAGATAAAGCAGGATCTCGTGGCGCCAAGGCGGACCACCTCAAGAAGAAAGTTATGCTACCACCAAGACGAGTACTCCACCACCATCTTCGTGACATTCGAGATTCGGGAGCGTGTCAGCCCGAGGGTTCAGTTTTCAGCGAGCAGGGGTGTTAGTTCAGGAGGCCACCTCTACCTCTGTAGTCGACGGTAGGACCCATTACGGGGAGGTCGCTAGTTTGGGTAATTGCTATACCAGCAGGCCATTATGCGAGGAACTATCCGACCAGTGATAGCGCAGATGTAGAGATTCACCTTCTAATCGCTGGTCGTTCATCGCCTTCTTTGTTATGCGTGGCGCAGTAAGTGTGATCATCATTAGACGACAAGGAGAATGCAAAGCAACAGTTACGTGTACATCTTTGACCCTTTAGAGATTAGTACGCGTGATAGATTGTTGTATGATTTAGTGTTATGAACAGGATATCGAGACTATGTACACGTGTTAGAATAAGTCGTAGATACGAACGGAAATTCTCAGGTCGTGGAACTAGAGTAAGTGGTAATGGGTCATACGTTGATTCGCTTTCCCGCTTGATTTATGAGGAACGACGAGCGCAGCGATATCTTACGGTCACAAAGGTGCATAAGAAGGTCCTATTAAGCGTGAAGTCCGAGGATGTATCGAGGAATAGTAGATTGGCTCCAAAGGAACATTTGGGGGCGAATGTTTCTAAGGGGGGTAGAATGTTACACCCCATAGTTCAGGTCATGCGTTTGAGAGCGTACGAAAGGGGGTAAGACTTAAAATTTTCTAAGGATAGGTTGACGGATTGTTCCGGACGGGTTTTAGTCAACTTTGAGGCGGGTTATGACCCGATACATTGAGAGTTCCTAAGTGTTTCAAAGGCCTAGGGTGTAGTTCGTTGAGTCTAGATTCCAACGCAACCAACCGTTCGTCGATAGGACATCAGAGTAGGAAGTTATGAGAGTTATAAGTTCAGTGCGCAGACGGACAAAAATGCGTTTCAGGCAAAGGCACGGGTCGCGCGCCGATGCAGGTCGCGCGCCAGTACCGAGGGCCGCTGGTTGCAGCGCCCGGCCCGAAGCCAGGTCGCGGCGCCGAAGTTTAGAGAAGCCGCGAGCTTTCAGCACCGCGGGCGGAAGTGGGCCGCGCCGAGGCGATTCTCGCGGAAAACTTAGAAAAGTCATATTTTTTCTTTTAAAAGACCTTTCGAGGTGACAAGTGTCCCCCATCCGATTTCAGATGTAATATAGTGACCAAGTCTTCAAGACTGGGTCATCTTCCACCCTCTCTCTCTCTAAAGCAAAAGCTCCTCCTTCTCTAAAATCCCAAGAGACATTCTAGCCTTAGGAAAATCAAAAGGTAAAAGCAAGAGGAAGCCAGGCTAGCTTGTGAAGGTTGTTGTGGTGGTGTTCTTGAAAGGAAGCTAGCAAGTGGTTGGAAAAATTTAGCTAAAGCTTTAAGGTAACATTTCTTCCTTTAGAATTACCTTCTAGTGTCAGATGTTGCAAGAAAGAACTCGTGGTAGTAAATAATGCTCTGACTCATCGCATGTAAGAACTATGGTTTCAATGTGAAGGAATTGGTTAAGAAGATATTATGAGCATGTTGTAGCCTAAAACTACCTTAGAATTGTTAAGTGAATTGTTGTACCTTATAGGGCAGAATTTTACACACCCAAGTTTAGTGTGTAATCCCCTTTGAATCATTGGATTGTCGAGCCTTAAACGTGACGCTTGATGATAAATTCGCCTTGTGAAAGGTGGCAAAGTATGTAGAAACAAAGGAAATGCTGCCCAATTTTCCATAGAATTTAGTGGCTTTGAGTTTAGATTATTCTACATTGAAATTAGAGGTTAATAAACGTATCATGGTTATTTTAGGTTGACATATTACTTCATGTAGTTTGGACTTAGCAAGTGGATCGATCAAAAAGGTATGTGAAGCTTTCCTATCTCTCGAGCATGAATAGATGAAACTATGTAGTACTAGAGACGACAAGATTTGGTATTCTTACTTGTTTAAGTATAAATAAAGACTTGTTTTGTTTTAAGAAGTATAAGTCCTCGTTAAGGGAAAAGTATGATTTTACAAAAGTATGTAGTACTTGGTGTAAAGTATTGAGTATTGAATTATTCTAAAGATAAGAGGCTTGAAGTATTTTTGAAAGTTGTGTAGATTTGTCAAGTATAAGTCTCTTGGTTAGTAAAAGAACAAATGGTTTATAAGGAGTTATAACGGCTTTATGGGAAGTTAGTTATAACGGCCTTATGAAAAGATAAGAAGGTCTTAATTTCTAAAGTATAAAGATAGTATAACGGCTTTATGGAAAGTTAGTTATATTAGCTTTATGAAAGGTCAACACGAAGAGATTTACTCAAGTAAGATAAGCAAGGACAAATGATTTGATTTATGAAAGGCAAATTGATTTTTAAGGCATCAATTGCCCAAGGGTTTTATGTATGAAAAGAGTCACTTTTAAAAGAGTCAAGATGTAGTACTCAAGTTAAGTTCCCGCTTTTCTTTATTAAAGATATGATTAAGTGCCTTAAGTAAAGATTAATGAGAGGTATATGGACAAAGCTAATAAGAAGTTATAAGTTTTCTTAACTTATTTATGACATGATACGATGATACTGAGCTAGGTAAGAGTATATCGGCGGCAAGCCCCAAGATCGTTATACCACCTTCTCCTGGTAAGAGATGTCCGGCGGCAAGCCCCAAGATCGCCATACCACCTTCTCCAAAGGTAAGAGTATATCCGGCGGCAGCCCAAGATCGTTATACCATCCGCACTGCTGCAAGAGTATATCCGGCGGCAAGCCCCAAGATCGCTATACCATCCGCTCCAAAGATAAGAGTATATCCGGCGAGTACAACCCCAAGATCGCTATACCATCCGCCCAAAGCAAGAGTATATCCGGCGGTAAGTCCCCAAGATCGCTATACCATCCGCTTGTGGTAAGAGTATATCCGGCGGGTAAGTCCCCAAGATCGTTATACCACCCGCCCGCGGACTTGCTACCCACGATGCGGCGAATACCTCACGCGAGTCCCATGGCTTACGCGGTGAAATAGTCCCACGCGCGGTACAGCCATGCGAGAATACCTCACGCGGTCCACAGACCCACGCGGTGAAATAGTCCCGTGAGTAGGATTGCTTATCGATACTACCGCGAGGACCCCGCTTTGATCACGAGCCTCCTATTTTACGCAAAGATTATATATATGTTTGTTACTTCATCATAGTAAGGCACAAGAAAAGGTAAGTTGATTTCATCCCCGACCCCAACTTATTTTCGCACTTATGATTTCATTACGCATTTTCGCCACATACTTGGTACATGTCATCGACCTCCCTGGCGCTCACGCCGCAGTCGAGATACGTAGCTTGCTGGTCCGCACTCTGACCACTGCTCATTTCCGAAAGCCCATCCTTCTGAGGCTTTGTCTTTTCGTACGATTCTCGAGGTTATAGACTCAGATACTATGGGGTATGGCGGGCCCCGTCCCGCCACGCTTGTTATTCCTGCAGGTCCGTAATCACGCCAGGTTCAGTCAGAACCAGCTTGTACTGCTTCACATTCGATTAAGTTATTTTATGAAAGCGGCCTTGTCTGCCATAAGTGATGTTTACCTTATACAGATTTTGTATTATGTATGTTCCACTGCTATTCTCTGATGTGTACCTGATAGGGTGCCCCGATAGGGAACCAGTCGCGGCCCCGGGGTCGGGTTGTGACACTTAGAGCCTCTTCTTGACACTTCAATCCGCCACTTGAGACCCTTAGAATATCACAAACAACTTTCCTTTAATCTTCCAATCAAAACCTAGGAAAGCAACTAGGTTTTCACCTTGCGACTAATACGAAAACGCTATTTTTCCGGATCTTTCTATCGAGATACCCTTACAAGACCCTCATGAACCTTGGTTTAAAGTGTGGAGCTTATTGGACAACAAACAAATTATTTTCTCTTTTCTTGTTGATGAACCCGAGAGCCCCTAAGAGTGTTCTTCAAATTTTCTTGAAAATTTGGCTAAGTGTAGAAGTTGTCTTGCTACTAGTACTAATATATAGAAAGATAGAGGGTCAAGATTTTCACATATGTGGTTTGGATGAAATTCTCTTAAATATCAAGCCATGGTCCCATCGACGGTCAATTATATCAAGCTCTACTACTTTGCAAGACTTGGTCATCTTAATAATGGTCAAATGACCCTTTTACCCATGTTATTTTCGTCCAATACCACTTAAGGGGGGTGACACGTGTCGCCCTCCCATTCGTTACAATATTTCATTTTCCGACAATTCCATAATTCCGATAAATTTTTACTAGTCTCAAATCTTAACATTTGGGATTCTTACGTACGTTCTTAAAACATGTCCTGTAATTATGGGGTGTAACATGTATGACGGGCCAGAACGTATATATACGGGGAGGTAAGAGACCCCAGGGCAACTTGAAATGAAAAATATAAAGGTAAGACGAGTAGACACTCAAACGATAATAATCTTGGCAAGCCATTAGATTATGTAATACCATGAATTGAGGTTGAACACCTGACTATAAGCTCTATGAGCTGGGAGAGAATAATAAGATTATTACTTGACGAGATCAATGATATATTCCCCCCTATAAGTACGATTTGCAGGAAGTCTTAGTCATAAGACAAGTGAAGGAATTAAATCTAAGTATAGCGACCAAGTCTAGTTGCAACAGAGAATTAGAACCAGGAACCATAATTGAGATTAATGATGCCCGAATATTTTGCAAGTATGATAAAGACTTCCAGTTATTGGAAGATAAGTTGACCACGACTACAGTTCTAACCCCTCCTGAGGGATTATAGGGTTTGGTTATTATTGTAACACTTTGGGTGTTGGGCTAGGTTGTGTGATGACGCAACACGATAAGGTTGGAGCCTATGTTTCCCGACGGTTGCGGGAGCATGAAAGGAATTACGCTACTCACGATTTAGAGTCGGCGGCAGTTAATCGTGCCTTGAAGATTTGGAGGCATTCCTTATATAGACTTCATGTGGATATTTGTGCAGACCACAAGAGCCTCCGGTATATCTTCAGACAGAGGCAGCTGAATTTGTGACAGACACGGTGGTTAAAGTTACTCAAAGATTGTGATGTTGATATCCTATACCACCCGGGGAAGGTCGATATGGTTACAGATGCTCTTAGTCGTGGAACTATCGGTAGGCTGTTAGATGGGAAGCCAGATAGACAGGACTTGGTGTTATACCCCGTATTTCCAGAGTATGTACGTGAGCGCGTACGTATTATAATTTGAGCCTTAAAGTTGGCTAGTTTCGAAATTTGTACACAACACCCGATTAGAGTCGTTTTTCGACGAAACGTTTCCATTAGCTTTCGTAGGGAAAATTCCGCTATGTCATTTATAATTTTGCGGATTTTTCCGAGAGACGAACATTTTGGACCAACGAGAGGCGACACTTGTCACCCTCTAATCAAAGGAGTGACTGACGAAAGTGGGAAGGTTGGCACGCTTTTGTGCATTATTTTGGTCAAGGAGTTGGTAGGATATTTTGGGTAGATGGATAAGGTTGCACATGGCTTAATCTTGACCTTACACTTGCCTAACACTTGGATGGATCTTCGCCATTGGTTCGCCTTCACTTGACCTATAAATACCCTCTAGTTGAAGACTTTCTTCATCCAAAACTTGAGCAATCTAACTAAGTCTCAAAATACTCCCTCTCCTTGAGCTTTCCCACCACACCCCCTCCCCCTTTGAGAGCCCTTGGCCGAGAGCCACCTCCCTCTCCTTTCAGGTGTTTTGCCGTGGGGTACCCCCCCTAGCATAGTTGGCTCGTATAAATACCCACTTTTGTGGTATAGAAATACTCTCCAAGTATTGTTATAATGCCCAAATACCTTGGCCCAAATACCTTGTAGTATTCCCAAGGTTACACTTTTACAAAAGCCCGTAAAATACTATTATACTTCCTCACCACAAAACGAAACCCTAAGTAAATCTTCACCCGTAGTTGAAGTCATAAGTAGAAGTTGGTTAGAACTTCTAAGGGTTGGTTGGAACGGATTGGAGCGCCCGGAGTAGGAGCTAAACGTTGTTCATGATCGACATATAAACTCGGATAATTTTGGGCTTATCGAGGTAAACATTCTCGACCTTCATTGTAATTGGAAATTACATGTTGTAGAGTATATAGTTAAGTATACTATATATAGAACTGAACATAGTTGCGGCAATGTCTTTTGACTTAAGCCCGAATAATACTTACGCAGAATGTCTTGCGACTTAAGCCCAATTTAAAGAAGAGAATCGAATCAGAATTACATAGATCAGACATGTTAGACTTGTGTAACATTATCGTAGTAGAATTGTACACGTCCGGTTAGACGTGTTAACCCCCTCGTTGGCTTGGTAGGCCTCGATAGAGTGAGGAGATTTACGCTCACAGTTGGGAGGTGCCGAATTTTTCTGTAGAATATTCTACGCCGGGATCTAAAGATATTAATAGGCGCCAGGGCCTCTATAGGTTGTAGTACTACGTGTGAGTGATTCGCTGACCGAGAGTGTAGCCGACGGTTTGAGGTACTTGGAGCGCTTGCTATTAGTCGATAATCGTCGCGAGGTATGCGAACCTCTTCCTATTTGTTCTAGCATGATACGTATAACTATGTAGTACGGTAGACGCATATGTTTAATGTATTTGATTGTTTGAAACATAAAGTGTTATAACGCTTTATGGGAAGTTGGTTATAACAATTTATGTAGGTAAGAAAGTACTTGTGGTTTTTAAGAGGTAACTGATTTGAACTATAACCGTGGCATGTGATAATAAAGAACTTGAAGTATTTCAAAAGATTTTTGAATCATTTTGAGAGAAGTAATACTTGGTTTTGAAACTTAAGAGTTATACTAGCTTTATGGGAAGTTAGGTATAACGGCTTAAAATGTTTTAATGATTTTGAAATCAGAATGTGTATCGACAAACCACCGCACTAATAAAAGGAAATGTTTTGGACAGATTTAGTATTATTAAAACCAAGAGAAACTTCCATCCGCATAGAAGCTAAGATGAGACAAAATGACATTTCCTAGATCATGGTCGCTTAATAAGATTGATTATAAACAAGAATAACCTACTCACTTATAAGACATAGGTTTCTCAAAACGCTTAAAGGAGAATTATGTTTTAAAGGATTTAAAACTATGAACTACTTAAACCTTTTTCTAAAATGAGAAACTTGAGCATTCGAAATTAGGCAAACTTGAACGCTTGGAAAATAAGGTTGTTACTTGATTTTACAAAGGAAAGCATTTTGGTTTACTTAACAACGTTAGTCACTCAAATTTTATACTACGTATCGTGACCTTTGTAAAAGAAACGGATCTTAAAGGGAATTTAACGGACGTAGTACTTTAAGGTTAAAATCCGACTTTGACATAAAATGAAAGTACCTTGAGTCGTGTAACTTGCTTATGCTTGTTGTTATGAAACTTGACCATGTTACGTGTGATAGCCTTGTTGTGCAAGTACGTGTTCTACTCGACCACGGTCATCCGAATGTATTTCACTTGATTACACGGTCATCCGAATGTATTTCACTTGATTACGTGTCATCCGAATGTATTTCACTTGATTACCGTCATCCGAATGTATTTCACTTGATTACCGTCATCCGAATGTATTTCACTTGATTACCGCTCATCCGAATGTATTTCACCGACTACCGTTCATCCGAATGTATTCCACACGCTTATATCGGGTCCATAAGATGGGCCGAGACTCGTTATACGATCACATGATTTGTACCTAGACGGCCTGAGGAAGAAGTTCCACTCGCATGAGGATGACTTTGAGTGGCGCGAGTCCCCGACTTGACATGATCGCTTCTATGTTGTGAATCGTAGTTTCGTTATCATACATGTCTCCCGCTTTATATAGACTATTATGATTTCATTTACGTGATTTTACGCTTCACATACTTGGTACTGTGATCGACTCTCCTTCGGGCCGCTCACGCCGCAGTAAAAGGTACATCGGCCGTCGATCCCCGCTTTAGATCACCTTTCGTATTGAAGCTCCGTTCCTTCCGGAGGCTTATCTTTGGTATGTTACCACTCGAGTCCAGATTCTTATACATTCTGGGGTATGGCGGCCTGTCCGCCATACTGTAAAAATCTTAGAGGTCAGAGAGATCGCTGTGGGGTGGTTTGTAAAAAGGATAACCGTCGTATTTATGTATATATGATGAAGGCAACTGCTTTGCTGGCTGCTTATTTATCTTTTCTCTTAATTCATGTTCATGTTTTTATTTCCGCTGATTTTCTCTCGATGTTGTATCACCAGGGTGCCCGGGTAAGGCACGATCACGCCCGGTTCGGTCGTGACAAAAGTGGTATCGAGCGCTTAGTCTCTGAAAGTGTCTACGCACCGTGTCTAGTAGAGTCTTGATTATCGGTGTGTCAGGCACCACATCTATAATCGTGAGGTCAGGACATTTAGGATTGGTTTCTATTCTTCTCATTCCGAGATCGTGCCTGTAGCCGTTGGATAAATCGACCTCGACGATTCCTTTCATTTACCGATTATGCCTCCGCTGCAGGCAACCTGTGCCCAGATGGGTAAGGCAAGCGGTCGAGTGAGATCTGAGGAGTACGAGCGCAGCCCGCCGATGCTGAGACAAGATTCCGACGGCGGGTTTAGCGACGCCGCGCCAAAGAAGTTTAGAGTCGCAGCAGCGGTCGCCGAGACTACAGCACTGAGCCTCACCCCACACCGAGCCGATGAGATACGGGTACGCGAGATGGGCCCGCCATCGCCGTGGTCGTGGCCGATATGAGGATAGGCCGGATGCAAGCCCAGCCCAAAGAAGACCGTAGTTCACCCCGGCGAGCAGTTTGAGGCTACGGACTTCCCGAGTCAGCCTCCGGTGTTCTATGGATCGAGAGCCGAGGACGACCTCGGGAGTTTATCCGACACTCTACGGATCATGAGAGTGATCGAGCCTCGAGGCGAGTCGGTGGTATTGGTTCGTGATCACCGCGTGATACCGCAGCTTGGATCGTTTGATTCGTGGCACTGTCCCGGGAAGAGCATGCACTTCCAGCATTTGGGACGAGTTCTCGAGGGCATTTCTTGCACATTTCTTGCCTCCACGCATGAGAGGCTCGGCCGACGATTTTTGACATCGAGGCGGGGCGGCGGACGGTTAGAGAGTACAATGTGGAGTTCGACTCATTAGTTCGGTATGTTCCCGCCGAGTAGCGGATATGGAGGACAGAGTACACCGCCACGCCACCGGGCCGACGATTACTTGGTAGAGGCTTGTACGGTGTAGCTCTTCACCGCATGGACATTGCCCGCATACAAGCTCACGCACTAGATGCGAGGCACGAGAGGTCGACGAATGACCGAGATCGCCAGAAGAGGCGAACAAGCAGGTCCTTGGTAATCTGAGGCGACCGCCTCAAAGCGAGCCTAGTTATGTACCTCCGCCAAGACAGTGGTCCTCCACGCCTTCGTCGCTCGGGTATTCGAGCTGGTCGAGCTCCAGGCTTCGTTCACGTGTTTACGTGAGTGCTAGCCCAGGATTCACGCTCTCGATTACACGATGTGGCAAACATCATCCCGAAATGTCGTTTTTATCGTGCTTGTTTCACCGCGCCGTCGAGGCCATGTGACGAAAAGATCGTGCTTATAGGAGAGGTACGGCAGCTTTGCGCGAGCCTCACCGGACGATGGCGTTCATCGCTTTCATACGCATGCGCCTGCAGGCGTACTTATGATTAGAGCCGAGCGGTAGCTTCAGTATATCCTTAACCATCTGTAGGCTTGTATGTTTTGATGTTATGTTAATGTGTTAAGTGTTATGTTCGATAGCTTTGTGCTAAAATGTGATTTAGGAACCTGTTGGGGAAAAGCGGTAAGCTGGGGTAGAAAATGATGAACCTTAGAATATTACAGCTGAGACCTTAGATGTAGGCCGTCTTGAGTACAAGATTTTGCGAGTGATCCTTGTCAGAGTGCATTTTATGCCTAGAATATATTGTGTGATAAGTCTCTGGGTTGGGTAAATGAAAGTGGTATCTTTCATGATGTGAGTTAGCAAGGTTGTTCCGGACGAGAAACGAGAGAGTCGGCGTGAGAGGCTCGGGTTGAGGACGTGTTGCGTGTCAACCCGTGGCCTAATGAGGTGGGGTCACTGCCAGTGGTCCCGCCAGCGGTAGGGTCACGAGGGTGCTAGGCCCAAGTTTAGATGACCATCGATGAGTTCGTGGATATGTTCGACCTGGCGGATCGTGAAGGCGGCGTGGCCTTAAGGAAGATTGAGGCTAGTAAGATAACCAAGTTGGAGGTGGTGACTCCAAGGTTTGGAGAACTGAAGCGATGACTGAAGTGTGGTACGTATACTGGAAGAGTTCAAGAGTTCGAGAAGAGTACGACGAGTAAGGGTAGAGGCGAGCATGTATTGCGAGCATAGATATGATCATTTCTTGTAAAGGAGAAGGTGCGAAGGATGTATATTTTAGACCTCGTGAATCGCACGCAACGGCATCATTTGTTGGGTCGCCGAGTGACACTAGAACCTCGCGCAAAGTGACAAAAGTTTGTGATGTTAGAGGAGTTTCGTGGACTCGATATAAGTATTTGCGTGCATGTGTTGTTTCGTGGCGGTTGTAGCGTTGGCAACTTCTTAGCAGATCTTTATCGTTATCCGTGTTGCGAAGGAACATTCGGGACGAATGTTTCTAAGGAGGGGAGAATGTTATACCCCGTATTTCCAGAGTATGTACGTGAGCGCGTACGTATTATAATTTGAGCCTTAAAGTTGGCTAGTTTCGAAATTTGTACACAACACCCGATTAGAGTCGTTGACTAAACGTTTCCACGACTTTAGGAAAATTCCGCTATGTCATTTATAATTTTGCGGATTTTTCCGAGAGACGAACATTTTGGATCAACGAGAGGCGACACTTGTCACCTCTAATTGGAAGGAGTGGACGGACGAAAGTGGGAAGGTTGGCACGTTTGTGCATTATTTTTGGTCAAGGAGTTGGTAGGATATTTGGGTAGATGGATAAGGTTGCACATGGCTTAATCTTGACCTTACACTTGCCTAACACTTGGATGGATCTTCGCCATTGGTTGGCCTTCACTTGACCTATAAATACCCTCTAGTTGAAGACTTTCTTCATCCAAAACTTGAGCAATCTAACTAAGTCTCAAAATACTCCCTCTCCTCGAGCTGGCCCACCACACCCCCTCCCCTTTCAGAGAGCCCTTCGCCGAGAGCCACCTCCTCCCTTTGAGGTGTTTTTGGCCGCGTACCCCAGCCTAGTTGTCTCGTATAAATACCCCTTTGTGGTATAGAAATACTCTCAAGTATTGTTATAATGCCCAAATACCTTGGCCCAAATACCTTGTAGTATTCCCAAGGTTACACTTTTACAAAAGCCCAAAATACTATTATACTTCCTCACCACAAAACGAAACCCTAAGTAAATCTTCACCCGTAGTTGAAGTCATAAGTAGTTGGTTAGAACTTCTAAGGGTTGGTTGGAACTGTTGAGCGCCGGAGTAGGAGCTAAACGCGTTGTTCAGATCGACATATAAACTCGGATAATTTTGGGCTTATCGAGGTAAACATTCTTGACCTTCCTGTAATTGGAAATTACATGTTGTAGAGTATATAGTTAAGTATACTATATATAGAACTGAACATAGTTATGCGGCAATGTCTTTTGACTTAAGCTGAATAATACTTACAGCAATGTCTTCGACTTAAGCTCAATTTAAAGAAAGAGAATCAGTAATTACATAGATTCAGACAAAGAGACTTGTGTAACATTACCGTGTAGTAGAATTGTACACGTCAAGTTAGACGTGTTAACCCCACTCGTTGGCTTGTAGCGGCCTCGATAGAGAGAGATTTACGCTGCGGGGAGGTCGCGAATTTTTCGTAGAATATTCTACGTCGGGATCTAAAGATATTAATAGGCGCTTTGTGGCCTCTATAGGTTGTAGTACCACGTGTGGAGTGATCCGCTTGATCAGAGTGTAGCCACGATTTGAGGTACTTGGAGCGTTTTGCTATTAGTCGATAATCGTCGCGCGAGGTATGTGAACCTCTTCCTATTTGTTCTAGCGTGATATGTGTATAACTATGTAGTACTGTAGACGCATATATGTTTAATGTATTTGATTGGTTTGAAACATAAAGTGTTATAACGGCTTTATGGGAAGTTAGTTATAATACTTTACGTAGGTAAGAAAGTACTTGTGGTTTTTTAAGAGGTAACTGATTTGAACTATAACTGGCTGGCTATGTGATAATAAAGAACTTGAAGTATTTCAAAAGATTTTTGAATCATTTTGAGAGAAGAAGTAATACTTGGTTTTTGGAAACTTAAGAGTTATACTAGCTTTATGGGAAGTTAGGTATAACGGCTTAAAATGTTTCTTGATTTGAATCGAATCGTATCGACAAACCACTGCAGCGTTAATAAAAGGAAATGTTTTGGACAGATTTAGTATTATTAAAACCAGTAGAAACTTCCATCTGCATAGAAGCTAAGATGAGACAAAATGACATTTCCTAGATCATGGCTGCTTAATAAGATTGATTATAAACAAGAATAACCTACTCACTTATAAGACATAGGTTTCTCAAAACGTTTAAAGGAGAATTATGTTTTAAAGGATTTAAAACTATGAACTACAAACCTTTTCTAAAATGAGAAACTTGAGCATTCAAATTAGGCCAACTTGAACGTTTGGAAAATAAGGTTGTTACTTGATTTTACAAAGGAAAGCATTTTGGTTTACTTAACAATGTTAGTCACTCAAATTTTATACTACGGGTATCGGGTGACCTTTGTAAAAGAAATGGATCTTAAAGGGAATTTAACGGACGTAGTACTTTAAGGTTAAAATCCGGACTTTGACATAAAATGAAAGTACCTTGAGTCGTGTGTAACTTGCTTATGCTTGTTGTTATGAAACTTGACCATGTTACGTGTGATAGCCTTGTTGTGCAAGTACTGTTCTACTCGACTACGGGGTCATCCGGGAATGTATTTCACTTGATTACGTCATCCGAATGTATTTCACTTGATTACCGGGTCATCCGGGAATGTATTTCACTTGATTACCGGGTCATCCGGGAATGTATTTCACTTGATTACCGGGTCATCCGGGAATGTATTTCACTTGATTACCGGTTCATCCGGGAATGTATTTCACTGACTACCGGTTCATCCGGGAATGTATTCCACACGTTTCTATATTGGGTCCATAAGATGGGCCGAGACCATTATACGTATCACATGATTTGTACCTAGATCGCCGTGATGAGGAAGAAGTTTCACGGGCATGAGGGATGACTTTGAGGGCGTGAGTCTCTGACTTGACATGACTGCTTCTATGTTGTGAACTGTAGTTTGGTTATCATACATGTCTCCTGCTTTATATAGACTATTATGATTTCATTTACGTGATTTTACGCTTCACATACTTGGTACCGTCAGATCGACCTCCTTCGGGCTGCGTTCACGCCGCAGTAAAAGGTACATCGGCCGTCGATCCCCGCTTTTAGGATCACCTTTCGTATTGAAGCTCCGTTCCTTCGAGGCTTATCTTTTGGTATGTTACCACAGTCCGTAGATTCTTATACATTCGGTGGTATGGCGGGCCCCGTCCGCCATAGCTGTAAAAAATCTTAGAGGTCTGTGAGTAATTGTGGCGTGGTTTGTAAAAAGGATAACCGCTCGTATTTATGTATATATGATGAAGGCAACTGCTTTGGTTGCTTTGCTTATTTATCTTTTCTCTTAATTCATGTTCATGTTTTTATTTCCGCTGATTTTCTCTGATGTTGTATCACTAGGGTGCCCGGGGTAAGGCACCAGTCACGGGCCCGGGTTCGGGTCGTGACACTTGGTCTGTGAGATTCATCAGCTACCGAGCCGAGGGGTTCGATTATTTGTTTTCAAGGTTAATGGAGTTTAAATCCGAGAGGTTGCCGAGTCTTCCGTCGTTGAGGAGGTAAAGAGGCGACAGTATGAGGATGCAGTTATGATACGGTATCGAGATACGACTCTTCGAGAGGAGGAGAGTTTATTTGAGGTAGCGCCTGATGGGGTGCTAAGATTCGAGGGCAGATTGTGTGCTCCCGATGTTGCAGGACTTCGTCAGCAGATTTTGGGGGAGACACACAATGCTCGTCACTCTATTCACCTAGGGTTTACTAAGATGTAACATGACCTCAGATGTATGTATGTGTAAGATGACCTGAAGAGAGACGTAGCAGAGTTTGTTGTTTAGTGTCCGAGTTAGTAGTAGGTCAATGTGGAACACCAGAAGCCATGTGGGCTACTACAGGCGATTGAGATCCAAATTTAGATATGAGAGGTAATTAATATGTATTTTATTATAGGGTGGCATCGTACTCAGAGGAAGTGCGACTCCCTGAGGGTCATAGTAAACAGGCTGACGAAACCAACCCATGTTCTTCATGTTAAGACCACTTACTCGGCTGAGGATTATGCTAGATTATATAGCAGGGAGATTTTGGGACTGCACGGGGTTCCTACATTTATGATGTCGCAGATGAACTCGGTTCTTGATAACTTCGGAGGTTTTCCGTATGGTTAGGACACAAGTGAGTCTCAGTGTTGCATTACACCCTCAGACCGACGGACAGGCAGAGCATACTATCCAGGCACTTGAGGATATGCTGCGGACTGTGTTATTGATTTTAGGAGTAGCTGGGAGGATCACTTGCCTCTTGTTGAGTTTGCTTATAACAACAGGTACCATTCTTGCATTCAGATGACGCCATATGAGGTTTTGTTTGGGCGGAAGTGTAGGTCGTCGATTGGTTGGTTCGACGTAGACGAGGTACAATTAGTTGGCCCAGACTTGATTCAGCAGACTGTGGATAAGGTGAAGCTTATACAGGAGAGTTTGTTAGCAGCTCAGAGTCGACAGAAGTCTTATGCAAATAATCGACGTCGACGCTTGGAGTTCAGGTTGACATTTTAGTATAAGTGTTGTTATTTGGCCACGTGTGGCATTATTGGTATGTAGGGGTTGTAAAAGGAGAATATGTCGCTATCTATAAGTTTGACTCCAAAGAACATTCGGGATGAATGATTCTAAGGAAAGAATGTTACACCCCGTAATTCCGGGACATGTTAATAAGAGCGTCGTAAGAACTAAAAATGTTAAGATTTGAGACTAGTAAAAATTTATCTGAATTATGGAATTGTCGGAAAATGAAATATTACGACGAATGGGAGGTGACACGTGTCACCCCCTTAGTTGGTCTTGGATGAAATAGGACATGAATTAAATGGTCATTTAACCAATGTTAAGATGATCAAGTCTTGCAAAGACTTGAGCTTGATATTGACTAAGTCCAGGGCCACTTGGCTAGATTTTTAAGTGAATTGGATCCAAGCCACCCAATTGTGCTCATCTCGACCCTCCATTGTGTTATATATGTATACTAGTAGCAAGACAAGTTCCCACACTTAGTAAAATTTCAAGAAACATTTGTTCTTGCTCATGTTGCTCTCGGGTTCATAGGGCTTGAAGGAGAATTTTTTTGAATTGTTGTTCAATAATCTCCACACTTTAAACCAAGGTTCCTAAGGGTATTGTAAGGGTATCTCAATAGAAAGATCCCGGAAAGTGTCGTTTTACGTTAGTCGCAAGGTGAAAACCTAAGTCATTTTACTAGGTTTGGAAATTGAAGGAATGTTGTGTGTTAACTTCTAAGGGCTTCAAGTGGCGGATTGGAGTGTCAAGGAGAGGAGCTAAGTTGCTAGGGAGCGACTTCGGATCTTGAAGTTGGATTAAGGCTCGTCAAGGTAACAATCTTGTTCTCTTAAGAGTTATAAGATTACATATTGTTGTAGACTTAAATTTTAACTAGCATGAAGTATATGTATTAAATATTGATAAGTGTTATGGATATAGGAAGCCTAAATCCGAAATGACATTATTAGATATTTGAAATTGAAATACAATTTGGTCGGTAAATAGAATCGTCGCATGTTATCTACTTGAAGATTGTAGTAGTTATAATCGATTGTGGCTTGATAACATGTTATACTAAACAACTTGGATTGAAAAGGAATTGGAAAAGACTTTGTGTTGTTGTCCCTCAAATTGCCGAAAATGACATTGTCTTTTGGACTAGTTTGATATCAATTGTGGGGCGGAATTTTACACGTCCTATTAGGCGTGTAATCCCCTATTGTTAACTTCATTGTTGAGCCTTAAATGTGGCATGTTTGATTATTGAATTTGGGCCTTGAAAAAGGTGGAAAAGTATGTAGAAACAAAGAAAGTGCTGTCCGATTTTTCGTAGAATTTAGTGACTTTGCACTTAGAATATTCTACGCTGAAGTTAGAAGTTAATAGACGTATTATGGTCATTATAGGTTGACCTACTACGTACGGCATATTGGACTTAGCAAGTGGATTGAACCGAAGAGGTATGTGGAACTTTCCTATCTCTTGAGCATGAGTAGTTGTAAATATATAGTACGGTAGACGTACGAGATTTTGACGAATCTAGTTTCATTTGATATCCTTGACTTGTTTTAATAATGTCCAAGTTGGTTGAGTTAGGGAATTAACTCACTTGTTTAAAAAAATTAAGGATATCTTAGTTTCTAAAAAGTTAAGAGACTTGAAAGTATATGATACTTGTTTTGTTTTAAAAGTATAAGTCTCTTGGATATAAAGAAGAATGTAATTGCCTAAAGTATAAAGTTAGTATAACGACTTTATGGAAAGTTAGTTATAATAGCTTTATGGAAAAGTGAAGGAGTGGTTTACTCTAGTAATGTAAATAACGATAAATGACTTGAAATAACGAAAGACAAATTGATTTGAAGGCATCAAATGCTTAAGGTTTTAAGGAAAAAGTCACTGATTTGAAGCCTATAAATGTAATTCTAAAAGGTATTGTGACTTGTTTTGAAAAGTAGATATAACTTGATACTACAATTATTAGTATCTTGGAAGTTTTATATGAAAAAGAGTCATTTTAAAAGAATAGAAGTACGTAGTACTTTGGGTTAAATTCCAGGATTTTCTAAGGACATGTTAGTGCCTTAAGTAAACTAAAATGAGAGTGTATATGAATGAGGCTAATAAAGTTAAGGATTTCTTAACTTGCTCATGTTATGATAAGCCGATAGTGCTTATGTTATGTATGATAAGCCGGTAGTGCTTATGTTATGTATGATAGCCGGTTGTGCTAGGATATGTTATTCTTATGGGGTAAAGCCCCGGGCTACTACTTATTCCATGGATTTGCTACCCATGATGCGAGCGCGCGTTTGTACTCATGGCCCACCGGGCCCAAGCGGTGAAATAGTCTGTGCGGGTGAAATAGTCCCACGCGAGAAAATCGCTCCATCAAGGGTCCAGGACTCCATGCGGTGCAATTGTCCCGTGAGTAGGATTGCTTAATGATACTACAAAGGTGGCCCTACTTTGATCATGAGCCTCTATTTTTATGCAGAAAGTATACTCTTGTTTACTCTCATTGTTAGTAAGGCACAGTAATCGTTATTTGAGTTATCATACATGTCTCCTTTATTTTAGACTTATGATTTCACTACGCATTTCGCCACATACTTGGTACATGTTGTACCGACCTCGCTGGGGCTGCGCTCATGCCGCAGTAGAGTATACAAAGGTTCTTGATCCTCACTCTTAGGATCACCGCTCAGCTATTGAGAAGCTCCATTACTCCGAGGCTTATCCTTGGTTGCATCCCCGTGTTGTCGGTTGTTGTACATTCGTGGTATGGCAGGGGCCTGTCCGTCCACGCTGTTATTCTTAAGTGCGTAGTCATGTCTTGTGGATTGGGTTGTAAGAAGAAAAAATGTAATCGATGTTTTTGGGTTATGTATATTTTACGGAAGGTGGCCTTATCGTCTAGCCTGTTGATATTTAATGTCTAAGTATTTTTATGAGTTGTGTATGTTCCGCTGCTATCCTCTGATGTATACTTGAAAGGTGCCTGTGTGGCACCGATGTGCCGCGGCCTGTCGTCGATAGCCAAGTATCCCAAGTTGATACGCAGGATAAGATGAGTATGAGTGATACAAATGAAAAACAGAAGACATTATTGGAAGGTTTAGTAGGTTTTGAAAATCTATATGTTTTACGGTGACTCTTGTTGATTTGAATTCTAGAGAGAACCACAACAGGACCCTATGAATATGGCTCTCAAATGTGAATAAAAGACTATAATAGAGCAAGAGCATCCAAGAGTATGCGAGAGGTAGCATCCTCACCCTGAACGGAAAATATCAACCACTCGAACTCCGCCATGTGGTCCTATGGAGATGGAAGGTACTAAAATTGTATCAAAAAAGAATACAGCAAGTGTAGCATGAGTACACAATGTACCCCCATAGACATCATAGGCCGACAACGTTGAAAGATATATAATAAGAGATAAATACCAAGTTGACACCAAGTAATCCTATACTAATAGTGTTACACCCCGTAACTCCAGAACATGTTTAAGAGAATGTACGTAAGGAACTCAAGACTTGAAATACGAAAGGAAAAATTGTTTTTCCGACGAAAAATCTTCCGAACGTCGGAAAGGAAAAATGTTCGTTGAGGAGAATTGGATTCTCAAAATGCATTAATTGAGGATTATGGAATGTATTAGCATTATGGAAATTTATTTTTACAGATTTGGTCACGTGGGGCCCACCTGAGGAATTTTACGTTTTGTGGGACCCACGAGGGTTACAGAATTTTATGGATGAATGGGTGGGCGACACGTGGCACCCCCCCACACATTGGTCTTGGACGAATTGGAGCAAGGGTAAGATGCTAATTGACCAAGGTAAAAGATTAGTCTTGCTAGCATGACATTATTGACCAAGGTCAACTTGTCCACTTGGCTATTTAATTAATGATCTTCATCCAAGCCACACATTTGTTATAATCTTGGCCCTTCATTGTATTATATATACATAACTAGTGCAAGACTAGCTCTTCAACACTTAGAAAAATCACAACACTCTTGTTCTTCAAAGGGAAGCTCACGGGTTCACCTATTGTCCCACACAAAAATTTTAGTTTGTGATCCATTATTCACAAGACTTAAACCCAAGGTCCCTAAGGGTATTGTAAGGATATCTCAATAGAAAGATTTCGGAAAAACGGCGTTTTCACGTTAGTCGCAAGGCGGAAACTTAAGGGGTTCTTCAACTTTGAAGTTGGGACTTGAAGATGGGTTCTTCATAGGCTTCTAAGGAGTGCTTGGAGCGGATTGGAACATAAGGAAAGGAGCTAAGAATTTCTAAGGAGCGACTTTGAATCTTGGAAAGATTAAGGGCTTGTAAAGGTATAATTCTTGTCGTTTTAGTAATTAAGATTACTTATTGTTGTAGCTATGGATATTAGCAAGCATGAGGTATTTAGTATGAAGTTTGATAAGTGTATTGATTGTTGGAACCCTAATCCGAAAACTAGTATGTTAGCCCTTAAGATTTTAATTCAAGTTGGTTACTAGTTAAGTTGTCATATGTTATATAAAGAAGGAAATTGTAGTTGTTGAAGTTGTTCTTGACTATATAACATGTTGACCCAAGAACTTGGATTGGAAAAGAATTGGAAGACTTTTTGTTGTAGCACCTTTTAGCCGAGAATGGCATGGTAATTATCGATTGTTTTGTATTGTTGTGGCGGAATTTTACACGTATTGTAAGGCGTGTAAGCCCTTTGTAATTGCTGAATTGATTTGAGCCTTAAATGTATGCGTTTGGTTATTGAATCTCGCCTTGAAAAGGTGGCAAGTATGTAGAAACAAAGGAAGTGCTGCCCGATTTTCCGTAGAATTTAGTGACCTTGTACTTAGAATATTATATGTTTGAAGCTAGAGGTTTAATGGACGTATTATGACCATTTTAGGTTGAAGTACTAAGTATAGCGTATTCTACTTGAAGGATGGAATAGCTATCAAGGTTGAAGTACTTTGGAGCATTTTGCTATTTGTCGATAATCGTCGCGAGGTATGTGAACCTCTTCCTTCTTTTGACATGATTTTATGTATGGAATATACATGTGGTATTATTTCATGATTCCTTCTACTCTTAGAAGTTAAGAAATATGTATGTTGATTTACTCTACGTAAGGGTTACGTCTAAGTTATCCTAAGTTCTTACCAAGTCTTATGGGGGATGTTGGTAAGAGTCGTTAGGAGGTATTTGGAGCCAAGTTGACTTGGCTAAGTTACGGCACAAATGAGAATAAATATCGAACAAGCCACTGCAGTGTTAATAAAGGAAAATGTAATGACAATCAATTATGTTAAAATGAGTAGAATTCTCCATCTGCATAGAAACTAAGATAAGACAAAATTGTATTACATTTTCTAGATCATGGCTACTTGAATAAGATCGTTATAAATAAGTATAACTTATTCACAACGCACCAATGTATATGTTACTTAACTTATAAGAATTTACGTATGAAGTTTTAAGACTATGGATCTCAAATTCTTAAAAGTTAAGGGACTTTATTTTTTCAAGTTATGGGACTTGATTCTTAAAGGAAGAAATGAATTGATTTACAAATATAGAATACTTGATTTGGAAAGACTTGATTTCTAAAGTTAAGAAACTTGTTTTCTTAAAGGTTAAGAGACTTGAAGTATTTTGAAAGCTATGTGATTTGATTTGAAAGTATAAGTCTCTTGGTTATAAAAGGAATGAATTTGTCTAAAACATAAAGAGTTATAACGGCTTTATGGGAAGTTGGTTATAACAACTTTATGGAAGATTAAAAGAATGGTTTTCTTCAGTTATGTAAGCAAAGAAATGACTTGAAATAAAGAAGGGCAAATTGTTTTAAAGGTACCAATTGCTTATGGTTTTAAAGAAAGAAGTCACGTGATTTAGAAGCCTATAATTGTATTTCTAAAAAGGTATTGTGACTTGTCTTGAAAAGTAAGTATGACTTGATACTACGGTTATTAGTATCTTGAAAGTTTTATTTGGAAAATAGTCATTTTAAAGGAGTAGAGATGCGTAGTACTTTGGGTTAAATTCCCGGATTTTTATGTGTGAAACGAAAGTGCCATGAGTTTATAAAAATAGAGGTCTAAAGGTTTAATGAACTTGCCTATGTTTGTTTGTGATAGCTTTGAGTGCAAGTATTATATGTTTACGTTGTCGTGACTCTCAGTTGGAGGGCCGGCTGTCTTGTTGTAAGTTTGCTTGGACGTACCGACAGTGATGTGGGATTCCACGAGTATGCTTCCATTATGATTGATCCTTGGACATGCTTATACGATGTGGGATTCCGGGGCATGTGACCAGGAGGCGGGTTAGATTCCCGGATTTGTTTTATTACCCATGGCCATGCTTATACGATGAGGGATTTCGGGGCATGCGACCATGCTATGTACGATTATTACTCTGGGCTGGCTCCATGAAGACATGTACCGCGATGAGGATTCGGGGCATGTTATATTATTACTCCATGGGCTAGCTCCCCATGAAGACTGCGCTCGATGAGGATGCCGAGGGCACGTTATGGCCATGCTTATACGATGAGGGATTCCGGGGCATGCGGCCACGTTATATATATATATATATATATGTGTGTGTGTTGTATATGTTACACCTACGGCTGTCGGCAGTGATGTGGGATTCCACGGGCAGGAGATATATATATGTATTGTGTATGTGTACGCCGACAGTGAGGTGGGATGCCACGGGCGTCACATGGTTATATTTTACACTTATACCGTCGGTGATGGGGATTCCACGGGCACGCTTTGATATTTGTGTGACTTGATCGCGTCCCAGATTGGGCCGGGTAGTATATGCGTCCCTCCATAAAGGGCCGGATTATGTTATGAAAGATAAGTAAGTTATATGGTAATGAACTTAATGACTTCTCCTAAGTATGTACGTAAGATATGGCTATAACTCTTAATGGAATGGAAAAGATAATGATGTGCAATTAAGTTCATAAGTGGTAATGACACGGCGGGATGCAGTATGTACTTTTATACTTGCCTATCATTCTTTTTGTACGATTATGATCTGCATCGTACTTTATTTACTGTTCCATATTCGTACTGTTGTAATCTGACTTCCGGGGCCGTCATGTCCGCGAGTTTAGGTACGATTGGATCCGCGAGCTTAGGATCTGGTTCAGATTTTGAGATGGCTCAATGTTCGGAGTTGTCATGGCTATGTATATTCAGAGTGCAGCGGGGCCTTGTCGTCATAGTATGTGTTCAAATCTTAGAGGTATGTATTCACGTGTAAATTTGGGTAGTTAGAGTTGTAATTACATTTTTGGATAGTGTAAGCCCTTTTTGGGTGATTTATATTATGACAGCCTTATCGGCTTTGCCTTGGTTTTTAAAAAAAATGTGTTACTTATTTTCCGCAGTTGTTTTGGTGTTGTATGTTTGGAAGGGTGCCCAGGTAGGCACGCCGCCATGACTTTGGGGTCGGGTCGTGAAAATTAGTTCAATAAACAAAGTAAGTCACGCAACCTACAGAATCGTACATAGTGTTCACACAATAATCAAATTATAAGGTAGCAAGTAGAATCCTTTCATGTCTAGTATCTAGTCGTCAACATTCACTCCAAATACAAGTCCGTCCATAATTATCAATGACGAGGCATAAATATATATGATATGAATGCAATGCATATGCAAGGTACCTTTCCTAATCTGGTATACAATGCGTCAAGGTTTTATTATGATGTGTACACCTATATGGGACTCGCAAAGTCCATAAACCCCTCTATAATATCCCATCAGAACCCAGCTCTTGGCTAAATAATATCATATTGTAGGTCTGCAACTCGGTTCCCCATGTATTAATATCATCTCAATGTTGCCATAATCTTATAGTGTTCTTACCTTCCTAGCCTCATGGACCCACAACATATCCATACCAATATTATAGAACCATAAGTGTATGAATGCAAATGATAATACAAGGCAAGATATCATGATATAATATGATGCAATCAAGTATAGAGATAACATATCACATGCTTCCAAGATTCAATAACACACATATATAATCCAAGTCATAATCAAGATATCATATCGAAATCATGTATGATGAGTAAACAAACTATAGAAAATATGCCGACAATCCCAAATAAGCAGCAGTTGGAACCAGCACAAGGTTGATTCCCGAAATCACCCATCATCATAGTTCAACAACGGTACCCACTTAAACATTCATCACAACCAGTTTAGTGGACCCCCAAACACGCCCAATATCCCTCAACATATCTAACTAATTATGCACTTCTATCGAAGTCACAAAAAACTAAATCATAGCCTACCTCTGGGCCAAACATGAGCACTATATTATCAAGCCTTGACGATATCCTTGCCCTTTCTCTGTGCCTCGTTATAAACAAATTCTAATCATACATATTATAATCGTTAATATAAACCACACAATATAAGCAAGACTTAAATACCAACCTCATTCCCACGCTACCAAGACTCAAACTTTAACACTCGAATATCAAGAATACATAGTAAGTAGTAATATTCTTAAGTTAATTGAGAATCTATACACATCAGAACCCTCAATTGAACAATATACAAAAAGGCCCAATTTGAAACCCTATAAGTTTTCCCCAATTAGATACATTTCCATAACCAAATTAAGCCCTAAAACATGATCATCTAATATCCATCACTAATTAACAATCTATAAGTAAACTAATCCATATACCCTTCATCAGTAATTGATGTAAAGACATATCTGGTCAATTTTAGCTAAAGACCCTTATTTTCTTGTTTAACCCTTCTCGTAGACTTTGTGTGGGGTTTTTGATGTGCTGAGATTGGTGGAATGGATCCTGAGGTACGTTTATGTGCATGTTGGATGAAAAACCCAAAGCTAGAAACTTAGAGTTGGATAGTTTGACTCAAAGTTGACTTTTAGCTAGATGAATTCGTTTTTGGGTTTCGTCACATCCTGTAGTTTTTAGGGTCATTTATGACTTAGCCGAGTCATTGGTTAACCTCTCGAGGCAATCAGATATATTTTGGGACCTTATTTGTGAAATCTGAATATTTAGTTTTCCCAGATGATTCTTTAGAAAAGTATACCTTGGCTTTGTTAAATAGGAAATATGACGGAACGATTGAGTTCTTAGCACTTTTACCTTATATGAGCATGTCTTATTTGTATTCGGGAGGTCTCGAGAGTGTTTCGGGGGTTAGATAGGAGTTTGGGGTAGTTTGCCTATTAATGATGACTGGTGTCCGCCTTTCCAGCACTAATGTCCGCTCTAGAGTGTTCGCCTCACTGAGAGGTTGGCTCGTCAAAGCGGGATCTTGGAAATGTTGGGTATCTTCTTGGGCGGAGGGTCATTTTGCCGAGGTGAGTCTACCACCGCTGAGTCGTGTTCGTTGTGGCACTGAGGAGAGGTGTCAAGTGACACTGCCTTAGCGAGGGTCTGGTTTGTCGTAGATTTCCTCTCCAACAGAGTCGATTCTACTGGGGCAGGATCACTATTCAAGTGTCTTATTTATTTCTCTAGGTCAGAATTCTTTTCTTAAATTAGTATATCTCGAACATAGTTCCGCCAGAGGGTATTTCCAAAGGTTTAGAAGAGGAATAAATCTTTGAGGTAACAATTTCATCCTTTATGGTTTCATTTTGTGGTTATAAGTTCTTTAATGGTGGTTTAGCGTGATTATAAGTTGGGGAAGATGAGTTATGCATTCTTCTGAAAATAAGAGAGTTAAATCAATAACTATTTAATGGTTTATGGATTAGTTTACTTGTATTATTGTGAATTAGTGATGGATATTTCTAGATGATCATGTTTTAGGGCTTAATTTTGATATAGAAACCTATTCCAATTGGGCGAATTTTTAGGGTTTTAAATAGGAGATTTTTGTATATTATTCAATTGAGGGTCCTAATATGTATAGATTTCTAATTACCTTAAGGATATGACTACTTAATATGTCTTCTTGATATTCGAGTATTAAAGTTTGAGTCTTGGTAAAGTGGGCTCGGAGTTGGTATTTAAGTCTTGCTTATGTTGTGTACGCTTTATATTAATGATTTGAATATGTGTGATTAGAATTTGATTATCCCGAGGCGCAGAGGAAGGGCAAGGCTATTGTCACGACCCGACTCCGGACCCGCGACTGATGCCCTACCTGGGCACCCCTATAGGTATACATCAGAGAAAACCAACGGAAGCTAAATAATCTCATAGACATGCGTCAACAGGAAGTAAGAAACAGGCTAGCCGACAGGGCCGCCTCTATATACATATATACATGATCCAAAAGATCTACATCTTTTTTTTACAAGTCCAACACACAATATTACTACAGACCTCTAAGAGTTTTAAACAACACTAAGACGAGACAGGGCCCCGCTGTACCCCTGAATGTACATACACCAAAACACAAGGCATGTACCTATATATCAAACTCCGGAACAACTGGAGCTATCACAAAAGCTGAGTGGAGATCCTAAGCTCTCGGATCACCAACCTGAGTACCTATCCCTACAGCATGAACGCAACCCCCCGAGGAAAGGGGGTCAGTACGAAATATGTACCAAGTATGTGAAACTGTAAGTACTGTAAAGGAGATCATACAGTCAAAATATAAAGCAGGAGACATGTATAACAATCAAAATAACATTACAACTGTGCCTTATCAATAATGAGAGTAATGAGAGTAATCTGTACCGTGTTAACATAGGAAGGTCAGGCTTAATTTAGGGCCACCCGCCCATAGTATCATTATGCAATCCTATTCATGGGACTGTTTCACCCGCATAGGTCTAGTGGACCCGCATAGGACAATTTGCAACGCATAAGACTATTTCATCCGCATAGGACTATTTACCCGCATAGGCCCTGTGGACCCGCAATGAGCATATACGTAATACTCGCATCGTGGAGAGAAATTCCACGAAATGTATAATGTCCCGGGGGTTGACCCCGCAATAAATAATATAACACTTGCACTAATGGCTATCATGAACAACATATGCAAATTAAGTAGTCTTTTACTCTCATTAGAAACAAATAAATGAACCATCATTTTATTAGACTCAAGGCACTATCATGTCATATAAAATCCGAGAATTTAACCCAAAGTACTATGTACATCTATTCCTATAAAAGGAATCACATCATGCAATATAGGGGAGTTGAACTCCATAGCACCATGTACGTCCGTCGTACATTCTTTCCTTTATAAAATCCCAAGACACTAACACCCGTAGTATCAAGACACTTCTACTTTTAAAATCAAGTCAAGTGTACCTATCTCATTCAAGTAACTTAGTCTTTAAACATCAAGTCACTTATACTATCTAGGGTCGATACCGTGGCACGAAAACACCACCCCGCCCCCTAACAAATCCTCGGCACCCTTTAACAGGGGCAGCGCCACGGCCCTGCACTATGGCGCCGCGCTGAACTCGCGCTTACGAGTTTCAGAGTACGGCCCTGCAACTTGGCACCGCGGCCCCAAACTCGAATTCTGCATTTTCACATTTTTTTAAGTCTCCTTTCAATCAAGTAACTTACCTTATATACTACCAGGAATCCGAGTTCATTAAAAACAGGTACGTTCATCGTACACTCATTTTTATAAATTCATGCTCAAAGGAGATAGAAGAAGTTACACATACCTCTTTGGCTAATCCACGCGCCAAGTAGAATACGTCATACGTAGAATGTGAACCTATAATGACAAATAACACTTCTGTCAATTCCATGTTTTCAAGTGTAGGTTATATACCAAGTAATGGTCCTCCTTATTCCACATAAATTTAGGCAGCACTTCCCCCGTTTATACGTACTTTTCCACCTTTTCCAAGACCCGATTTAAACCAACAACAAGCCACATCTAACAGTTAACCAACAAGGGGATTACACATTTACAAGACGTGTAAAATTCTTCCCCACAACGTTGTAAAACAGTTCACAATATCCAACAAATAAAAGGGCACTCTTGGCCATAACAACAACATATAACCTTCTTACAACTTATTATTCAAGTCATTTTTCCAACACTTGTACATGATACATACCAATAATTAAACGACTACCTTTCCTTCAATGTATAACACATATAATGTGAAGACACATTCTATATTAACCAATATAAACCAATGTTACAAAAAAAAAGGCCCCAAATTCGGCCAACACACAAAATGGCACACATGATCTTAAACTCCATTTTTCCTTATCACCATATCATTCCACAATTACCACAACATGTAGTATAAGATTACTTTCAATAAGAGTGTTACACCCCGTATTTCCAGTACATGTTTAATAAGGACATATGTAAGAATCCAAATGTTAAGATTTGAGACTAGTAAAAATTTATCGGAATTATGGAATTGTCGAAAAACGAAATTTTGTGACGAATGGGAGGGAGACATGTGTCACCCCCCTTAAGTGAGCTTGGACGAAATCAACATGGGTATAAGGGTCATTTGACCATTTCTAAGATGACAAGTCTTGCAAGTAGTAGAGCTTGATATTATTGACTTGGTCAATGAGACCACTTAGCATGATATTTAAAGAGATCATCCAAACCACACATATGTATTAATCTTAGCCCTCCATGTTGATATATAAGGATACTAGTAGCAAGACAAGGGTTCTACACTTAGAAAATTTTCATGAAAACTTGTTGTGGTTCTAAAGTGCTCTCGGGTTTGGTTATGCAAAGGGAGAAAAAAATTCGTTTGTTGTTCTTTAAGCTCCACACTTTAAACCAAGGTTCATAAGGGTATTGTAAGGGTATATCAATAGAAAGATCCCGGAAAAAGATTGTTTTCGTATTAGTCGCAAGGTGAAAACCTAGTTGCTTTCCTAGGTTCTGATTGGAAGATTAAAGGGAAGTTGTTTGTGATATTCTAAGGGTATCAAGTGGCGGATTGAAGTGTCAAGAAGAGGCTCTAATTTGCTAAGGAGCGACTTTGGATTTGAAGTTGGACTACGACTCGTTGAGGTAATAATCTTGTCTCTTAAAGTGTTACAAGATTAGATATTGTTGTTAGCCTTACATGTTTGCTAGCATGAAGTATATGTGTTGAAGATTTATAAGTGTTATGGATTGTTGTAGCCTAAAATCCTAAATGTCATATAAGCCTTTTGAAGATTGAATTACAATTTGGTCGTATTTAGAATCGTCGCATGTTACTTACTTGAAGATTGTAGTAGTTATAAGCGATTGCGACTTGATATCATGTTATGCTAACAATTTGGATTGAAAAGGAAATTGGATAAGAATTGGTGTTGTTGTATCTCAAGTTTCCAGATTTACACTTGTAGTTGTATTAGTTTGATATCAATTGTGGGGCGGAATTTTACACGTCTAGTAGGCGTGTAATCCCCTATTGTTAATTGCATTGTTGGGCCTTAAATGTGGCGTGTTTGGTTATTGAATTCGGCCTTAAAAAAGGTGGCAAAGTATGTAGAAACAAAGGAAGTGCTGTCCGATTTTCCGTAGAATTTAGTGACTTTGCACTTATAATATTCTACGTCTAAAGTAAGAAGTTAATGGACGTATTATGGCCATTATAGGTTGAAGTACTAAGTATAGCATATTCTACTTGAAGGATGGAATAGATATCAAGGTTGAAGTTGTTACACCCCGGAAATTACAGGATATGTTTATAAGAACGTACGTAAGAACTAAAAAATGTTAAGATTTGAGACGAGTAAAAATTTATCAGAATTATGGAATTGTCGGAAAACAAAATATTGCGACGAATGGGAGGGCGACACGTGTCACCCCCCTTAGTGGTCTTGGACGAAAATGGCATGGATAAAATGGTCATTTGACCATAATTTAAATGATCAAGTCTTGCAAAAACAAAGAGCTTGACATTGTTGACTTGTCAAAGGGCCACTTGGCTTGATCCTTGTGAAACTCATCCAAGCCACCCATTTGTTTTAATCTTGACCCTTCCTAGTATTATTTAAGTATACTAGTAGCAAGACTTTGTCATTCTACACTTAGAAAAAAATTGAAATCTTGTTCTTGCTCTCTTAGGGAGGCTCGCGTGATAGTCGATTTCGAGGAAATTTTTCAATTTTTGTCCATTAATCCTCATATTTTAAACCAAGGTACCTAAGGGTATTGTAAGTGTATCTCAATAGAAATATCCCAGAAAAATGGTGTTTTCGTATTAGTCGCAAGGCGAAAACCTAAGGAGTTATTCAACTTTGAAGTTGGAACTTGAAGAGGAGTTCTTCATAAGCTTCTAAGGGTTGCTTGGAGTGGATTGGAACATCTAAAGGAGGAGCTAAAGTTGCTAAGGATCGACTTGTAATCTTGGATCATATTTGGGCTAAATGAGGTATAATCTTCGTCTTACTTTTGTAATTGAAGATTCCATGTTATTATAAGTTAGAAATGATCATGTGATATGTGTTATGAAGATTGATAAGTGTTATGGAAATTTGGAAGCTCAAATCCGAAAATGACATGTTAAGCCATTTGAAATTGAAATACAATTTGGTCGATAATTAGAATTGTCGCATGTTTACCTACTTGAGGATTGTAGTAGTTGTAATCAATTGTGGCTAGATAACATGTTATATTAAACCCCTTGGATTGAAAAGGGATTGGAAACGAATTTTTATTGTTGTCCCTATTTTGCCGAATGGACATTATATGTTGGACTAGTTTGATATTTATTGTGGGGCGGAATTTTACACGTCTTGATTAAGCGTGTAATCCCCTATTGTTAACTACTTTGTTGAGCCTTAAATGTGGCGTGTTTGGTTATTGAATTCGGCCTTGAAAAAGGTGGCAAAGTATGTAGAAACAAAGGAAGTGATGTCCGATTTTCCGTAGAATTTAGTGACTTTGCACTTGGAATATTCTACGTTTGAAGTAAGAAGTTAATAGACGTACTATGGTCCTTCTAGGTTGACATACTCGTGCGGCGTATTGGACTTAGCAAGTGGATTAAGCCAGAAGAGGTATGTGGAACTTTCTTATCTCTTGAGCATGAATAAGTTGTAAATGTATAGTCACGGTAGGCGTCTGATATTTTGACAATCTAGTCCATTTGATATCCTTGGCTTATTTTAAGAATGTCCAAGTTGGTTGAGTTAGGAATTAACTCACTTGTTTAAATATTAAGGATATCTTGGTTTTCAAAAGTTAAGAGACTTTAAGTATGTTGAAAGTATTTTTGATACTTGTTTTGTTGGAAAGTTTAAGTCTCTTGGTTATAAAGAAGAATGTAAGTTTCTAAAGTATAAAACTAGTATAACGGCTTTATGGGAAGTTGGTTATAATAGCTTTATGAAAAGTTAAAAAGAGTGGTTTACTCTAAGTAATATAAGTATGATAAATGACTTGATAATGAAAGGCAAATTGATTTAAAGGCATCAATTGCTTAAGGTTTTAAAAGAAAGAAGTCACTTGATTTAGAAGCCTGAAAATGTATTTTCTAAAAGGTATGGTGACTTGTCTTAGAATGTAGTTATGACTTGATACTACGGTTATTAGTATCTTGGAAGTTTTATATGAAAATGAGTCATTTTAAAAGAATAGAAGTACGTAGTACTTTGGGTTAAATTCCGGATTTTATAATGACATGTTAGTGCCTTAAGTAAAATAAAATTAGAGTGTATATGAATAAGACTAATAAGAAGTTAGGGGGATTTCTTAACTTGCTTATTGTATGATAAATAAGGTAGTGCTTATGTTATGTATGATAAGCCGGTAGGGCTTATGTTATGTATGATGGCCGGTTGAGTTAGGGTAAGAGTATAAATGAGGGGTAAACCCCCAAGACGTTATACCACCTTCTCCAGGGTAAGAGTATAAATAAGGGGTAAACCCCCAAGACGTTATACCACACCTTGGTAAGAGTATAAATGAGGGTAAACCCCGAGACGTTATACCATCTGTTCCGTGGATTTTCTACCCATGATGCGAGGAATACCTCATGCGAGTCCTTATGGGCTTATGCGGGTGAAATAGTCCCATGTGGGCGGGTACAACCTATGCGAGGAATACCTCATGCGGGTCCACAGGACCCATGCGGGTGAAATAGTCCCAGGAGTAGGATTGCTTATTGATACTACGGGCGAGGGACCCTGTTTTGATCATGAGCCTCCTATTTTTATGCAGTAAAGTATATACTTGTTTACTCTCATTGTTAGTAAGGCACAGTGTACTGTTGTTTGAGTTATCATACGTGTCTCCAGCTTTATTTTAGACTTATGATTTCACTACAGTACTTTCAGTTTCACATATTTGGTACATGTTGTACTGACCTCATTCGGGGGGCTGCGTTCATGCCGCAGGTAGAGTATACAAGTTGCTGATCCTCACTCTTAGGATCACTGTTCAGCTGTTGGGAATCTCCATTACTCCGGAGGCCTATCCCTGGTATGGTTGGTTGTTGTATATTCAGGGGTATGGCGGGGCCCTGTCCCGTCACAGTTGTTATTCTTAGAGGTCTGTAGTCACATTGTGGATTGGGTTGTAAAGAAAAAAAGAAAGATGTACTGTTCGATTTCTAGATTGTGTATATTTTACGGGAGGTGGGCTTATCGGCTAGCCTGTTGCTGTTTACTGTCTAAGTTTTTATGTGTGTTATGTATGTTCCGCTGCTATTCTCTGATATATACTGAGGGTGCCGGAGTAGGGCACGATCCAGGCCCGGTCGGTCGTAACAAAAGTGGTATCAGAGCAGTTAGTCCTCGGAAAGTGTCTACAGACCGTGTCTAGTAGAGTCTTGATTATCGGTGTGTTGTGCACCACATCTATAATCAGGAGGCTGCAGGACATTTAGGAGTTGTTTCCATTCTTCTCACTCTAAGATCGTGCAATGAATTTGTGTGGTTAGGAGTCGTCTCTCCTAACGAGGTTATGTTGTTCTGCAGCCTACGAGAAAGCGTGATGACCGGGAAAGATGATGTGGATTGCGTATCCGGTAGGTAATGTTTGTAGTATAGTTGGTATTGTGACATACATCTATGCGTATTTATGTATGAATTCGGACGTGTTGCCTAGAATGGTTTTAGGTTATCGAGATTTGGTAAGGACTAAATAAATCACAGGAAGGTATGAAGCAGTTTAATGAATTCTCATGAGTTTCGTACTAATTTGAGATAATTAGGAAATGATGAGTATGCGAGAAGGAAATGGACCCTTAAGAAGTTATTATTAAGGGAATTAATGGAAGACTATGTTAATAGATTGAGCTACGTAATAGGATTTCGAGAATGGTACGGGTGAGATCCGTATGGAGTAAGTATGGTTGTTGTGGTCAAGACAACACGATTATGGTATTACGATAAGTTTTGTACCCGTTTACGGGGGGACTGATAAGGTAGGCATGGAGCTTGGAAATTGCGAGCCTAAGAATGTGATAACCACCGAGACCTTAGGTATATAAGGCCTTCTCGGGTAGTAAAAAGTTAAGTTAGACCAAGGGTAAGAGTTAAATACGACGCCGAGTCGGGTTGAGGACCTATTAAGGGTCGCCCCATTGCTTGAAATGGAATGGGATCAGTTGGTAGTAGTCACTTCGTGCGAGTCACGCAGTGCAAGGCCCAAGTTTAGTTAATCATTTTACGGGTTAGTGGGCGCGTTCCACCGAACGAGGTTGAAGAGCCGGAAATGGCCTTATGTTGTTTAGAATAGTAACTCGAAGATAGGAGGCCGAATCGATTATGAAGGCTATGTCGTCTGTTGGAATAAGTTTGGAAATACAGAAGAGTACGACCAGAAGAAAGAGAGCAACCAAGTGTAAAGAAATGAAACTGAATCCATGAGGACCTTTGAGGTGACTACACGTGAGTGTTGGGTGGTAAATGGCGGGTAGATAATTGCCGAGTAACGATCGATCGTTGGACCACTAGCAGACCTAGCGGAGTTATGGCGGACTTTGAGGATATTATGAGTACGGGCTAGTTGGCCTCTTGTTATGCCAGCGTGGACTGCAGAAGAGAGATTGATTCGGTACCAGTTTCCCGGTAAGCCGATTATCGAGTGGAGAGGAAGGGAAGTGGTAGTAACCAGTGAATTATCCTTCCTTCTTTGACATCATTGTTTTTAATAAGTCTGTGTGATTTGTTCATTGAGGTAAATTAATGCAGAAAGTAAGTAATACTCGAGGTTGAAGAAGTTTATGCTAAGTGCCCTTGGATGTACTTGGAGTTGGTTTGGTGTGGCGGTCAGGGCCACGACCTTCCGGACAAGTTCAGGATAGCGCGCAAGCAAGAATAAGATAAGTACAGTCGCCTCACGAAAAAGAAGCTATCTTTGGTAGGTTTTGAAAATCTACACGACTTTAAGGCGGTGCGTGATGATTAGATATTTATTGGACCGCGAGAGGACCCTGTGATTAGGGTTGTGACTCCAAGGAAGGTTTATTAAGGGAGATAAGTTATCTCCCCGTATGAGATAGTTTCGTATTATGGGGTTCGTGTACCCATGTTGTTAGGCGAAGGATAGAAGGCGGGTAAGGTCTTGGTATCGTCGTGCCATAGGTTACACTTTTAGATAGCAGTGGGAAAAGTATTGTGTTGGGGTAATTAAGAGCGGCGTGCGAAATGGTGAGGAAGTGTCGTAAGGATAAAAATGCGGGTAGTGCGCATATATGAAACTGCACGATTACGAATTAAGATAGAAATACTTTTGCTAATAATAAGCATAAGGTAAGATTATGACCAGAATGATAAAAGAGAATACGACTATGGTTATGTAAGTGTCACGACCCATTCCTGGATCCGTGACTGGTGCCTTACCAGGCACCTTGTGATACAACATCGAGAAAACCGGCGGAAGATAAACTCACAACAAGAACCCGTATATATATAAAATAAGCGAGCTAACCCAAAATGGCTACCTCTAAAACAACAAAGACGATTACATCCCTAACAACCCAAGTCATAACTTGATCTACAAGCCTCTAAGAATGAGTAAACACTATGACGGGACAGGGCCCCGTCATGCCCCTGAATGTACAAATATCTACAACACCGGGGAGAACCGTACCAAAAGTCGAGCCTCTGGAAAAATGGAGCTCCTGACACCTGAGTAAAGATCCTAAGAATGAGGATACACCACCTGCTTTCCCTTACCTGCGGCATGAACGCACCCAGGAAGGGGTCGACACGATATGTACCAAGTATGTAAAACTGGAAAATACTGTAATAATATCATAAATCTAAAACAAGCTGGAGTCATATACGAAAATCAATTTATATTGCACTGTGCCTTACTAACAATGAGAGTAACAAGTATAAACTTTCTTTGCGTAAAAATAGGAGGCTCGTGATCAAATCAGGGTCTCTCGCCCGTAGTATCATTAAGAAATCCTACTCCTGGGACTATTTCACCCGCATGGGTCCTGTGGACCCGCATAAGGCCATCCGCCTCGCATGGGACTATTTCACCCGCATGGGACTATTTCACCCGCATGGATCCTGTGGACCCGCATGAGTACAAGTGTCGCACTCGCGTGGGACTATTTCACCGCGTGGATCCTGTGGACGCGTGAGTACAATCGCCGTGCTCGCGTCATGGGTAGCAAATCCATGGAATAAGTAGTAAACCATCCTAATGGGCGCATACGTGGACCATCCATCGTGTCGATGTCCAAAGGAAATAACAAGAATAAGTAGTGAACCGTCCTAATGAACGCATGCCGTTGATCATCCATCGTGTCGATTATGTCAAAAGGAAATAACAAGAATAACCCGGTCTACCAGTAAGAACATATCACCTAGCACAACCGGCTATCATGTATAACATAAGCGCTACCGGCTTATCATAACATAAGCAAGTTAAGAATATCTCCTAACTTCTTAATATAATTTCTAGTACATCCTCTCATTTTAGTTACTTAAGGCACTACATGTCGTTTTAAAAGAAAATCCGGGAATTTAACCCAAGTACCACGTTCCCTAAACCTTTTAAGAAAATGACTCCTTTTTGTAAAACTCCCAAGATACTAATAACCGTAGTATCAAGTCACGACAACTTTTCAAAACAAGTTACGTTTAACTTTTAAAAAATACAATAGGCTTCTAAAATCGAGTGACTTCATCTCTTTTAAAAGTCTTAGGCAATTACTGCCTTAAAAACAATTTGCCTTCCACAAATTCAAATCCTTTATCCGTACTTATTTTACTTGGAGTAAACCTTTCCTTGTTAACCTTTTATAAAACCAATACAACCAACTTCCCATAAAGTTGTGATATTACCATTTTACACTAGTCAAACACACCTCCCTATATCCAAGGGACTTATACTTTTATACGAAATAAGTATCATATACTTAAAACAAATGAAGAATGTCAAATCTTGTCGTCTACCGTACATAAGTACAACTACTCATGCTCAAGAGATAAAGAAAGCAACACATACCTCTTGGTCAATCCACTTGCTAAGCCCAAAATACCGCACGTAATATGTCAACCTATAATGACCATAATACGTTTATTAACCTCTAATATCAATGTAGAATATTCCAAGTTCAAAGTTACCAATTCCTATGGAAAATTGGGCAGCATTTCCTTTGTTTCTACATACTTGCCACCTTTTCAAGGCGAATTCAACATCAAGCGCCACATTTAAGGCCCAACAGTCCAAACATTTCAAAGGGGATTACACAACTAAACTTGGGTGTGTAAAATTCTGCACCATAAGGTACAACAATTAACTTAACAAGTTTAAGGTAGTTCTTAGTCTACAACATGCTCACATAATCTTCTTAACCAATTCTTTCACATCAAACCACATTTCTTACATGCAGTGAATCTAAGAGCATTATTTACTACAACAAGTTCCTTCTTCTTCACATGCAACATCAATAACTAGCTCTGAGAAGAATTGTTACATTAGAGCTTTAGCCAAGATTATTCCAACAATTTTTGCTAGCCTCTTTCCAAGAACACCAGCCTGATAACTCCTACAAGCTAGCCACAAACTTCCTTCTTGTCCTAACTTTTCAGATTTTCTTAAGCTTTGAATTCCTCTTGGAATTCTAGAGAAAGTGAGCTTTAGCTTAGAGAGAGAAGACTTTGAAAGATGACCAAGTCATCAAGACTTGGTCAATATAAGGGACATGCAAAAATCAGATGGGGACACATCACCCCCATGACCTCTTTTAAAACAAAGCAGTGCAGAATTTCCCACTCGTCTTCGCCAAAGCACGCCTCGGCGCGCGACCTGCTGGCGCCCGTGGCGCTGAAACTCTGCCGAATCTCGGGACTTTCGTGCGCGGCCTGCTTCCGGCGCGCGGTGCTGAAAACAGCGAGCCCTCGGATCTTTCCGTGTGCGCGGCCACAGCTCTGCGAAACACCTTCTGTCCATTGCGCGAACTTGTAACTCTCATAACTTCCTACTCCGATGTCCTATCGACGAACGGTTGGTTGCGTTGGAAACTAGACTCAAAGAACTACGCTCTAGGCCTTTGAAACACCTAGGAACTCTCAAAGTACCGGGTCATAACCCGCCCTAAAGTTGACCAAAAACCCGTCCGAAACAATCCGTCAACCTATCTTTCGAAAATTTTAAGTCTTACTCCTCTAAATGCGCTCTCATGCATGCGGCCAGAACTACGGGGTATAACATTCTCCCCCCCGTAGAAACATTCGTCCCGAATGTTCCTTCTACGTCTCCAGAACGCATGTGTCGTTGTAGTCTTCACTACTATACCTATAAAACCAAATTATGCCACATATGGCCATAATATACTAACATAAAGCTTACCTCCTCCTGCAGAATTACCTATAACACGTATAAAAACTTATTAGTCCCATCCAGTGGTCTAAGGGTATTCTCTTCACAAAATATCACTTCCATATTCTCAACACATGTTCGCTTCTTCTTCCATGTCGTATCCTCCTTACACACTCGACTCTTATAGCATCGTACCACTCTTGTTCCCGATCCGAGACAATCTTACTATTCAAGTCACGAAAACCTAGTGGTTTCCCTAGCTTAGCTATCCACTATCATTTCACACCACTCATGGACTTATTACCCACGTATACCCCACGTATACTATGTTCCTCGAAAAATATCACCCGTAAAATCTTCCACTCACGATGGCCCTGTATCTAAGGTTCCCACGGTTATCAAAATCCTAAGGCTCACAACTTCCATGTTCCCAAACTTACCCCTTCTACAGGCCAGGCTCTCTAAGTCACAATTTACATAAAATTACCCGCACATAATACTTAACATGTAACCATCTTATCACACCTACTAATCTTTAGAGAGTTTAAGGATATACCTGTAACTATTTCTTCACTTTCCCCTTGTCGTTCTAATCATGATCATGCCTGCGCATGCAAAGAAGATGATGAACGACCATCGATCCGAAGGCTGAATCTCTTCGTCAGTGCTATCTCTGCAGTCGGACAATTCCTGCAAAATGGCCTGTTGGCGCATGTAAAACAAGCTTCCAACCCGGCCGACCTCACGCATGGAGCCTACCCACAGTCGCAGCGAGGTAGGGGTGGCCCATCCGACTAGCACCTCCACTTCCCGAGAACACGAAACGGAGCCACGACACGCCGTACGAATATCCCGAGCGTCACGAAGGCGCGGAAGCCACTCTGAGCGGCGGAGGCATAACTAACTGCTGAGGCTTTCCGCCTCGAAAGTTACCAAGGACCTGCTGTCTTAGCCTCTTATGCGATCTTGGTTATGCAGCCGACCTCTGCGTTCGCCGCACCCAGTGCATAAGCTGCATCTGGGCAATGTCCGTACGGTGAAGAAACTACTCCGTGCAACTCTCTGCTAAGTAATCGCCGAGCCCAGTGACATAGCGGTGTACTCTGTCCTCCATATACGCCACTAAAGCGGAGTGCATGGCCAACGAATCAAACTCTACATTGTATTCGAACCGTTTGCGGTTACGCCTCAGCATCAAAAATCTATCCGCGCTCGCCGTCTGCGAAGGCAAGAAGTGTGCGAAATGCCTCGAGAACTTCGTCCCAACCAGGTGAGTGCATGTTCCCCGGGGCGGTTCCATGAATCAAACGATCCAAGCTGCGGTATCCGCGGCCGATGTGAACTCAAAACTACCGACTCTGTCTCGAGGCCTTGATCACTCTCGTGATCGTTATGGCGTCGGATAAACTCACGAGGATCATCCTCGATCCTTGACCCATAGAACTACGGTGGTGCGGCTCAAAAGTCCTAAGTCTTACGCTTCTCGATCTTTGGTGAACTATGGGTACAACCGGAACCTCTGTCTCTCGTCTATCCTCATTCCTCGCCACGATCCTGTCCAATAACTGGGTCATCTCCTTCTAACCCATCTCCTCCTCTCCGGTGTGTATGGCGGAGGCTCGAATCACCGTGGTCTCGATGGCATTCTGCTGCCCCAAACTCTCTTTGGGGGTGGCGGCGTCGCGGAACTTCGCCGTCAAAACATCTCCTGCAGTAAAGGCGGGCTGTGCCACAGTAACCTCGGTGTCCTACTAGTAGTTCCCTCTGCTGCCTTGCCTTTCTGGGCCGCGGTTGCCTTGCGTGGAGGCATAAGCGTCTGAGGAAAATATGTCGAGAGGAGTTGACTATAACACGACTCTATTGCGATCTTAGAGTGAAAGAATGGAAACCAATCCTAAATATCCTGCGACCTCCGATTATAGATGTAGTGCGCGGCACCGATAATCAGACTCTACTAGATACGGCTGTAGACCGCTTTCAGAGATTAAGCGCTCTGATACCACTTTTGTCACGACGTTCGGACCGTGGTAGTGCGCTTACCGGGCACCGCAGCGATCTGACATCGAGAAAACGGCGGAAGATAAACTCACAAGAACCCGTATATATATAAAATAAGCGAGCTAACCCCAAATGGCTACTTAAAATGTCACGACCGTTCGGGCGTGGTAGTGCTACGGGCACCCAAGTAGACATACAGTAACCAGCGGAATATAAACTTGCAAACATGAAATAGTGAAAAATAAGAACAGTCTATCCAAAGAAAAGTTGCCTTTCGGCATGTATATAAATACCAAAAGTGAAAAATTACATCCCAACTTTACAACAGGACTACAGACCTCTAAGAATGTGTAAACACTATGTCGGGATAGGGCCCCGTCATACCCCTGAATGTACAAAACATCTACAACACCAGGGAGAACCGTACCAAAAGTCGAGCCTCCGGAGAAATGGATCTCACGACACACGAGTAAAGATCCACAGAATGAGGATCCATGCTCTTTCTCTTACTGCGGCATGAGCGCGGCCCAGGAAGTCGATTACAATTACCAAGTATGTGAAGCGTAAAATCTTGATATATATAATTATAACATTTTAAAACCAATTCACAAATATATGCAAACAACCAAGTTAAGCATACATAGTGCCATGCATAAACAAGAGCAAAAATAGATATAATGTAGCTGGTCTTTTCTGGGCGCTAATGATCGAAGCAAGGCCAATCGCCCATAGTATCATTATGCGAGCCTAATCCTAGAACTCCTGCGATCGCATGGGCCCCTAGGCCCGCGTGAGGTATTCCTCGAATCGGGGTAGCTAACGTGGCATCGTCACGGACTCCGCTGATCGCGTGGTATTCCTCGCGTCGTAACACGCGAGTGATTATCTTGGAACTCCATGACTCGCATAGGTCCCGTGGACCGCGTGAGGTATTCCTCGCATCGGGCGGCTAACACACGACATCGTAACAAGTCAGGAGGGTGAGTGATATAATACTAACCTGGCGACTTATCGTTAAACAACATAAGCACAAAAAGAATAACCTCCTCATGGCGTCACGGATACTAACACACGTAGCATCATAACATGTTTATCAAACCAACTTACCATACCTTGAAACATCATTTCAAGCATTTGATAAACAAATAATTAAACCGTTTTCTTATCTTTCTTAAGTCGTTATAGCTAGCTTCCCGTAAAGCTAGTATAACATAAACTTTATGAAAACCAGTATTACTTTTCTTCCAAAATGATTCATAACTCTTTTTGAAATATTCAAGATTTGTTATTAATTAGAACTCAAGTCCAAAGACATCAAAGTAAAGCCAAATTTAGTTTAACACTGCGTCGTCTACCGTACTATATATATTTCACAAATATCATGCTCGAAGGGATAGGAAGAATCACATACCTCATCGGCTAAATCCACTTGCCAAGTCGGATATGTGCGTGATGTCAACCTATAATAGTCAAAACACGCCTATCGACTTCTAGTTTTTCGTGGGATTCTTTTAAGTAAGATTTCTCTTAGTCTACGAAAAATTGGGCTGCACTCCGTTTCTACTCAATTCTCCACCTTTTTCAAGGCGATAATAGTAACCAACATACCATAAATAAGGCGCAATAATTTTGAAATTTAAAGAAGGGGATCACACGCCCAAAGCGGAGCGATTAACAATCTTCCCTTAACAACAATAATTAAAGAAGGGGATCCTGCCCGAAGCGGGCGCGATTAACAATCTTCCCCTTAACAACAATAATAATTAAAGAAGGGGATCACACGCCCAAGCGGGCGCGATTAACAATCTTCCCTTAACAACAATAATTAAAGAAGGGATCACGCGTCGAAGCGGGCGATTAACAATCTTCCGCAACAACAATAATTAAAGAAGAGGATCACACGCCCAAGCGGAGCGCGATTAACAATCTTCCCTTAACAACAATCTAAATACGATCCAAAGTAAATCTGGTCCAAAGTAAATACGATCCTTAAGTTGGGGTCCTTGGCGACTTTTACAATTTTACTTATCGATTACTTCATTAGTCTTCCAACTTATATTCCAATCTTTATATAAGTTATAGTTTCTTTGTTGTTAACTTCTTAGTAAGTAATGGATACATTTTTACCATTTTAATGGCTAATATGCCAATTCTCCTTTTAACATCTTAACAAGATCCAAATCTTTCCTTATATCTCATACTCCATAATATACTTCCAATATATGTATAATATCCAATATACATAATAATCAACTTCACAAAGAGGTTAAGGTTCATTACCTCAAAATAGCCCAAAAATATCCAAGAACTTAAAGTCGTTCCTAAGCAAGTTTTAGCTCCAAATCTTTGTGTTCCAAACCACCACAAGTCACCCTTAGAAGTTCCTAACCAACTTCTATTCAAGAATTAACTCCAAAAAGTGAAGAACACTAAGGTTCCAAATATACTAGCTCTCGGCCAAGGGGGAAATTTTGAGGCTAGGGTGTGAAATATTGTCTAACTCTTGTTTACTAATCTTCCTAATATATTAAGGAAGAACACTTAGAAGTATAGGAATTTTTGGACAACACTAGGTTAAGGGGAGGGGTGTTCGACGAGCAAGAGAGAGGAAGGGAGAGGGAAATTATTTTCAAGTCTTGAAATATTCTAAGTGTGGAAGATTTTCATCAACTAGAGGTGTTTATATAGGACAACCAAGGGTTAGGATTGAAACATGTGTATGGTATAGATTTAGGACAAGTGTTTGTGTAGGTTCCTTTGTCCACTTGTCCCACAAATGCCATGCAAGACTTTGACCATTTGACTTTCCCACTAACCTTGCAAAAACCGTCCATAATGCCATGAAAATGCCATGCAAGACTTTGTCCACTTGTCTTGCCCACTAGTTTTGAAAAAAATCGTTCACCCATGTCCACTTGGGGTGACACATATCGCCCTCCTATTGGTCCAAAATATTTATCTCTCGGAAAAATTCCATAATTGGTTAAAATATTGAAAACGTAAAATTTCCTTCACAAAGTTCGGAATATTTTCCGTCGGAAAACAATTCTTTCATTCTTACCCTAATTAGGGTTTATACATTCGTACGTACGTCCTTACATACATACTCCGGAACTACGGGGTATAACATTACCTCCCCCTTAGAAACATTTATCCCGAATGTTCCTCCTGGGTCGATTAACTTTCGGATAACGGCATAGTCACCATGCTTGAACAATTTGCAAAATGCCACGTATGGCCACAATAGAACACCTAAGTACATACGACAATTAAAATTAACGGTAGGAAAGTGTGTTTACGGAGGTGTGGGGAATAAGTGAGGATACTTCCGCCTCGTGTCCTCCTCCGCTTCCGTCATCTCCTCTGTTCTCGTTCGCCATAAGACCTTAACGGAAGCCACATCATTTGTCGCGATCGCTAACTTTGTGATCGAGTATCGCTATAGGAATCTCCTCATACGATAACCCCTCTCACTGGACATCATCAATCGGTGCACTCTGAGGCGGATCTACGATACATCTCTCGCCGGCGTAGAAACATGAAAAAGCGGATGCGCCTCGGATCGGATGGCAGATCCAACTCATGGAAACCTTGCCTGCCTACGGAAAATCGATAAGGCCCGATGTACCTTGGTGAGCTTCCTTTCTTCCCAAACCTCATCACACCGTGGGTGACACCTTCAGAAAACCCAATGTGACCTCAAACTCCAAATGTCGACGATGATCTGCATCGACTTACGTTGACTACGGTATCGATAACCGCTCTGGATAAACCGCCTTATCCACCGCTCTTGAACCAAGTCGGCCCGACTAAGCACCTCGCCCACGTCAAACCAGCCTATCGGTGACCTGCACTTCCTCCCGTATAAGGCCTCATGGGTGCCATCCGGATCTTTGGAGTGGTAGGCCGTTGTTATCATAAACTCTACTAGCGGCAAATGATCCTCCGGTACCACGAAATCAATAACCACGGGCTCGCGGCGTATCCTCGAGTGTGCGGATGATGCGCTGCTCGTATGTTACACCCGTATTTACAAGACATGTTTTAAGAACGTACGTAAGAACTCAAAGGTTAAGGTTTGAGACGAGTAAAAATTTATCGGAATTTTGGAATTTGTCGGAAAACAAAATATTGCGACGAGCGGGAGGGTGACACGTGTCACCCCCCCCCCCTTAATGGTCTTGGACGAAAATGTGCAAGGGTGGAATGGTCACTTGACCATAATTTGTGAGTAAGTCTTGCAAGGCTTAGAGCTTGACAACTTTGACCAAGTCAATGACCCCATAAGCTTGATATTTAGTGAATCTCATCCAATCCACACAAGTGTCTAAATCTTAACCCTTCCTTGTGTAATATAAGCTTACAAGTAGTGCAAGACCTTGCCATTCTCCACACTTAGAAATATTTTGGAAATTTGTTCTTGCTCACAATAGGGCTCGCCCGATTGGGTTTTCAAGGAAAATTTTCAAATGTTGTCCAATAATTCCCCCACTTTAAACCAAGGTACCTAAGGGTATTGTAAACACATCTCAATAGAAAAATCTTGGAAAAAAGTAGTTTACGGGTTAGTCGCAAAACGAAAACCTAAGGGTCTTTCTAGGTTTGGTTTGGAGATTTGAAGAATAATTGTTGGTGTTGTCCTAAGGGTCTCAACAAGCAGATTGAAGTGTCTTGGAGAGGCTCTAAACTACTAAGGAGCGACTTCGGATTGGAATTGGATTAAGACTCGTTAAGGTATAATCTTGTCTTTTAAGGGTGTTACAAGATTATATATTTATATTGTTGTTGTTAGCTTTACTTGTTGCTAGAATGAAGTTGATATGTTGAAGTTATAAGTATTATAGAGTGCTTGTAACTAAATCCGAAATGTTATATAAGCCACTTGAAAATTTGATTACTAATTGGTCGTTTATTAGAAATCGTCGCATGCCACTTACTTAAAGATTATGGTTGTTATAATCAAATGCGACTTGATATCATGTTATGCTACAAATTTGGATTGAAATGGAAATTGGATAAGAATTGGTATTGTTGAACTCAAGGTGGCCGAATTTGTACTTGTGGTTTGTAATAGTTTGTTATTCATATGTATTGGACTACCTTCTCTATTGTGGTGAGCCAATTGGGGCTGTATAGTTAATTATTTGTATTGGACTACCTTATAGATTGTGGTGAGCCAATTGGGGCTGTTTGGTTATTGTATTCGGCCTTGAAAAAGGTGGCAAAGTAAGTAAAAACAAAGGAGGTGATGTCCGATTTTCCGTAGAATTTAGCGACTTAGCACCTAGAATATTCTACGTTTGAAATAAGAGGTTAATGGACGTATGGTGACCATTATAGGTTGATGTACTAAGTATAGAGTATCCTACTTGAAGAATGGAATAGCTCAAGGTTGAAGTACTTTGGAGCATTTTGCTACTTGTCGACAATCGTCGCGAGGTATGTGAACCTCTTCCTTTGGCATGATTCTATGTATGGAATATGCAGTGGTATCATTTCATGTTTCTGTTACTCTTAGAAGTTAAGAGGTAGTTGTGTGATCTACTCTATGTAGAACTTTTCCTATCTTTGAGCATGACTAGTTGCACGAGTGTAGTGCGGTAGGCGTCTGACACCTTGATATCCTTTAATAGTTTGTGAATAGCGAGTCGGGTGAGTTGGGAGATTAACTCACTTCTTTGAAATTATAAAGGATGTCTTAAGTTTTAGTAAAGTTAAGGGACTTGGAGAGTTTTAAAGTATGTGATACTTGTTCCGTTTTAAACGTATAAGTCCCTTGGATAGGAAATTGTTTTTGGCTAAGGTATAAAGGGAATATAACGGCTTTATGGGAAGTTAGTTATATTTGCTTTATGGAAAGATAAGTGATTTGATTTTAGTGAAAAGGCCACTTGTTTTTAAGGCATTAATTGCCTAAGGTTTTATAATAAAAGGAGTCACTTGTTTTCTAAAGGTTAAGAGACTAATTGTATTTTTGAAAGTTATGAGAATTGATTTGAAAGTATTTAATACTTGGTTTCAAAAAGTAGAAGTCTCTTGGTTATAAAAGGAACGTGTTGGTCTAAACCATAAAGGGTTATAACGGCCTTATGGGAAGTTGGTTATAACGGCTTTATGGAAGGTTAAGAGGATGGTTTCTGTTATACCCCGTATTTCCAGAGTATGTACGTAAGGTACGTACGTAGAAATTTGAAACTTTTAAAAGTGGCTTGGCCGAAATTATTTGTTCCTGACACCGATTAAGTCGTTTTTAAATGAAGCGTTTCCACGACTTTCGTAGGGTAAAATACGGCTATGTCATTTCTAATTTTTGCGGATTTTTAGAGGCGGAATATTTTGGACCAGCGAGAGGCGACACTTGTCACCGCCGAGTTGGCGTTTTCTTAGGCGAAAGTGGGACGTTTTGGCTAGCTTTCTTGGCCTTGTTTTGTGCCTTGTTTTGTGCCTTGTTTTGTGCCATGTTTTGTGGAGTAGGGATAGGGTGCACTTGGCTTGATCTTGGCCTTACACTTGCCTAACACATGGCTTGATCTTGTCCATTGGTTGGCCCTTGGCTTCCCTATAAATACCCCTCCCTTTGTTGAAGACTTCGTCGTCGAATGTGTTCTAAGTCTTGAAATCCTTCCCTCTCCTCTTGTTTGACTCTCGTCAAAGCCCCCTCCCTAGTAAAGGCCCTTGGCGAAAACCCCCTTTGAGTGGCCTTTGTGGCGTGAGCCTCACATCCAGCTGGGGTGCTAGCCATGGGTACCCCACAGCCTAGTTGTTTCGTATAATACCCACTCTTGGTAGAAATACTTCTCAGTATTGTTATAATGCCCAAAATACCTTAGCCTTTATCTTGTTGTATTCCAAAATTACCTCTATCGTAGAGCAGAAAATACTACCTTTTGTTCTTTTAGTCTCAAGCCAAACCCTAAGGAAATCTTCATTGTTGGTTGAAGTATTTAAGTAGAAGTTAGTTAGAACTTCTAAGGGTTGTTTGGAGGCGGATTGGAGCGCGGAGTAGGAGCTAAACCTTGCTCGGGATCGACATTATAACTCGGATAATTTTGGGCTTATCGAGGTAAATATCTTGACCTTATTGTAATTGGAAATTACATGTTGTTGGAATATATAGTTAAAGTATACTATATATAGAATTGAACATAGTTGTCTTGTGATGTCTTTTGACTTAAGCACGAATTTAAAGAAGAGAAGCGACGTAATTACATGGAATTTGTATTACAGTAGACTTGTAGCATTACTATATAGTAGAATTGTACGGCCAGGTTAGGCGTGTTAACCACTGGTTGGCTTGATGGCGGCCTCGATAAAGGAGGAGATTTACGCTGTTGCGGGGAGAGTCTTTGCCGAATTTTCGTAGAATGTTCTCTGAAGGGATCTAAATGTTAATAAAGCGCCTTGTGGCCTTATAGGTTGAAGTACTACGTATGGCGCGATCTTTGGCTGGGAGTAGCGGCGGTTTGAAGTACTTGGGCGTTTTGCTATTAGTCGATACGTCGCGAGGTATGTGAACCTCTTCCTATCTCTTCTAGCATGATATGTGTGAACTATGTAGTGCGGTGAGCGTCACGTGTGCTAAATGTATTTGATTGGTTTAAAACATAAAGTGTTATAACGGCTTTTATGGGAAGTTGGTTATAACGACTTTATGTTAGTAAGAAAGATACTTGTGGTTTTAAAAGGTAATGGTTTGAACTATAAGCGGCTTGTTATGTGTTAATAAAGAACTTGAAGTATTTGAAAGATTTTGAATCATTTTGAAAGAAGAAGTAATACTTGGTTTTGAAAACTTAAGAGTTATACTAGCTTTATGGGAAGTTAGGTATAACGGCTTAAGAATGGTTTCTTGATTTGAATCGAATGTGTATCGACAAACCAACTGCGGCGTTAATAAAAGGAAATGTTTTAATAGATTAAGTATTATTAAAACCGTGAAACTTCCATCTGCATAGAAGACTAAGATGAGACAAAATGATATTTCCTAGATCATGGCTGCTGTAATAAGATTGTTATAAACAAGAATATCCTACTCACATATAAGACTTATGTTTCTCATATAGTGTCGACCGAACCGGGCAGTGGTAGTGCCTACCGGGCACCCAGTAGACATCATCTGTCAGTGAACATAAAGACAATACATGAGATAACAGAAATATAAAACAATAATCTGTGAAAACTTGCCTGTCGGCATATATATAACCGTCAACTCTTTTACAAATGAGGCTTAATCCTTTTTACCAACCGCACAGCGGTACTACGGACCTCAAGAATGATACGACCACGATGGCGGGGCGGGGCCAACCCACGAATGTAAACACTTACTACGGGGACTATACATTTGATAAGCCTCGGAGAAAGCGGAGCTTCCCAAGCAATGACGTGACGAGAGCTAGGATCAACGATGTACCTCGACTGCGGCGTGAACGGCCGAAGGAGGTCGATGCTGCAGAGTATGTGGCCCGAAAATACATCACGTAAATGAAATCATAGCGATCATATAAAGCGGGAGACATGTATGATAACCAAACTACGATTTACAACCAGCGATCATGTCAAGTCGGGGACTCACGCCCTCAGTCATCACTCAAATATAACAATGGGTCTCGGGCCCAACATCAATCATGCGTGGAATACCTTCCCGGCATGCCGCGATCCATGATATAAAAGCACCGAGGAACACACGTGAACACGGGTCCCACTGTGTCATAATAAAGCTATGCGGGAGTAAATGCGAAGGCATGGCCAGGCTACTAAAACCCACGGTACCAACAAGGTCATGGCGTATCATAAGATCTGTCTAGGCCGTCACATGATCAAGGCTGGTCACTTGCGCGATATCGATGTCGCGTCAACCTGGAACTCCGCGACTCCGCAGGCCAATCTCGTCGGCCGCGTGAGGTATTCCCGCGTCGGTAGCTCCCGGCATCGTCACGGACCGCGATCGCGTGGCCGTGGACGCGTGCCCGTAAAGGGACACTAACACCGGAACTCGTAGCTCGCGTAGGCCCAGGACTGCGAGGTATTCTCGAATCATAGGTCCATCGACGCCTGAGTCTACCCGCGTGGAGACTTAACCGGAATCATCTCGAGATGAGTGATGTAAAATACTAACACAACGACTTATCGTTAAGCGGCATAAGCTGCAAAGGAAACCCCTTTGGCGTCAAGATACTAACACCGTAGCATCCTAACATGTGTTTCTTATCAATCAGCAAGAAAGTATTACGGCTATCACAAACCAACACAATCAAGTTATACACACAGGTACTTTCTACTATATGCCAACAAGTTCGGGTTTTATCCCAAAGTACTTCATCATTAACTCTTTAAAAGATCGTTACTTTCCGATGTCACACAATACGTAGTATAAAAATAGAGTGACTATCCTTTAAAGTAAATCGATTACTTCTCTTTTTAAAATCAAGTATCAACATTCTTTTCCAATGAACAAGTTTGCCTAATTTCAATGTTCAAGTTTCTCATTTTAGAAAGGTTTAGTAGTTCATAGTCTTATTCATTTAAGAATATAATTCTCTTTTAAACAATCGGAGAAACATAAGCCTTATATGTGAGTAGGATATTCTTGTTTATAACAATCTTATTACAAACCATGATCTAGGAAATATCATTTTGTCTCATCTTAGCTTACATGCGGATGGAAGTTTCTCTTGGTTTTAATAATACTTAATTATTCAAAACATTTCCTTTTATTAGCTGCGATGGTTTGTCGATACACGTCACGATTTCCAAAATCGAAAGCGTTCTTAAGTAGTTATACCTAACTTCCCATAAAGCTAGTATAACTCTTAAGTTCTCAAAACCAAGTATTACTTCTCTTTCAAGCGATTTGAAATCCTTTGAAATACTTCAAGTTCTTTATAATCACACGTCAAGCGATTATAAACAAATCATTTACCTTTTAAAAACCACAAAGTGTTTTCTTATCTACGTAAATTGTTATAACCAACTTCCCATAAAGCGTTATAACACTTTATGTTTTAAACCATCGAATACATTTAGTACGTATACGTCACGTACTACATAGTTCACACATATCATGCTAGAAGAGATAGGAAGAGGTTCGCATACCTCGCGGCGATTATCGGCTAATAGCAAAATGCTCAGTACCTCAATGTCGGCTACTCCAAGCCAAGTAGAAACGCGCCACGCGTGTACTTGACCTATAAGGCCGCGGCGCTTAACATCTAGATCTTATCGTAGAACATTCCAGAAAATTCGACACACCTCCCCATGACAGCGTAAATCTCTCCTCTATCGGGGCTGTCAAGCCAGCGAGGTTATCGTCTAATCCGGCGTGCAATTCTACTCGCGGTACTCTACACAAGTCTCGTGTCTGATCCTATGTAATTACATTCGATTCTTGAGCTTAAGTCGAGGACATTGCCACTGCTATGTTGATTATATATATATAGTATACTTTAACTATATTTTCCTGACATGTAATATCCGATTACAAAAGGGACAAGATAGTTACCTCGATAAGCCCGTAATTATCCGAGTTTAATGTCGATCCTTAGCAAAGTTTTAGCTCGACTCAAGGCCCTCGACCCGGCTACAAACCACCTTAGAAGTTCTAACCAACCACCTGATACTCCGGACTATGGAGATTTTCCTAGGGTTTGGTTTTGTGGTAGGAAGTATAATAGTATTTTACGGCTTTTGTATAAGTGTAACCTTGGGAATACTACAAGGTATTTGGGCGAGTATTTGGACATTATACGATACTAGGAGAGTATTTCTATACCACAATGAGGGGTATTATCGAAAACAACCTAAATTTGGGGTACCCGCTAGCAACTACAGGAGGGGTGTCTACCCCTGGCCTGCCCACTGGGGACTCGCGAGGGGAGAGAGGCTCTCGGCAAGACACTACACTAGGGAAGGAAGAAGCTTTCAAGACTTAGGCAATTTTGTGAATGAATTAGTCTTGAAGGGGTATTTATAGGTCAAGTGAAAGCCAACCAATGGCCAAGATTACACCAAGTGTTAGGCAAGTGTAGGCCAAGATTCACCCATGTGTACCTTGACTTGCACAAAATATCTACCAAAAATATCTCACTTGCACTTTCCAAATCGTCAGTCACAACGCTTGCCCGATGAGAGGGTGCCAAGTGCGCCTCGTTGGTCCAAAATGTTAGTCTCTCGGAAAAATCCGCAAAAATAAGAAAAGACATAGCGAATTTCCCTACGAAGGCGTGAAAGCGTTTAGTCGAAAACGACTCTAGGGTGTTGTGCACAAATGCCATTCGGCGAGCCACTAGGCGGGGTGACACGTGTCACCCTCCTATTAACCCAAAATAAAACATCTTAAAATATCCATAATGGCCAAAATCTAGAAAACAAAGTGGGCCCCACAAAGCCGTAAATTTCTCGTGGGCCCAGTGACCATTTTCGAAAATAAAATTCCATAATTCTCTAATATTCGGAAGTCAGAATACCAAATCGAATCAATTCCCGTTAACGAACCTTTTTCCTTCACAAAAACCGGAAACTTTTCCGTGGAAAAATCGCCTCTTTCTTCCTTTCCAATCTTTCTGTCGTATTCTCGTACGTACGTCCTCGCATACATACCCTAGAACTACGGGGTATAACAGATAGTTTAAAAGAAGAATTATATTCTTAAATGAATAAGACTATGAACTACGAAACCTTTCTAAAATAAGAAACGTGAACATTTGAAATTAGGCAAACTTGAAACATTTGGAAAAGAATGTTGTTACTTGATTTTACGAAGAGAAGTGTTTTGATTTACTTCAAAAGATAATCACTCTATTTTCATATACTACGGGTATTGTGTGACTTTTGTAAACGTAACGTATCTTTTAAAGAGTTAATGTATGAAATACTTTGGGGATAAAAACCCGAACTTGTTGACATATAGTAGAAAGTACCTTGTGTGTATAACTTGATTGTGTTGGTTTGTGATAGCCTTGTAATACTTTCTTGTTGATTGATAAGTAAACATGCTAGGATGCTACGTGTGTTAGTATCTTGTGATGTTAGTGTAAAGGGTTTTCCGCCAGTACTTAAAGTTGTTTGACTATCGGTAGTTATGTTGGTATTGTACCACGCATGACTTATTTAGGAGGTTAAGTGCCCTCCGATGCGGGGTAGACTCGGTGATGCAGGACCGTGATTCGAGAATACCTGCATGCGGGTCGAGGATCCATGCGGAACTCGGAGTTCGGGTTAGTGTCGCGGCCTTTATGGTCATGCGGTGCATGTGGCCGTGCGGTGCGAGTCGGGGCGATGCTTGGGAGTAGCTACCCTCGATGCGAGGTTATACCTCATGCGGGCCTATGAGGTTGGCCTATGCGGAGGCTGGAAAGTTCGAGGGCTGAAGCGCGCATTTGATCTTTGGCGAGTGACCGGCTTTGATCATGTGCGATGCAGAGCAGATATCAATCTGATTTATGACCTTGTTAGTCTTGTAGGTGTTAGTAGTCGGCTATGCCTTCTTACCTGTCTTGTTTTATTTGGACACGTGGGACACGGTGTTCATGTATTCCTTGGTGCTTTTCTATCATGGCTGGCGGTGAGGAAGGTATTCCACGGGCATGATTGATGTTATGGGCTTGAGACCGTAGTTATATTCAGTGATGACTTTGAGGCGTGAGTCACGACTTGACATGGCTTATTTATTGTGGCGTAGTTTGGTTATCATACATGTCTGCCTTATAGACTATTATGATTTCATTTCTGATTTTTAGTTTCACATACTTTTGTTGTCTTGACCTCGCCCGAAGTGCGTTAAATGTCGCGAGTTGAGTACCGATCGTTGATCCTATCTCGAGTCCGATTTCAGCGTTTGGTAAGCTCCGTTTCTCCGTATGCTTATCAGTGGTATAGTCCACTGTCGTCGTAAGTGTTTACATTCGGGTTTGGCGGGGCCTGTCCGCCATTGTTGTCGTATCATTCTTAAGTGCAGTAATCTTGTTGTAGGCGGGGTTTGTAAAAGTTAAGCTATTCATGTTGAAAGAGTTGTTATTTATATATATCTTGAAGGTAGCAGTTTTTTGCTTTGTCTTCTTATTTCCGTCTTATTACCTGGTTTCATGTATTGTCTTTATGTTCGTGATTACTCGATGTATGTCTACTTGGGTGCGGGGTAAGGCACGATCCACGGCCGGGTTAGTCGTGACAAAAGTGGTATCAGAGCGATTAATCCCGGAAAGTGTCTACGAGCCAGTATCGATGAGTCTTGATTATCGGTGTGTTGTGCACCACGCGATAATCGAGGAGGCTATAGGATATTTAGGATTGGTTTCTATTTCTCACTCGGAGATCGTGCCTTAGAGCGTGTTGTAAGTTGGACCTCTAACGTATTTCTTTCCACCGCTATGCCTCGCGTGGCAACCCGCCCGGGAAAAGCGGCCAGGCTGAGTAAATCTGAAGGGTTACGTTAGCACGAGCCCATTATCACCTTGGGTGGTGCTTCGTTCGGGGAGTTCTGCGGCGTCGCTAGCCCAGCGAGTTGCTGGCGGCGATTCTCTGCGACCATGATATTTGAACCTTGGTTCGGCCAGGAGCAGAGAATATAGATTTCAAGGCGACCACATTACTAACTATGGATTTGACTACCGAGAGTATACCGATGTACGCGAGTCTTGATGAATATCAACGAAGGTTGTGCAAAAGTAAGTTCTTGATTGAAGCGAGCATGGCACGTATGCGGGCTTATGCGCGGCGGTAAGCGTAGAGATCGGCGGGTTAAGGGCGCGAAGAGAGGCGAGCGGCAAGTCCTTTGGTAACTTTTGAAGCGAAGTCGCCTCGCGGTTAGATTATACGCATCCACCGGTGCGAAAGGTCCTCGCGGGGTTCGGGGCGTTCGGGGTATGCGAGAGTTGGTGAGCTCGAGCTTAGGTTCCGATCGCGCGAAGGCTCGGCCATCCAGATTGATTTTCTCGGTGTTCCATGGCGGCGTCATCTCGGGAATGTCATTTTTAGTTGGTACTTGTTGTACTATGGCCGTCGAGTGCGATGTCGAAAGAGTGTCCTTGCGGGAGGACTTAGCCTTCAGATCGGTGGGTAGTTCGTCATCTTCCTTTATCGCCTACGGCGGGTGTGATTAGAGCGACTAAGAGTAAAGCGATGGATCGGTATATCTTTAACCTCAGGGTTTAGTATGTGTGATAAGGTGAGTATACCTTAAGTGTTATATTCTGATAGCATTATGTAAATGGTGATTAGAAATCTTGGTGGAGTTAGCAGAGTAAGATTTTGGGGATAGAGAAGGTGGGAGCCTTAGAGTTTTATACGTAGAGACCTTAGAGGTAAGGCCATCTCAGTATAGGTGTAGTGTTATGTTTGATCCTTATCGGAGTGCATAGTGCCGTGAGCTATGTTTGTGGGATAAGTCCGAGTAGCGTGATTTGAAAGGGTAGTCGAGCTAGGAAGGCCGTGGGTTTAAATAGTGATTTGTGAAATTGTTCGGATCGGGAGTGGCGTTTGCGCGTTGCGGGTCGGGTTGAGGCCGCGTTGCGTCAACCCGAGGCATGTATGGTGGTGGGGTCAGTTTGTGGTGGTCGCGCCTTGTGGTAGGGTCACGAGGTGTTAGGCCAGTTTAGTTAACCGTCTGGTCGTGGATGCATTCGACCGATGGTCGGGCCGAGAGGCCGTCTTGTCTTAGCAAAGACCGAGTGCTCAAAGATGTTGTTATTTCGAAAGGTTGTAAGGCCAGGTGCCTCTTCACCTTATAGCGAGCAGTGGAGCCCAGTCGGCTGTTTTGTTTCAAAGTTTTACGGCGGGGTTAAGAACTTCGGTGAGTCTCAGAATCGCGTTCGCCCTCGGGCGATGTTTGGATTTCAGGGTAGTTGTAGGATTGTTGTCTCTGTGGAGGAGTGTTTAAGCTACCATTTCGGTGTTAGGATGTCGCCTTATAAAGCCTTGTGGGGCGGATGTGTAAGTTCGGTCGAGTGGTTCGATGTTGGCAAGGTTGAGCGATTGGTTGGCGTGTTCCGGTATGGATAGTGAAGCTTGTCTAGAAGAAGTTACGGCGGCTCGAGGAAATCGTGCGGATGTCGGCGACGGCTTTAGAGTTGGCGGTCGGTCTTGAAAGTACCACCGGGTTGGGTGTACGAGTTTTGGAATACTGAGGAACTTAGCGAGTTACTTTGGGCCTTTGAGTTCATGTGAAGAATAGGCGTTGCCTATATGTTAGCATTTGCCGTCCGACTTAGGAGGCGGTCGTCGATCGTTAAATCTTATGTTCGAGAAGGAAATCGGAGATCCGTCGAGTATTCCACTAATGATGACCAAGTTGAAGATGATAACCCCGAGTTTTGGAAACTGAAGCAGTATCAGAAATGTGGTAAAAGTTCGAGTGTACGACATCCTCAGGGATTGCAAGCTGCCCGGTACCATTTGTTGGGTCTCCGGAGTGAGACTCTCGGCAAAGTGAAAAAAATGGTATCACGACGAGAAAAGGAAAGCGAGCATGTATGGCGAGCATAGATATGATCATTTCTTTTGTAAGGAGAAGGTCTGAGGAAGTATATTTTAGACCGGAGAGGTGTTTGTGGTTATGTTAGAGGTGTTCCTCGTGGACTTGGATGGAGGTATTTTGCATAGGGTGTTTTAGCCATGCGTGGCGGATTGTTTTTCGTAAGTATAACGATGAAGGCTATCTTGGCGCGTTTGTTTTGAGACTTAGAAGGAACATTCGGGACAAATGTTTCTAAGGAGGGAGAATGTTATACCGTATTTCAGTATGCGTAAGGGACGTGCGTAGAAATTTGAAACTTTTAAAAGTGGCTTGGCGAAATTATTTGTTCACAACACGATTAGAGTCGTTTTTTTCGAAAAGCGTTTCCTGACTTTCGTAGGGTAAAATACGGCTATGTCATTTCTAATTTTTGCGGATTTTTCCGAGAGACGGAATATTTTGGACCAACGAGAGGGCGACACTTGTCACCCTCAAGTTGGCGGTTTTGCTTGGCCGAAAGTGGGACGTTTTGGCTAGCTTTCTTGGCCTTGTTTTGTGCCTTGTTTTGTGCCTTGTTTTGTGCCATGTTTTGTGGAGTAGGGATAGGGTGCACTTGGCTTGATCTTGGCCTTACACTTGCCTAACACATGGCTTGATCTTGTCCATTGGTTGGCCAGCTTCCTATAAATACCCTCCTTTGTTGAAGACTTCATCATCCAAATGTGTTCTAAGTCTTGAAATCCTTCCCTCTCCTCTTGTTTGACTCTCGTCCAAGAGCCACTCCTAGTAAGGCCCTTGGCGAAACCCTCCCCCTTTGAGTGGCCTTTGTGGCCGAGAGCCTCCCCCTCCCCCCTTTGGGGTGCTAGCCGTGGGGTACCCCCCCTAGCCTAGTTGCTTTCGTATAATACCCCCCCTCGTGGTAGAAATACTTCTCCAAGTATTGGTATAATGCCCAAGCTACCTTCGCCTTTATCTTGTTGTATTCCAAAATTACCTCTATCGTAGAGCAGGAAATACTACCTTTTGTTCTTTTAGTCTCAAACCGAAACCCGAAGGACATCGTCATTGTTGGTTGAAGTATTTAAGTAGAACTTGGTTAGAACTTCTAAGGGTTTTTTGGAGCGGATTGGAGCGCACGGAGTAGGAGCTTAAAGTTGCTCAGGTTCGAGATTTTAACTAGGATAATTTTGGGCTTATCGAGGTAATTATCTTGACCTTATTGTAATTGGAAATTACATGTTGTTGGAATATATAGTTAAAGTATACTATATAGAATTGAACATAGTTGTGCGGCAATGTCTTTTGACTTAAGCCTGAATTTAAAGAAGAGAACTGAACTGTAATTACATAGGACTGTATTACAGTAGACTTGTGTAGCATTACTATATAGTAGAATTGTACACGACCAGGTTAGGCGTGTTAACCCCTGGTTGGCTTGATAGCGGCCTCGATAAAGGAGAGATTTCTGTTGTTGCGGGGAGGTCTTGCGAATTTTACGTAGAATGTTCTCTGAAGGGATCTAAATGTTAATAAGCGCTTGTGGCCTTATAGGTTGAAGTACTACGTATGGCGCGATCTGCGGCTAGGAGTAGCCGAAGCGGTTTGAAGTACTTGAGCGTTTTGTTATTAGTCGATACTCGTCGCGAGGTATGTGAACCTCTTCCTATCTCTTCTAGCATGATATGTGTGAGCTATGTAGTACGGTGAGCGTGCATTGTGCTAAATGTATTTGATTGGTTTAAAACATAAAGTGTTATAACGGCTTTTATGGGAAGTTGGTTATATGACTTTATGTTGATAGAAAGATACTTGTGGTTTTAAAAGGTAATGGTTTGAACTATAAGCGGCTTGTTATGTGTTAATAAAGAACTTGAAGTATTTCAAAAGATTTTGAATCATTTTGAAAGAAGTAATACTTGGTTTTGAAAACTTAAGAGTTATACTAGCTTTATGGGAAGTTAGGTATAACGGCTTAGAATGGTTTCTTGATTTGAAATCGAATGTGTATCGACAAACCAACTGCGGCGTTAATAAAGGAAATGTTTTAATAGATTAAGTATTATTAAAACCGGTAGAAACTTCCATCTGCATAGAAGACTAAGATGAGACAAAATGATATTTCCTAGATCATAATCTTTGTAATAAGATTGTTATAAACAAGAATATCCTACTCACATATAAGACTTATGTTTCTCGGATAGTTTAAAAGAAGAATTATATTCTTAAATGAATATGACTATGAACTACGAAACCTTTCTAAAATAAGAAACGTGAACATTTGAAATTAGGCAAACTTGGGCGTTTGGAAAATAATGTCGTTACTTGATTTTACAAAGGTAAGTGTTTTGTTTTACTTAAAGGATAATCACTCTATTTTCACATAACTACGGGTATTGTGTGACTTTTGTGAAAATGCGTATCTTTTAAAGATTTAATGTATGAAGTACTTTGGGGATAAAAACCGAACTTGTTGACATATAGTAGAAAGTACCTTGTGTGTATAACTTGATTGTGTTGGTTTGTGATAGCCTTGTAAATACTTTCTTGTTGATTGATAAGTAAACATGCTAGGATGCTATGTGTGTTAGTATCTTGTGATGTTAGTGTAAAGGGGTTTTCCCCATTGCTTAAAGTTGTTTGACTATCGGTAGTTATGTTGGTATTGTACCACTCGCTTGACTTATTTCCGGAGGTTAAAGCGCCCTCCGATGCGGGGTAGACTCGAGTGATGCAGGACCGTGATTCGAGAATACCTGCATGCGGGTCGAGGATCCATGCGAACTACGGAGTTCAGTTAGTGTGCGGCCTTTATGGTCATGCGGATGCATGTGGCCATGCGGTGCGAGTCGGGGCGATGCCGGGAGTAGCTACCCTCGATGCGGGGTTATACCTCATGCGGGCCTATGAGGTTGGCCTATCTTGAGTGCGGAAAGTTCGAGGCTAGGCGCACATTTGATCTGCGAGCAGTGACGGCTTTGATCATGTAGATGAAGCAGATATCATAATCTGATTTATGACCTTGTTAGTGCTTGTAGGTGTTAGTAGTCGGCTATGCCTTCGTACTTATCTGTCTTCGTTTATTTGGACACAGTGGGACACGGTGTTCGTATGTATTCCTTAGTGCTTTTCTATCATGAGGCTGGCAGTGAGGAAGGTATTCCACGGGCATGATTGATGTATGGGCTTGAGACCCATAGTTATATTCGAGTGATGACTTTGAGGGCGTGAGTCCCTGACTTGACATGACTGCTTATTTATTGTGAACTGTAGTTTGGTTATCATACATGTCTCCTGCCTTATAGACTATTATGATTTCATTTACAGTATTTTTAGTTTCACATACTCGGTACTGTTATCTTGACCTCGCTTGAGCTGCGTTAAATCGCGAGTTGGTACACCAGTCGTTGATCCTAGCTCTCAGGGTCACAGTTTCAGCGTTTGGGAAGCTCCGTTTCTCCGGAGGCTTATCAGTGGTATAGTCCCAGGTCGTCGTAAGTGTTTACATTCAGTGGTTTGGCGGGGCCACATCGCCATTGTTGTCGTATCATTCTTAGAAGTGCATGTAATCTTTATTGTGGCGGGGTTTGTAAATAGGATTAAAATTTTCATGTTGAAAGAGTTGTTATTTATATATATACTGAAGGTAACCGTTTTTGGTTAGCCTGTCTTCTTATTTCACTGTCTTATTACACTGGTTTCATGTATTGTCTTTATGTTCCGCTGATTACTCTGATGTATGTCTACTTGGGTGCAGGTAAGGGACGATCACGGGCCCGGTTCGGTCGTGTGATTTCCTAATAAAGTAATCAAAGAAATAACTTGTGTTAAGGAAGGACAAATTGTTTTAAAGGTACCAATTGCTTGAGGTTTTAATAAAGAAGTCACTTGATTTAGAAGCGGTAATTGTATTTCTAAAAGGTATTGTGACTTGTCTTGAAAGGTGGATAGGACTTGATACTACGGTTGTTAGTATCGGGAAGTTTTATTTGGAAAGAGTCTTTTGAAAGAATGTCGTGCGTAGTACTTTGCTGTTTAATTGAGAATAATTCTATGTGATGCCTTGATTAGTACTTTGGCTTGATTAATTGAGAATTAGTCTAAATGTGCCTTGACAAGTACTTTGGCTTGTTAAATGAGAATTATTCTATGTGATGCCTTGATTAGTACTTTGGCTTGATTAATTGAGAATTAGTCTAAATGTGCCTTGACAAGTACTTTGGCTTGTTAAATGAGAATTATTCTATGTGATGCCTTGATTAGTACTTTGGCTTGATTAATTGAGAATTAGTCTAAGTGTGCCTTGATTAGTACTTTGGCTTGTTAAATGAGAATTATTCTATGTGATGCCTTGATTAGTACTTTGGCTTGATTAATTGAGAATTAGTCTAAGTGTGCCTTGATTAGTACTTTGGCTTGTTAAATGAGAGTTATTCTATGTGATGCCTTGATTAGTACTTTGGCTTGATTAATTGAGAATTAGTCTAAATGTGCCTTGACAAGTACTTTGGCTTGTTAAATGAGAATTATTCTATGTGATGCCTTGATTAGTACTTTGGCTTGATTAATTGAGAATTAGTCTAAATGTGCCTTGACAAGTACTTTGGCTTGTTAAATGAGAATTATTCTATGTGATGCCTTGATTAGTACTTTGGCTTGATAAATTGAGAATTTGTCTAAGTGTGCCTTGATAAGTATTTTGGCTTGTTAAATGAGAATTATTCTATGTGATGCCTTGATTAGTACTTTGGCTTGATAAATTGAGAATTTGTCTAAGTGTGCCTTGATAAGTACTTTGGCTTGTTAAATGAGAATTATTCTATGTGATGCCTTGATTAGTACTTTGGCTTGATAAGTTGAGAATTTGTCTAAGTGTGCCTTGATAAGTACTTTGGCTTGTTTAGTTGAGAACTGCCTATGTGTGCTGGAAATAGCCGGTTGTGTGCTATTGGTAAATCAGTCGTTTCGGGGTCATTCCCCGGGTTTTTGGCATTTGCAAATTCCGTGGAATTGCTACCCACGATGCGAGGAATACCTCATGCGGGTCCGTAAGGACTTATGCGGTGAAATAGTCCCGTGCGGGCGGGTCCGACCTATGCGAGGAATACTTAAATGCGGGTCGTAAGGACTTATGCGGGTGAAATAGTCCCGTGCGGGCGGGTCCGACCTATCGAGGAATACCTCGTGCGAGTCCGTAAGGGCTTATGCGGGTGAAATAGTCCGTGCGAGGAATACCTCACGCGGGTCCACGCGGCTTTATCTTGGTGAAATAGTCCCGGGAATAGGATGGTTAAATGATCTGTGGGTGGATGGTCTGTTTTGATCATGAGCTTCCTATTTTATATTGTAAAGACACTCATTTACTCTGCATTGTTAGTAAGGCACAATGTGTTGTAATTTGGTTATCATATATATCCCCGGATGTGGTTGTGTTACCCTATGGTCATGCTTTTGTGATGTGGGATTCCACGGGCAGGAGATGTGTATGTGTACGCCGACAGTGAGGTGGGATGCCACGGCGCGTCACGTGGTTATATTTTTACAACTTGTAGGTAGGCAGTGATGGGGGATTCCACAGACACGCTTGATATTAGTGTGACTTGATCGCGTCCCAGATTGGGCCGGGTAGTAAATGTGCCCTCCTTTAAGGGCCGGATTATACTTATGAAAGATAAGTAGGTTATATAGAAATGAACTTAATGATTTTCCTAATCATGTGCGTAAGAATGTGGCTATAACCTTTATTGAAAATGGGAAAAGATATTGATGTGAAATTAAGTTCATAAGTGGTAATGACACGGCAGGATCTGGTATGTACTTTTTATACTTGTCCTTGTTATTCTTTTGTCTGATTATGATCATTTCTTGTCGTTATTTACATTCCATATTAAATTTTTGTTGTGACCCGCCCGAAGTGCGTTAAATGCCGCGAGTTTAGGTACCAGTGGGTGATCCTTGCTCTTAGGATCTTGGTTGATCTTTGAGAAAGCTCTATTTGCTCGGAGGCTTAGCTCTTGGTGCAGTTTTCCACGAGGTAGTAGATTCATGTATATTCGAGGTATGGCGGGGCCCTGTCCTCAAAGTTATTATTCTAAGTCTGTATTCACGTATGTGGTTGAAATTGTAGAAGCGAATTGTACAATTGTACTTTGATTATGTTTATAGTATGGAAGCGGCCTTATTGGCGGCTGTGTTGTCTTTTGTTTACACGTATGTTTAAGTTGTGTATGTTCATTTGCTATTCTCGATGTATACGAGCAGGGTGCCGGGTAGGGCACGATCGCGGCCCGGTCGGTCGTGATAAAAAGTGGTATCGAGCGATTAGTCCTCGGAAGGTGTCTACGGCCGTGTCTAGTAGAGTCTTGATTATCGGTGTGTTGTGCACCACATCTATAATCGGGAGCTGCGGGACATTTAGGATTGGTTTCCATTCTTCTCACTCTGAGATCGTGCGATAGAGTTGTATTGTTAAGTCGTCCTCCCAACGAGTTATGTTGATTGCGATTACGAGAAAGCGTGATGACCGGGAATGACTATGTGGATTGCGTATCGAGTTGGTAATGATTATAGTATAGTTGGTATTGTGACATACATCTATACGGAGTTATGTATGAAGTCGGGGCGTGTTGCCTAGAATGATTTGAAGTACCGAATTGGTAAAGACTAACCGAATCTGGGAAGGTATGGAGTAGTTAAAGGATTTCGCGAGTTTTGTGTTTTATTTGAGATAATTGGGAAAAGATGAGTATGCGATAGGGTAGTGAACCCAGAAGCCATGTTAAGGAACCTAACGGAATGTCATGTTAATAGATTAAGCTGCGTAGTAGGCTTAAGAAAATTGTACGGATGAGGTCCGTATAGAGTAAGTAATGGTTCTTGTGATCAACAACACGATTATGGTATTATGGCGGTTTGTACCCGTTCAGAGGGTGTAAGGTAGGCTTGGAGCATGGAAATTGCGAGCCTAAGAATATTGATAACTGCCGAGACCTTAGATATATAAGGCTCTCCCGGGCCATAAGATTTATTATAAACCATGAATAAGAGTTAAGTGCGACGGCGGGTCGGGGTGGGGACCTGTTACGGGTCTCCCCATGGCCTGGAATGGAGTGGGATCAGTTGGTAGTAGTTAAAGCTACGTGACAGTCCACGAGGCGCAAGGCCCAAGTCTAGTTAATTGTTTCTGGGTTCGTGGGCGCGTTCCACGAACCAGTCATGGCGGAAATGGCCTTATATTGTCTTATAGAGTGACTCAAGATTAGGGCGAATTGGTAAGGAAGTTATGTATGTATGCTAGAAATAGTTGGAAGTATGAAAAGATAACCTCTTTCGGGCTTATGATGGACGGATATACGTGTGCGAGGTATTAGGGTTATGTGTGGCATTATTAGTATGTCGGGGTTGTGAAAGGAAACTATGTCGCAAATTATAAAGATTGACTCCGAAAGAACATTCGGGGCGAATGTTTCTAAGGGGAAGAATGTTACACCGTATTTACAAGACATGTTTTAGAGCGTGCGTAAGAACTCAAAGGTTAAGGTTTGAGGCGAGTAAAAATTTATCGAATTTTGGAATTTGTCGGAAAGCGAAATATTGCGACGTGCGGGAGGGCGACACGGGTCACCCCCCCCCCCCCTTAATGGTCTTGGACGAAAATGTGCAAGGGTGGAATGGTCACTTGACCATAATTTGTGAGTAAGTCTTGCAAGGCTTAGAGCTTGACAACTTTGACCAAGTCGATGACCCAGCGTAAGCTTGATATTTAGTGAATCTCATCCAATCCACACAGTGTCTAAATCTTAACCCTTCCTTGTGTAATATAAACACAAGTAGTGCAAGACCTTGCCATTCTCCACACTTAGAAATATTTTGGAAATTTGTTCTTGCTCACGATAGGGCTCGCGTCGATTGGGTTTTCAAGGAAATTTTTCAAATGTTGTCCAAAAATTCCCCCACTTTAAACCAAGGTACCTAAGGGTATTGTAAACACATCTCAATAGAAAAATCTTGGAAAAAGGTAGTTTACGGGTTAGTCGAAAAACGAAAACCTAAGGGTCTTTCTAGGTTTGGTTTGGAGATTTGAAGAATAATTGTTGGTGTTGTCCTAAGGGTCTCAACAAGCGGATTGAAGTGTCTTGGAGAGGCTCACAAACTACTAAGGAAGCGACTTGGTTGGAATTGGATTAAGACTCGTTAAGGTATAATCTTGTCTTTTAAGGGTGTTACAAGATTATATATTTATATTGTTGTTGTTAGCTTTACTTGTTGCTAGCATGATGTTGATATATTGAAGTTATAAGTATTATAGAGTTCTTGTAGCTAAATCCGAAATGTTATATAAGCCACTTGAAAATTTGATTACTAATTGGTCGTTTATTAGAAATCGTCGCATGTCACTTACTTAAAGATTATGGTTGTTATAATCAAATGCGACTTGATATCATGTTATGCTACCAATTTGGATTGAAATGGAAATTGGATAAGAATTGGTATTGTTGAACTCAAGGTGGCCGAATTTGTACTTGTGGTTTGTAATAGTTTGTTATTCATATGTATTGGACTACATTCTCTATTGTGGTGAGCCAATTGGGGTTGTATAGTTAATTATTTGTATTGGACTACCTTATAGATTGTGGTGAGCCAATTGGGGCTGTTTGGTTATTGTATTCGGCCTTGAAAAAGGTGGCAAAGTAAGTAAAAACAAAGGAGGTGTTGTCCGATTTTCCGTAGAATTTAGCGACTTAGCACCTAGAATATTCTACGTTTGAAATAAGAGGTTAATGGACGTATGGTGACCATTATAGGTTGATGTACTAAGTAGAGCGTATCCTACTTGAAGAATGGAATAGCTCGAGGTTGAAGTACTTTGGAGCATTTTGCTCTTGTCGAAAATCGTCGCGAGGTATGTGAACCTCTTCCTTCTTTGGCATGATTCTATGTATGGAATATACGTGGTATCATTTCATGTTTCTGTTACTCTTAGAAGTTAATAGGTAGTTGTGTGATCTACTCTATGTAGAACTTTTCCTATCTTTGAGCATGACTAGTTGCACGTGTGTGATGCGGTGAGCGTCTGACACCTTGATATCCTTTACTAGTTTGTGAATAGCAAGTCGGGTGAGTTGGGAGATTAACTCATGCTTTGAAATTATAAAGGATGTCTTAAGTTTTAGTAAAGTTAAGGGACTTGGAGAGTTATAAAGTATGTGATACTTGTTCCGTTTTAAACGTATAAGTCCCTTGGATAGGAAATTGTTTTTGGCTAAGGTATAAAGGGAATATAACGGCTTTATGGGAAGTTAGTTATATTTGCTTTATGGAAAGATAAGTGATTTGATTTTAGTGAAAAGGCCACTTGTTTTAAGGCATTAATTGCCTAAGGTTTTATAATAAAAGAGTCACTTGTTTTCTAAAGGTTAAGAGACTAATTGTACTTTTGAAAGTTATGAGAATTGATTTGAAAGTATTTAATACTTGGTTTCAAAAGTAGAAGTCTCTTGGTTATAAAAAGAAAGCGTGTTAGTCTAAACCGTAAAGGGTTATAACGGCTTTATGGGAAGTTGGTTATAACGGCTTTATGGAAGGTTAAGAGGATGGTTTCCTAATAAAGTAATCAAAGAAATAACTTGTGTTAAGGAAGGACAAATTGTTTTAAAGGTACCAATTGCTTGAGGTTTTTAATAAAGAAGTCACTTGATTTAGAAGCCGGTAATTGTATTTCTAAAAAGGTATTGTGACTTGTCTTGAAAGGTGGATAGGACTTGATACTACGGTTTTTAGTATCGGGGAAGTTTTATTTGGAAAGGAGTCTATTGAAGAGATATGCGTCGTAGTACTTTGCTGTTTAATTGAGAATAATTCTATGTGATGCCTTGATTAGTACTTTGGCTTGATTAATTGAGAATTAGTCTAAATGTCCCTTGACAAGTACTTTGGCTTGTTAAATGAGAATTATTCTATGTGATGCCTTGATTAGTACTTTGGCTTGATTAATTGAGAATTAGTCTAAATGTGCCTTGACAGTACTTTGGCTTGTTAAATGAGAATTATTTTATGTGATGCCTTGATTAGTACTTTGGCTTGATTAATTGAGAATTAGTCTAAGTGTGCCTTGATTAGTACTTTGGCTTGTTAAATGAGAATTATTCTATGTGATGCCTTGATTAGTACTTTGGCTTGATTAATTGAGAATTAGTCTAAGTGTGCCTTGATTAGTACTTTGGCTTGTTAAATGAGAATTATTCTATGTGATGCCTTGATTAGTACTTTGGCTTGATTAATTGAGAATTAGTCTAAATGTGCCTTGACAAGTACTTTGGCTTGTTAAATGAGAATTATTCTATGTGATGCCTTGATTAGTACTTTGGCTTGATTAATTGAGAATTAGTCTAAATGTGCCTTGACAAGTACTTTGGCTTGTTAAATGAGAATTATTCTATGTGATGCCTTGATTAGTACTTTGGCTTGATAAATTGAGAATTTGTCTAAGTGTGCCTTGATAAGTACTTTGGCTTGTTAAATGAGAATTATTCTATGTGATTCCTTGATTAGTACTTTGGCTTGATAAATTGAGAATTTGTCTAAGTGTGCCTTGATAAGTACTTTGGCTTGTTAAATGAGAATTATTCTATGTGATGCCTTGATTAGTACTTTGGCTTGATAAGTTGAGAATTTTTCTAAGTGTGCCTTGATAAGTACTTTGGCTTGTTTAGATGAGAACTGCCTATGTGTGCTGGAAATAGCCGGTTGTGTGCTATTGGTAAATCAGTCGTTTCGGGGTCATTCCCCGGGTTTGTGGCATTTGCGGTAGTGGAATTGCTACCCACGATCTGAGGAATACCTCATGCGGTCGTAAGGACTTATGCGGGTGAAATAGTCCCATGCGGGCGGGTCCAGCCTATGCGAGGAATACCTCATGCGGGTCCGTAAGGACTTATGCGGGTGAAATAGTCCCATGCGGGCGGGTCCAGCCTATGCGAGGAATACCTCATGCGAGTCCGTTAGGGCTTATGCGGGTGAAATAGTCCCATGCGAGGAATACCTCACGCGGGTCCACGCGGCTTATGCGGGTGAAATAGTCCCAGGAATAGGATGGTTAAATGATACTGCGGGTGGATGGTCCTGTTTTGATCATGAGCTTCCTATTTTATAATGTAAAGACACTACTGTTTACTCTCATTGTTAGTAAGGCACAATGTGTTGTAATTTGGTTATCATATATATCCCCGGATTTGGTTGTGTTACCCTATGGTCATGCTTTAGTGATGTGGGATTCCACGGGCAGGAGATGTGTATGTGTACGCCGACAGTGAGGTGGGATGCCACGGGCGCGTCACATGGTTATATTTTTACACTTGTAGCTGTCGGCAGTGATGGGGGATTCCACGGACACGCTTGATATTAGTGTGACTTGATCGCGTCCCAGATTGGGCCGGGTAGTAAATGTGCCCTCCTTTAAGGGCCGGATTATACTTATGAAAGATAAGTAGGTTATATAGAAATGAACTTAATGATTTTTCCTAATCGTGTGCGTAAGAATGTGGCTATAACCTTTATTGAAAATGGGAAAAGATATTGATGTGAAATTAAGTTCATAAGTGGTAATGACAGCGAGGATGCAGTATGTACTTTTTATACTTGTCCTTGTCATTCTTTTGTCTGATTATGATCATTTCTTGTACGTTATTTACATTCCATATTAAATTTGTTGTTATGACCCCTTGGAAAGTGCGTTAAATGCCGCGAGTTTTAGGTACCCAGGTGGGTGATCCGTGCACTTCGGATCTTGGGTCAGTCTGTGAGAGAAAGCCCTATTTGCTCTGGAGGCTTAGCTCTTGGTGCAGTTTTCCACGAGGTAGTAGATTCATGTATATTCGGGGTATGGCGGGGCCTGTCCCATGATTATTATTCCTAAGTGCGTATTCACATATGTGGTTGGTGTAGAAGCCCAGGTTATGCTGATTGTACTTTTGATTATGTTTATAGTATGGAAGCGGCCTTATCGGCGACTATGTTGTCTTTTGTTTACATATGTTTAAGTTGTGTATGTTCATTTGCTATTCTCTGAGGTATACCTGAACAGGGTGCCCAGGTAGGGCACCAGTCGCGGCCCGGGGTCGGGTCGTGACAAAAAGTGGTATCAGAGCAGTTAGTCCTCGGAAGGTTTCTACAGACCGTGTCTAGTAGAGTCTTGATTATCGGTGTGTTGTGCACCACATCTATGTCGGAGGCTGCGAGACATTTAGGATTGGTTTCCATTCTTCTCACTCTGAGATCGTGCGATAAATTTGTATTGTTAAGTCGTCCTCCCTGCGAGTTATGTTGATAGCATTTCTGAGAAAGCGTGATGACCGGGAATGACTATGTGGATTGCGTATCGGGTTGGTAATGATTATAGTATAGTTGGTATTGTGACATACATCTATCACGGAGTTATGTATGAGGTCGGGCAGCGTGTTGCCTAGAATGATTTTAGAAGTACCGGGGTGGTAAAGACTAACCGAATCTGGGAAGGTATGGAGTAGTTAAAGGATTTTCGCGAGTTTTGTGTTTTATTTCGAGATAATTGGGAAAGGATGAGTATGCGATAGGGTAGTGAACCCTTAGAAGCCATGTTAAGGAACCTAGCTAATGTCATGTTAATAGATTAAGGCTGCGTAGTAGGCTTAAGAAAATTATGCGGATGAGGTCAGTATAGAGTAAGTAATGGTTCTTGTGATCAACAACCACGATTATGGTATTATGGCGGTTTTGTACCCGTTCACGGGGGCGTAATGGGTAGGCTTGGAGCATGGAAATTGCGAGCCTAAGACTATTGATAACTGCCGAGACCTTAGATATATAAGGCTCTCTCGGGCCATAAGATTTATTATAAACCAAGAATAAGAGTTAAGTGCGACGGTGGGTCGGGGTGGGGACTGTTCGGGTCTCCCGGCACAGATGGAGTGGGATCGGTTGGTAGTAGTTAAAGCTCGTGGCGAAGTCACGAGCGCAAGGCAAGTCTAGTTAATTGTTTCTGGGGTTCGTGGGCGCGTTCCACCAGTTCAGTCATGGCGGAAATGGCCTTATATTGTCTTATAGAGTGACTCCAAAGATTAGGGGCCATAATTGGTAAGGAAGTTATGTATGTATGCTAGAAATAGTTGGAAGTACGAAAAGATAACCTCTTTCGGGCTTATGATGGACGGATATACGTGTGCGAGGTATTAGGGCTATGTGTGGCATTATTAGTATGTCGGGGTTGTGAAAGGAAACTATGTCGCAAATTATAAAGATTGACTCCGAAAGAACATTCGGGGACGAATGTTTCTAAGGGGGGAAGAATGTTACACCAGTATTTACAAGACATGTTTTAAGAGCGTGCGTAAGAACTCAAAGGTTAAGGTTTGAGGCGAGTAAAAATTTATCGAATTTTGGAATTTGTCGGAAAACGAAATATTGCGACGAGCGGGAGGGCGACACGTGTCACCCCCCCTTAATGGTCTTGGACGAAAATGTGCAAGTGTGGAATGGTCACTTGACCATAATTTGTGAGTAAGTCTTGCAAGGCTTAGAGCTTGACAACTTTGACCAAGTCAATGACCCAGTAAGCTTGATATTTAGTGAATCTCATCCAATCCACACAAGTGTCTAAATCTTAACCCTTCCTTGTGTAATATAAACTTACAAGTAGTGCAAGACCTTGCCATTCTCCACTTAGAAATATTTTGGAAATTTGTTCTTGCTCACAATAGGGCTCAACAATTGGGTTTTCAAGGGGAAAATTTTCAAATGTTGTCCAATAATTCCCCACTTTAAACCAAGGTACCTAAGGGTATTGTAAACACATCTCAATAGAAAAATCTTGGAAAAAGGTAGTTTACGGGTTAGTCGCAAAACGAAAACCTAAGGGTCTTTCTAGGTTTGGTTTGGAGATTTGAAGAATAATTGTTGGTGTTGTCCTAAGGGTCTCAACAAGCGGATTGAAGTTGTCACGACCGTTCGGGCAGTGTGGTGCGCCAGGGCACCCAGTAGTCATACATCGAGAGAAATCAGTGAAATATAAAACAAGACATGAAAGCAGTTTATAAAATAAGACACGATTTATGTGAGAAAACATCGCCTTTGGCATATATATATAATCATAGTTCAGCGATTACATCAGACAGCATGGCACGTGACTCTGGACCTCTGAGAAATATACAACTATGGCGGGCGGGGCCGCCATACCTGTGAACAAACTATCTACAACGGGGAGATCATACCAAAAGTAGAGCCTCGGAAGAGATGGAGCTCGACACCAAGCGTAGAGATCCTAAGGATGCGGATCTAGCACTGCTTGCCTTACTGCGGCATGAGCAGCCCCGAAGGAGAGTCGATTACAGGTACTAAGTATGCGAAGCGTAAAGTACTTAAATGAAAACATATCATTTTAAAACCGGTTCTGAGATATGTATGAAACAACCAAGGAAACGCGCATAGTGCCACATCACAAACAAAAGCAACAATAGGTAGCGTAATGAGTCTTGTCACAGGCTGCGAATGATCGAAGCAGGGCCACTCGCCCCATCATCATCCTGCAAGCCTAATCCTGGACTCGAGTCCGCATAGGCCACTCACGTGGGCGCGCGAGGTATAACCCGCGTCGAGGTAGCTACTCCTCGGCGTCGTCACGGACTCGCTGTCGCATGGCCACACAGACCGCATGATCGTAACCCGCATACTAACACGGAACTCGTAGCTCGCGCATAGGCCTGGACCCGCGTGAGGTATTCTCGAATCATGGTCCCGGACACGCTGAGTCTACCCGCGTCGGAGGCGGCTTAACCCCGATATCATCTCAAGAGGTGAGTGATAGTATACTAACATAACAACTTATCTTTAAACAACATAAGCACAACAAGGATACTCACCTATACAAGCGTTACAAGATACTAACACCAGCATCATATCATGTCTACTTATCAAACCATCTTATTATTCTTTTCACAATATAAGTGCATTTATAAACACATAGGCAAACTTGTTTCTTTTATCAACCTTAAGTGGTTATACTTACTTCCCGTAAAGCTAGTATAACTCTTAAGCACGTTTTAAAAACCAATTAGTTCTCTTCATTAATATGATTGATATTCTTTTGAAATGCTTTGATCTTTATTATTCGAGCTTAAAGTAGTGAGGCATTACCGTAAGTATTATTCGGGCTTAAGCGTGAGGCATTCTGTAAAGTATTATTCGAGCTTAAGTCAAAGACATTGCAGTAGTTATATTGTAAAATATCATGCTTTAGGAAGAATCACATACCTTCTCGTGAAAACCACACGAGTTGAATATGTCGCGAGAAGTCGCCTATAATAGTCACAGATATCTATTAAAGACTACTCTGAAGGTCATTCTAAGCAGAGTTCATAATTCTCGGTAAGTCGGGCGACACTTCCACTGCAGGTGAGCTATATAAGTCTCTTTGTGAAGCAGTCCTATGTAAATCTGATTCAATTCTATCTTTGCGATATACTTCTAAGTATTATACTTATCCTTATACTACAACGGTATATATTCTCTAATACAAAGGGTTAGGATTATTACCTCAGTAAGCCCGATAATATCCTAGAAAAGTCGCGCTGAGCAAGGTTTTGCTCTAAGTTATGCGCTCAGAACCTTAGAAGTTCTTCACAACCTACAAGTACTAAGGTATTTGGGCTAGGGTATTTTGGGCATTATAACAATACAAGAAGGCAACTTTTCTACCAAGGGAGGTAGGTTTCGGCTAGGCAAGGGTGGGGTAGCCTCGGCCAGCTTCTCAAGGGGGTGTTGGGCGAATTGCTTACAAAGGGAGAGGGAAGGATTTTTGGACTTGGAAAGCTTTTGTGGATGAAGAACTCTTCATCTCGAGAGGGTATTTATAGCTCGAGCCTTGTGACAATGGCGAGATGAAGACAAGTGCAAGGCAAGTGTAAGGCCAAGATCAAGCCAAGTGCACCACTAACCCTACTCCACAAAAACCTCCACAAAACTCCAAAACATGGCAAAACAAGGCCTGCAAGGAACCAATCGGCCAGGCCAGCGTCCCTCTTGGGCCTTGATCGTCAAGCCATCACTTGCTTCCGATGTGAGGGTGACACGTATCACCCTCCGTTAATCCAAAATGTTCGTCTCTCGGAAAAATCCATAAAAATAAGAAATGGCATGGCGGAATTTACTCTACGAAAAGGCGTGAAGCGTTTATGGGAAAGCGATTCTTTTAGTGAGTTGTGTACAAATAAAAGCGTCGAGGCTTATCTTTAAGGCTAGACTTTTATGCGTATTCCCTTACGTACATACTGCGGAAATACGAGGTATAACATTCTCCCCCAGAAACATTCGTCGAATGTTCCTTCCAAATCTGATTATCGAAGAAGTTTAAGCGATTGTAAATGCCACGCACGGCGAGCAACACTTGGCGAAATGATAACGAAAATTTACAAGTAGGAAAGTGAATTTACCGGAGGTGTGGGAATAGGTGAGGATACTTCCGTCTCATGTCCTCTCGGCTTCCCGTCATCTCCTCTGCGAGCTCGTTCGCCACAAGACTTTGTGGAAGCCACGTCCTTGGTCGCGGGGCGCCTAACGGCGATCGACTATCGCTATGGGAATCTCCTCATCGATAACCCCTCGGTCACTGGACATCGTCGTCCGGGTGTACCCTAGATGGATCCCGACACATCTCCTCGGCGTAGAACCGTGAAAAACCGGATGTTGCCTCCGGATCGGACGGCGGATCCAGCTCATAGGCAACCTTGCCTGCCTGCGGACAATGCGAAGCGGCCCGATGTACCTGGTGAGTTTCCCTTCTTCCCGAATCTCATCACACCCTTCGTGGGTGGCACTTTAGGAAAACCCAATCATGAACCTCAAACTCAAGATGCGGCGGCGATGATCTGCGTATGACTTCATCGACTACGGTGTCGATAAGCGCTCTCGGATAAGTTTCACCTTATCCACTGCTGTACCAAATCTGGTCCCACTAGTTGCCCGCCCACATCGAACCAACCTATAGGCGATGCACTTCCTCCATACAAGGCCTCATAAGGCGCCATCCGAATCTTGGGTGGTAGCTATTATTATATGCGAACTCAACTAGAGGCAAATGATCCTCCCAACTACCACTAAAGTCAATAACACGGGCTCGCGACATATCCTCGAAGTGCGGATAGTGCGCTCTGCTGTCCGTCTGTCTGTGGATGAAATGCGATGCTCGAGCTCACTGCGTCCCTAAACCCTCTGGAAGGACCTCCGGAAGTTAGCGTGGCGGGCTCCTGCATGCGATATGATCGAAGTAGGGACTCCATGCGATCGGCGATCTCTCGGATGTAAAGTGCGGCATAATCCTCGGTAGAAAAAGTCGTCTGGCCGGGAAGAAAGTGGGCTGATTTACGTCGGCCGTCGACGATAACCCATATAGAATCATGTCTCCTCGAGTGCGAGGTAATCCTGTGATGAAGTCCATGTTGATTACCTCCAGCTTCCAAGTCGGGATCTCTATCGCTGTAACAAACCACGAGGCCTGCGGTGCTCTACCTTCACTGCGACAACACGGGCGAGCTACGAACTGCCCACGTCCTCTTCAAGCCATCCCACCAATACGGATCTAAGGTCGTGGTACATCTTGATCGACCGGATGGATGAGTAAATGCTTTGTGTGCTTCCCCAAGAACACTGCTGCCGAAGTCACGAAACATCTGGAACACCTGATGCGCCCTCAAACCTTAGCACCCCGAGGTGCTACCTCAAAGGACCGCGCCCTCACGAAGGCGTATCACGATATCGAATCAAAGTGGATCCTCGAGCTGTTGCCTCTTCACCTCGCCGGCGATGGAAGACTAGGCAACCTCGCGAACTCTAACCCGCTGCTATCGAATCAATCAAGCGGACACCAAGGCTCGCTAAGCGATGCAAATCACGAACCATGTCCTTATCTCTGTTTTGCACATCGATAGGCTCCCCATCGACCTACGACTAAGGCGTACGCCACAACATTGGCCTTCCCGGGTGGTATAGGATATCAACATCGTAATCCTTAAGCAACTCTAACCACCGTCTCGTAAGTTCCAGCTCCTGCGGCTGAAGATATCTTGGAGGCTCTTGTGGTGCGTATAAATATCCACGTGAACCCATACAAATAGTGCCTCGGATCTTGGCGTGAATCACGGTATGACTCCAAATCATGGGTGGGGTAGTTCTCTCGTGTTTCTTCGGTTGTCGGGATGCATATGCTATAACCTGCCATCTTTGCATCAATACACATCCCAACCCGATGCACGACGCATCCAATACACGTCATAACCATCGGACCCTCTGGAAGAGTAAGAAGCGGGGCGATCGTCAATCTCTTTCGAGAAGCTGAAACCACGCTCACAAGCATCGAGTCCACTGGAACTTGGTGCCTTACGAGTCGACCTAGTCAATGGTGCGAGATAGAAGCAAACTTCTCCACGAACGCCGATAATAACGCAAGGCCCGAGCTGCGAACCTCTGCCGGAGTAGTAGGTCTAGGCCAAGTCACATCGCCTCGATCTTGGCGTATCAGCTCGAATGCCATCGGCCCGACAATATGCCCAAGCGCCAGAAGTCAACAAAACTCACATTTGGAAAACTTGGCGTACAAGCTGCTGATCTGGAGAAGCTGTCGGCCACGATCGCCAAATGCTCCGCATGCTCTGCTCTGGCGAGAATAAACCAAGATATCATCAATGAACACTATCACAAGCGTGTCCAAAAATGGTTTGAACACCGGTTCATCAAATCCATGAATACCGGAGCATTGGTCAACCAAAGACATGACCACGAACTCATAATGCCGTGCGGTCGGAATGCGATCCTAGGGACATCCACCTCTCGACACGAACATGATAGCGAGCAGATCAATCTTGGAGAAACATCTCGCGCCAATGGCCCAGTCGAACAAATCATCAATCACAGGAAGAAGGGTATACGTTCTTAATGGTCACCTTGTTGGTGCACATAATCAACACACATGCGCGCGTCGTCCTTCTTCTTCACGAACAACACGGCGCCCCGGGAAAACTTTGGGCCTAATGAAGCCGCTTCTCCGGCCAAATCCCTCGGTGGTCCTTGACTCTCTCAACTCGGCGGTGCCGTTCGTATGGCGGAATGGAAATAGGCGAGTATCGCAATATGTCAATACAAAACTCGATCTCCCTCTCGGGAGGATACCCGAAGGTCATGCAGGAACACGTGCGGGAACTTCGGACTACGAGGCCCGAAAATCTGGTACGCGACCTCGGTATCAAACACTCGAACTAGATGGTAGATATACCCTGCGCACCATCTTCCTAGCCTTGAGGTAGGAAATAAACCTACCCTCGGCGATACCGTGCTCCTCCCACTCAACAATGGCTCGCCGAAGCTGGAACCGTGCTACTCTCTCGGCGGTCTACATTGGCATAGCAAGAAGCTAGCCAATCCGTCCCCATAATCACGTCGAAGTCAATCATCTCCAACTCTATCAAGTCGGCGGTCGGCGACGTAAATGATCACGGGACAAGCCCATATACGCCGAGCTACCACCGAATCACCCAGGCGTAGCTACCTCGAAAGGGTCTATGGACTCGGGCCTATCCACATCCTACTAGCAACAAGGGAGATATATAGGGAGTAGAACCGGATCTATCGAGGCATAAACATCAAACCCGAGCCCGATAAGGTACATGGCGACATCGGTGAGGCCTCACGATCTGTCGGTGGACAAAGCATAAATGCGGTTACGAGGACCGCTAGAAGCTGGGACGAGCCACGACCTGCGCGCGACCTGGCGACCCGTGAGCACCACGCCTCGGCGAAAAGCGTAGGAGATGATGAGCGGCCCGCGAACACGAAAGGTGGGCCTACCACCAGCGCCCCGGTCGGGACGGTCCCTCGCCAAAGTGACCTGCGGCCACAAGCGTAACAAGATCCATAAGTAGTACCACACTTCCCGTAATGGGATCTGCATCGACCACCTGGGGTGGTCCCGATCGGCGATACCTCTGCTACTACGGGCGTCGAAGCCACAGGGCCACAGTGCGCCCTCGAAAACTCTGGTGTCTTGAGGGCCGGTGCGGGAGTGCTCAGCTGGCGTGGTGCGAATCTAGGCTGCCGAGGCCGCCCACCGATAACCACGAGAAGACCCTCCGTCTGGCCTTAACCTGCTTCTTTGTCATCCCGATGCGACCTCTGCGCTCCTCGCATCAAGGCGTGAGCTGCGTGCGGGTAATGTCCATACGGTGGAGAGAAACCCCGCACGTGACTCGGCCGTATAGTCGTCTAGCCGGTGACATAGCGGTGTACCCTATCCTCGTATCTGCTACCAATCTTTGGGACATATCGAGCCAATGAATCAAACTCGACATTGTACTCACGGCGGTCGTCCTCTGCCTCGCGGTAAAAATCTATCGGCCGCGCCTCGCCGTCTATGGAGGCAAGAAGTGAGTGAGGAAAGCCTCGAGAACTCATCCCAGTAGGCTGGGACGCGTGCTCTCCGGGATAACTCCCATGAATCAAACCAATCATTGCGGTATCCGCGACCTATGTGAACCAAAGATCACGGACTCGGTCTCGGCATGCGATCACTCTCAAAATCCTCTGAAGCTGACGGTTGAACTCCTGCGGATCATCCTCAGGACTCGAACCATAAAACACCGGCGGTCGACAACTCAAGAAATCTCGTAGCCTCAACCTATCTGCACTCGGGTGTACCAGTGCGGCCCGGGTGGGCTAGGCTGGAGCTAATCGCGTCAATCTCTCCTCGTGTCGGGCCTGACTTTGCCAAAGGCGGGCCGTCTCCTTGTACCTAACTCCTCCGCCGGTGTGGGAGCGGGAGGTGTGGGTGCTGTGGTCTGTCTTGATTTGGCGGCGTCATAGAACTCGCCGTCTCGGTATAGGCGGGCACGAGCCCTCGTGACTCTGGGTGTCACGCTGCGGCTCCCGCTGTGCCTTGCCATACAGGCCGGGTTGCCTTACGTGGAGGCATAAGCTATTACGGGAAAGGAATACGTTAGAGGGTCCAACCTATAACACGGCTCTAAAGCACGATCTCGGAATGAGAAGAATGAAACCAATCCTAAATATCCTATAGCCTCACGATTATTGGTGTGGTGCACAACACACCGATAATCAAGACTACTAGATACGATGCATAGACACTTTCCGAGGATTAATCGCTCGATACCACTTTTGTCACGACCCGTTCGGGGCCGTGTTGGTGCCTCTGGGCGCACCCAAGTAGTCATACATCGAGAAATCGTGAAATATAAAACAAGACATGAAACGATTTATAAAATAAGACCTGATTTATGTGAGAAAACATCGCCTTTCGGCGTATATATATAATCATAGTTCATGATTACATCCGACCTTTGTACAACATGACTCACAGACCTCTGAGAAATATACAACTATGGCGGGGCGGGGCCACCATACCTGTTGAACAAACTATCTACAAGGAGATCATACCAAAAGTAGAGCCTCGGAAGAGATGGAGCTCCGACACCAACGTAGAGATCCTAAGGATGCGGATCTAGCACTGCCGCCCTTACCTGCGGCATGACACGCGGCCCAGAAGGAAATCGATACAACATGTACTAAGTATGCGAAAGCGTAAAGTACTTAAATGAAAACATATCATTTTAAAACCGGTTCTGAATATGTATGAAACAACCGAAACCGCACATAGTGCCGCATCCAAACAAAACAATAGGTAATCGTAATGAGTCTTGTCTAGGCCGCGAATGATCGAAAGCAGGGCCACTCGCCCCATCATCATCCACCAAGCCTAATCACAGACTCCGAGTCGCATAGGCCACTCACATGGGCCCGCGAGGTATAACCCGCATCGAGGTAGCTACTCCTCGGCGTAAATCACGGACTCATTGTCGCGCATGGCCACAGGCCGCGTGAGGCATAACCCCGCATACTAACTGGAACTCTCGTAGCTCGCGCCAGGCCCCTGGACCCGCGTGAGGTATTCTCGAATCATGGTCCCGGACCTTTGAGTCTACCCGCGTCGGAGGCGACTTAACCCGTGCTCATCTCAAGAGGTGAGTGATAGTATACTAACATAACAACTTATCTTTAAACAACATAAGCACAACAAGGATACTCACTTTATACAAGCGTTACAAGATACTAACACACATAGCATCATATCATGTCTACTTATCAAACCATCTTATTATTCTTTTCACAATATAAGTCTGTTATAAACACATAGGCAAACTTGTTTCTTTTATCAACCTTAAGTGGTTATACTTACTTCCCATAAAGCTAGTATAACTCTTAACACATTTAAAAACCAATTAGTTCTCTTACATTAATATGATTGATTCTTTTGAAATGCTTTGAGATCTTTATTATTCGGGCTTAAGCCGTGAGGCATTACGTAAGTATTATTCGAGGCTTAAGCGTGAGGCATTCTTAGTAAGTATTATTCGGGCTTAAGTCAAAGACATTGCGTAGTTATATTGTAAAATATCATGCTTTAGGAAGAATCACATACCTTCAAATGAAAACCACACGAGTTGAATATGTCACATGTGAGTCACCTATAATAGTCACAGATATCTATTAAAGACTACTCTGAAGGTCATTCTAAGCAGGGGTTCATAATTTACAGTAAGTCGGGCGCTTCCCTACCCGTGAGCTATATAAGTCTCTTGTGAAAGCGATCCCATGTAAATGCAGATTCAATTCTATACTGCGATATACTTCTAAGTATTATACTTATCCTTATACTACAACAGTATATATTCTCTAATACACAAGAGGGTTAGGATTATTACCTCGGTAAGCCCAATAATATCCTAGAAAAAGTCGCGCCTGAGCAAGGTTTTGCTCTAAGTTGTGCGCTCAAGAACCTTAGAAGTTCTTCACAACTTCTACAAGTACTAAGGTATTTGGGCTAGGGTATTTTGGGCATTATAACAATACAAGAAGGCAACTTTTCTACCAAGGGAGGGTAGGTTTAGCTAGGCTAGGGGTGGGGTAGCCTCGGCCAAGCTTCTCGAGGGGTGTTGGACGAATTGCTTACAAAGGGAGAGGAAGGATTTTGGACTTGGAAAGCTTTGTGGATGAAGAACTCTTCATCTCAAGAGGGTATTTATAGCTCAGCCTTGGCCAACCAGTAGCGAAGATGAAGACAAGTGCAAGGCAAGTGTAAGGCCAAGATCAAGCCAAGTGCACCCTAACCCTACTCCACAAAACACTCCACAAAACCTCCAAAACATGGCACAAAACAAGGCCTAAGCAAGGAACCAATCGGCAAGGCCAACATCCCTCTTGGGCCCAATCGTCCAAAGCCATCCCACTGCTTTCCAATGTGAGGTGACACGTGTCACCCTCCAGTTGATCCAAAATGTTCGTCTCTCGGAAAAATCCATAAAAATAAGAAATGGCATAGCGGAATTTACTCTGGCTGTGGAAGCGTTTGGAAAAGCGATTCTTTTAGTGAGTTGTGTACAAATAAAAGCGTCAAGGCTTATCTTTAAGGCTAGACTTTCGTCACGTATTCCCTTACGTGCATACTGCAAAATACGGGTATAACGAAGTGTCTTGGAGAGGCTCTAAACTACTAAGCGACTTGGTTGGAATTGGATTAAGACTCGTTAAGGTATAATCTTGTCTTTTAAGGGTGTTACAAGATTATATATTTATATTGTTGTTGTTAGCTTTACTTGTTGCTAGCATGAAGTTGATATGTTGAAGTTATAAGTATTATAGAGTGCTTGTAGCTAAATCCGAAATGTTATATAAGCCACTTGAAAATTTGATTACTAATTGGTCGTTTATTAGAAATCGTCGCATGTCACTTACTTAAAGATTATGGTTGTTATAATCAAATGCGACTTGATATCATGTTATGCTACCAATTTGGATTGAAATGGAAATTGGATAAGAATTGGTATTGTTGAACTCAAGGTGGCCGAATTTGTACTTGTGGTTTGTAATAGTTTGTTATTCATATGTATTGGACTACCTTCTCTATTGTGGTGAGCCAATTGGGGCTGTATAGTTAATTATTTGTATTGGACTACCTTATAGATTGTGGTGAGCCAATTGGGGCTGTTTGGTTATTGTATTCGGCCTTGAAAAAGGTGGTAAAGTAAGTAAAAACAAAGGAGGTGTTGTCTGATTTTCCGTAGAATTTAGCGACTTAGCACCTAGAATATTCTACGTTTGAAATAAGAGGTTAATGGACGTATGGTGACCATTATAGGTTGATGTACTAAGTATAGCGTATCCTACTTGAAGAATGGAATAGCTCAAGGTTGAAGTACTTTGGAGCATTTTGCTACTTGTCGACAATCGTTGCGAGGTATGTGAACCTCTTCCTTCCTTTGGCATGATTCTATGTATGGAATATACCTGTGGTATCATTTCATGTTTCCTGTTACTCTTAGAAGTTAAGAGGTCGTTGTGTGATCTACTCTATGTAGAACTTTTCCTATCTTTGAGCATGACTAGTTGCACGTGTGTAATGCGATGACGTCTGACACCTTGATATCCTTTACTAGTTTGTGAATAGCCAAGTCGGGTGAGTTGGGAGATTAACTCATGCTTTGAAATTATAAAGGATGTCTTAAGTTTTAGTAAAGTTAAAAAGGGACTTGGAGTTTTAAAGTATGTGATACTTGTTCGTTTTAAGCGTATAAGTCCCTTGGATAGAAATTGTTTTTGGATAAGGTATAAAGGGAATATAACGGCTTTATGGGAAGTTAGTTATATTTGCTTTATGGAAAGATAAGTGATTTGATTTTAGTGAAAAGGCCACTTGTTTTTAAGGCATTAATTGCCTAAGGTTTTATAATAAAAGGAGTCACTTGTTTTCTAAAGGTTAAGAGACTAATTGTATTTTTGAAAGTTATGAGAATTGATTTGAAAGTATTTAATACTTGGTTTCAAAAAGTAGAAGTCTCTTGGTTATAAAAGGAACGTGTTGGTCTAAACCATAAAGGGTTATAACGGCTCTATGGGAAGTTGGTTATAACGGCTTTATGGAAGGTTAAGAGGATGGTTTCCCTAATAAAGTAATCAAAGAAATAACTTGTGTTAAGGAAGGGAAAATTGTTTTAAAGGTACCAATTGCTTAAGGTTTTTAATAAAGAAGTCACTTGATTTAGAAACCGGTAATTGTATTTCTAAAAAGGTATTGTGACTTGTCTTGAAAGGTGGATAGGACTAGATACTACGGTTGTTAGTATCGGGGAAGTTTTATTTGGAAAGGAGTCTTTTGAAAAGAATGTACGTACGTAGTACTTTGGCCTGTTTAATTGAGAATAATTCTATGTGATGCCTTGATTAGTACTTTGGCTTGATTAATTGAGAATTAGTCTAAATGTGCCTTGACAAGTACTTTGGCTTGTTAAATGAGAATTATTCTATGTGATGCCTTGATTAGTACTTTGGCTTGATTAATTGAGAATTAGTCTAAATGTGACTTGACAAGTACTTTGGCTTGTTAAATGAGAATTATTCTATGTGATGCCTTGATTAGTACTTTAGCTTGATTAATTGAGAATTAGTCTAAGTGTGCCTTGATTAGTACTTTGGCTTGTTAAATGAGAATTATTCTATGTGATGCCTTGATTAGTACTTTGGCTTGATTAATTGAGAATTAGTCTAAATGTGCCTTGACAAGTACTTTGGCTTGTTAAATGAGAATTATTCTATGTGATGCCTTGATTAGTACTTTGGCTTGATTAATTGAGAATTAGTCTAAGTGTGCCTTGATTAGTACTTTGTCTTGTTAAATAAGAATTATTCTATGTGATGCCTTGATTAGTACTTTGGCTTGATTAATTGAGAATTAGTCTAAGTGTGCCTTGATTAGTACTTTGGCTTGTTAAATGAGAATTATTCTATGTGATGCCTTGATTAGTACTTTGGCTTGATTAATTGAGAATTAGTCTAAATGTGCCTTGACAAGTACTTTGGCTTGTTAAATGAGAATTATTCTATGTGATGCCTTGATTAGTACTTTGGCTTGATTAATTGAGAATTAGTCTAAATGTGCCTTGACAAGTACTTTGGCTTGTTAAATGAGTATTATTCTATGTGATGCCTTGATTAGTACTTTGGCTTGATAAATTGAGAATTTGTCTAAGTGTGCCTTGATAAGTACTTTGGCTTGTTAAATGAGAATTATTCTATGTGATGCCTTGATTAGTACTTTGGCTTGATAAATTGAGAATTTGTCTAAGTGTGCCTTGATAAGTACTTTGGCTTGTTAAATGAGAATTATTCTATGTGATGCCTTGATTAGTACTTTGGCTTGATAAGTTGAGAATTTGTCTAAGTGTGCCTTGATAAGTACTTTGGCTTGTTTAGTTGAAGCGCCATGTGTGCTAGAAATAGCCGTTGTGTGCTATTGGTAAATCGGTCGTTCGAGTCATTCCCGGGTTTGTGGCATTTGCGATTCCGTGGAATTGCTACCCACGATGCGAGGAATACCTCATGCGGGTCGTAAGGACTTATGCGGGTGAAATAGTCCCGTGCGGGCGGTCCACCTATCACGAGAATACCTCATGCGGGTCCGTAAGGACTTATGCGGGTGAAATAGTCCCATGCGGGCGGGTCCAGCCTATGCGAGGAATATCTCATGCGAGTCCGTAAGGGCTTATGCGGGTGAAATAGTCTCATGCGAGGAATACCTCACGCGGGTCCACGCGGCCTATGCGGGTGAAATAGTCCCAGGAATAGGATGGTTAAATGATACTGCGGGTGGATGGTCCTGTTTTGATCATGAGCTTCCTATTTTATATTGTAAAGACACTACTGTTTACTCTTATTGTTACTAAGGCACAATGTGTTGTAATTTGGTTATCATATATGTCCCCGGATTTGGTTGTGTTACCCTATGGTCATGCTTTAGTGATGTGGGATTCCACGGGCAGGAGATGTGTATGTGTACGCCGACAGTGAGGTGGGATGCCACGGGCGCGTCACATGGTTATATTTTTACACTTGTAGCTGTCGGCAGTGATGGGGGATTCCACGGACACGCTTGATATTTGTGTGACTTGATCGCGTCCCAGTTAGGTAGGGTAGTAAATGTGCCCTCCTTTAAGGGTCGGATTATACTTATGAAAGATAAGTAGGTTATATAGAAATGAACTTAATGATTTTTCCTAATCGTGTGCGTAAGAATGTGGCTATAACCTTTATTGAAAATGGGAAAAGATATTGATGTGAAATTAAGTTCATAAGTGGTAATGACACGACAGGATCTGGTATGTACTTTTTATACTTGTCCTTGTCATTCTTTGTACTGATTATGATCTTCTTGTCACGTTATTTCATTCCATATTCGCATTTGTTATGCGACCCTTCTGGGCCGTTCATGCCCGCAGTTTTAGGTACCCGTGTGGGTGATCCTTGCTCTTAGGATCTTGGTTCGATCTTTGAAAGCTCCATTTGCTCGAGGCTTAGCTCTGCACGGTTTTCCCGAGGTAGTAGATTCATGTATATTGTGGTATGGCGGGCCCTGTCCCGCCACGCTGTTATTCCTAGAGTGCGTATTCACATATGTGGTTGTTTGTAAGAAGCCCAGGTTATGCTGTACTTTTGATTATGTTTATAGTATGGAAGCGGCCTTATCGGCCGGCTGTGTTGTCTTTTGTTTACACATATGTTTAAGTTGTGTATGTTCACGCTATTCTCTCGATGTATACGAGCAGGTGCCTGTAGGGCACCGCCGCGGCCGGGTCGGTCGTGACACTCTGCTGTCCGCTTGATGCGAGGATGGAATCAGATCGAGGCTCACCTGCGTCCCTAATCTCTTCTGGAATGACCTCCAGAAGTTAGCCGTAAACTGGGCTCCTCTGTCCGATATGATAGATATAGGGACCCCATGCAGTCTCACGATCTCTCGGATGTAAAGTCTAGCGTAATCCTCGGCCGAAAAAGTCGTCCTGACGGGAAGAAAGTGGGCGGATTTCGTCAGCCTGTCGAAGATAACCCAGATAGGATCATGCTTCCTCTGAGTGCGAGGTAACCCTGTAATAAAGTCCATATTGATCACCTCCCACTTCCATGTCGGAATCTCTATAGCCTGCAACAACCCACCAGGCCTCTGGTGCTCCACCTTGACCTGCTGACAACTCGGGCACTGAGCAACAAACTCTGCAACGTCCCTCTTCAGGCCGTCCCACCAATACACAGATCTGAGGTCGTGGTACATCTTTGTCGACCCCGGATGGATAGAGTAACGCGCGCTGTGTGCTTCCCCTAGAATCTGCTGTCGAAGTCCTGCAATATCTGGAACACACAACCTGCCCTCAAACCTTAGCACCCCATCGTGCTACCAAAAGGACCACTTCCTCACGAAGAGCCGTATCTCGATATCGTGTCATAACGGATCTCATCGCCGCCTCTTCACCTCTCGACGATGGAAGATTCGCAACCTCTCAAACCCGAACCCCACTACTATCGAATCAATCAATCGGACTCGAGGCTCGCTGCTGATGTAACTCGCGGACCATGCCCGTCCTCTGCATTCGCGCATCTGATAGACTATCCATCGACCTACGACTAAGGGCATCTGCCACTACATTGGCCTTCCCTGGGTGGTATAGGATATCGTCATCATAATCCTTGAGTAGCTCTAACCACCGTCTCGCCTTAACAAGTTCGACTCCCTGCCGAAGATATCTTGAGGCTCTTGTGGTCTGTGTAAATATCCACATGAACTCCATACAAATAATGTCTCCAGATCTTCAAGGCGTGAATCACTGCTTCCAACTCTAAGTCATGTGTGGGGTAGTTCTTCTCATACTTCTTGAGCTGTCAAGATGTGTAAGCTATAACCTTGCCCTGCTGCATCAACACACATCCAAGCCCGATGCCCAACGCATCACAATAAACCACATAGCCGTCTGGACCCTCTGGAAGAGTAAGAACTGGGGCGGTTGTCAACCTCTCCTTTAGTAAGTGGAAGCCCTCCTCACAAGCATCCGTCCACTAAAACTTAGCTGCCTTCTGAGTCAGCTTGGTCAAAGGTGCTGAAATAGAAGCAAACCTCTCCACAAACCTCCGGTAGTAACCCGCAAGGCCCAAAAAGCTGCACACCTCTGTCGGGGTAGTAGGTCTAGGCCAACTCCTGACTGCCTCGATCTTTGCCTTATCCACCCGAATACCATCGGCCCCGACAATGTGCCCCAGAAACGCCACCGAAGCCAACCAAAACTCACACTTCGAAAACTTGGCATACAACCGCTGGTCCCGGAGAACTCTCAGCACCGTCCTCAAATGCTCCGCATGCTCCTGCTCCGAGCGAGAATAAATCAAGATGTCATCAATGAATACTATCACAAACATATCCAAAAATGGCTTGAACACTCGGTTCATCAAATCCATAAATACTGCCGGAGCATTGGTCAAGCCGAAAGACATGACCCTGAACTCATAGTGCCCGTACCGGGTCCGGAATGCAGTCCTTGGGACATCCGTCTCCCTAACTCGCACCTGATGGTAACCAGATCGTAGGTCTATCTTGGAGAAACACCTCGCACCCTGCAACTGGTCGAACAAGTCATCAATCCTGGGAAGGGGGTATCTGTTCTTAATAGTCACCTTGTTGGTGCACCGTAATCAACACACATGCGTGGCGTCATCCTTCTTCTTCACAAATAATACCTGGCGCTCCCGGGAGAAAAACTAGGCTGATAAAGCCGCTTCTCCGAAATCTCTCGGTGGTCCTTCAACTCTCTCAACTCGGCGGTGCCATTACGTATGGTGGAATGGATATGGAGTCGAGTATCGTGCAATATCAATGCAAACTATATCTCCTCTCAAGAGGATACAGAGGTCGTGGGAACACATCCGATACTCTGACCATCGAATCGATCAAGGTCCGTGTCACCGCCTCAGTATCATATACCCGAATGAGATGGTAGATATACCCCTTACAACCATCTTCACGGCCTTGAGGTAAGAAATAAACTTACCTCGGCGACACGGTGTTCTCCCACTCGATAACCGGCCTCAGAAATCGGAACCGTACCAACCGCTTCCTATAGTCTACATTGGCGTAGCAAGAAGCTAACCAATCCATACCCATGATCACATCAAAAACGGTCATATCCAACTCTATCAAGCGGCTAAGTCGACGATCGCATATAGTCATCGGGCAAGCCCTATATACCCGCTCGCCTACCACCGAACCCCCCACTGGCGTAGCTACCTCAAAAGGGTCTATTGACTCAGGCTCTATCCCTATCCTACTAGCAATATGGGGAGATATATAGGACAAGGTAGAAACTGGATCTATCAAGGCATACACGTCACAACAAGAAACTGATAAAGTACCTATGATGACATCCGGTGACACCTCCTGGTCCTGGCGGTGGGCGTGGCATAAATGCGCTCGAGGACCTGGAACTAGGACCCTTGCCACGACCGCCACGACTGCTGGCCCATGAGCACCACGCCTCGGGGCGAGTAAGCGTAGAGATGAAGACCCGGCTAAAGACCACAGCCAGGCCGAACCCTACCATCTGCGCTGGCCTTGGTGGACGGTCTCGCAGTGACCTGCTGGTCGCAAGTGTAACAAGCTCCCACAGTAGTACCACAACTCCCGTAATGGGATCTACCACATCGAACACACTGAGAGGAAGGTGGTCTCGATCGGTTAGCACCTCTGCTACCCTGGAAGTCCGATGTCCTGGGGCCCTGACCTGCCCCCGAATACCCTGGCTGCCCTAAAGACGGTGTAGGAGTGCTTTGAGCTGGCTGAGGTGCAAATCTAGTCTGCTGCTGAGATCGTCCACCCCGAGAGCTACCAAAAGACCCTGTCGTCCTGGCCTTCTTCTGTTGATACCTGTCAACCCGTCGGCCTCTACGCTCCTCACACCCAAGTGTATGAGCCTGCATGCGGGCAATGTCCATGCCCGGCTGAAGAGCTACACCCGAGCAAGACTCTGCCGAGTAGTCATCAAGCCATGTGACGTAGCGTTTCACTCTGTCCTCCATATCTGCCACTAACGCGGGGACATACCGAGCCAACGAGTCGAACTCCACATTGTACTCCCGAACTGTGCGCCCGCTCTGCCTCAACATCAAAAATTTGTCGGCTCGTGCTCTCCTCATCTGCGGAGGCAGAAAGTGAGTGAGAAATGCCTCTGAGAACTCGTCCCCAAACACTGAGGCGCGTGCTCCCCGGGCTCCCATGAATCAAACCAATGATCGCCGATCACGCAACGATGTGAACCTAAAACCACCGACCGGTCTCCGCCTTGATCACTCATGATCCGCAGAATCGTCGGATGAACTCGCGGATCATCCTCGGGCCTCGACCCATAGAACTCGGCGGTGCGGCTCGTAAAGTCCCGAAGTCTCAAACTATCCGACCTCGGGTGAACCACGGGTACTACTGGAACTGGAACTGATGCATCCAGCCTATCCTCGTGCCTCGCCACGACCCTGGCTAATAACTGGGCCATCTCCTTGTAACCCATCTCCTCTGCTCCAGGCTGTGGGACTGGAGGCTCAGGTGTCGTGGCCTCAGTAGCCACTGCTGCGGCTCTAAACCCTGCTGGGGCCGGCGGCGTCGTGGAACTCGTCGTGCGAGGTATCACCGGGTAAAGCACGCACGGGCCTCGTGACCCTCTGTGTCCTACTAGCAGCTCCCTCGGTTGTCTTGCCCTTCTGGGCCCGGATTGCCTTGCGTGGAGGCATAACTGGTAAACAAAAGAAATTCGTCAGAGGGGTCCAACTTATAACACAGCTCTAAGGCACGATCTCAGAATGAGAAGAATGGAAACCAATCCTAAATATCCCGCAGCCTCCTGATTATTGGTGTGGTGCACAACACACCGATAATCAAGACTCTACTAGATACGGTCTGTAGACACTTTACGAGGATTTAACTGCTCTGATACCACTTTTGTCACGACCCGTACCCGGGCCCGTGACTGGTGCCTTACCCGGGTACCCAAGTAGACATACATCAGAGTAACCTGCGGAATATAAACTTGCAAACATGAAACAGTGAAAAATAAGAACAGTCTATCCAAAGAAAAGTTGCCTTTCGGCATGTATATAAATACCAAAAGTGAGCGATTCATCCCAACTTTACAACAGACTACGGACCTTTAAGAAGGTGTAAACACTATGACGATTGGGCCCCGTCATACCCTGAATGTACAAAACATCTACAACACCAGGGAGAACTGCGAAAGTCGAGCCTCCGAGAAATGGAGCTCCTGACACCTGAGTAAAGATCCTAAGAATGAGGATCCACCACCTGCTTTCCCTTACCGGCGGCATGAACGCAACCCTCAAGGAGGTCGCATAACAGTACCAAGTATGTGAAGCGTAAAATGCGATATATATAATTATAACATTTTAAAACCAATTCACAAATATGTACGAAACAACGAGTTAGCCGTAGTGCCACATCATAAACAAGAGCAAAAATAGATATAATGTAATGGCGGTCTTTTCTGGCCGCTAATGATCGAAGCAAGCGCCAATCGCCCATAGTATCATTATGCGAGCCTAATCCTGAACTCCCGCGATCCGCATAGGCCCCTGGGCCCGCATGAGGTATTCTCGCGTCGGGGTAGCTAACCCGCATCGTCTTGGACTCCCGATCGCACGCCACATAGACGCGAGGTATTCCTCGCATCGGTGTAACACACCCGGTGATCATCCTGGAACTCCCGACTCCACATAGGTCCCACGGACCCGCGTGAAGGTATTCCTCGCATCGAGGCGGCTAACCACGACATCGTAACAAGTCGTGAGGGTGAGTGATATAATACTAACACAACGGCTTATCGTTAAACAACATAAGCACAACAAGAATAACCTCCTTACACAAGCGTCACGGATACTAACACCGTAGCATCATAACATGTTTATCAAACCAACTTACCATACCTTCAAACATCATTTCAAGCGTTTGATAAACAAATAATTAAACCGTTTTCTTATCTTTCTTAAGTCGTTATAGCTAGCTTCCCATAAAGCTAGTATAACACTTAAACGTTTTATGAAAACCAAGTATTACTTTTCTTCCAAAATGATTCATAACTCTTTTTGAAATATTCAAGATTCTTATTAATTAGAACTCAAGTCCAAAGACATCAAAGTAAAGCCAAATTTAGTTTAACACACGTACGTCTACCGTACTATATATATTTCACAAATATCATGCTCAAAGGGATAGGAAGAATCACATACCTCCTCGGCTAAATCCACTTGCCAAGTCGGATATGTCGCAGAGTGTCAACCTATAATAGTCAAAACACGCCTATCAACTTCTAGTTTTACGTGGGATTCTTTTAAGTAAGATTTCTCTTAGTCTACGAAAAATTGGGCTGCACCTCCCCCGTTTCTACTCAATTCTCCACCTTTTTCAAGGCCCGATAATAGTAACCAACATGCCATAAATAAGGCGCAATAATTTCGAAATTTAAAGAAGGGGATCACACGCCCAAACGGAACGCGATTAACAATCTTCCCCTTAACAACAACAATAATTAAAGAAGGGGATCACACGCCCAAACGGAACGCGATTAACAATCTTCCCCTTAACAACAACAATAATTAAAGAAGGGGATCACACGCCCAAACGGAACGCGATTAACAATCTTCCCCTTAACAACAATCTAAATACAGTCCAAAGTAAATACGCTTAAGTTGGGGTCCTTGGCCAACTTTTACAATTTTACTTATCCAATTACTTCATTAGTCTTCCAACTTATATTCCAATCTTTATATAAGTTATAGTTTCTTTGTTGTTAACTTCTTAGTAAGTAATGGATACACTTTTACCATTTTAATGGCTAATATGCCAATTCTCCTTTTAACATCTTAACAAGATCCAAATCTTTTCTTATGTCTCATACTTCATAATATACTTCCAATATATGTATAATATCCAATATACATAATAATCAACTTCACAAAGAGGTTAAGGTTCATTACCTCAAAATAGCCCCAAAATATCCAAGAACTTAAAGTCGTTCCTAAGCAAGTTTTAGCTCCAAATCTTTGCGTTTCAAACCACCACAAGTCACCTTTAGAAGTTCCTAACCAACTTCTATTCAAGAATTAACTCCAAAAAGTGAAGAACACTAAGGCTCCATTCTTGGCATGCTCTCGGCCAAGGGAGGGTTTTTTAGGCTAGGTTGTGAAATCTTGTCTAACTCTTGGTTACTAATCTTCCTAATACATTAAGGAAGAACACTTAGAAGTTTAGGAATTTTTGGATAACAATTGCTCAAAAGTTGGGGCTTTGGACGAGAACACTAGGAAAGGGAGAGAAAATATTTTCAAGTCTTGAAATGTTCTAAGTGTGGAAGATTTTCATCAACTAGAGGTTTTTATATAGGATAACCAAGGTTTAGGATTGAAACATGTGTATGGTATAGATGTGTTTGTGTAGGTTCCTTTCTCCACTTGTCCCACAAATGCCATGCAAGACTTTGACCATTTGACTTGCCCACTAACTTCAAAACGTCCATTGCCGTACAAATGCCATGCAGACTTTGGCCACTTGTCTTGAAAAAGCGTCAACATGGCTCTTGGGGTGACATGTTATCACGCCCGAACCGGGCCGTGGTGGTGCCCTACCTGGGCACCCTTCTACCTTAACAACTAAGTAAACAGCGGAAATTAAATAACACCTCACTTTTTTTTCAAACTAACGTACGTGCAAGGGCAAAGCCGACAAGGCTGCCATATAATATACATAATCAAAAGACACTAATCGCACATGAGTCCAATCCCACATATGAATATAGACCTCACAGAGTTTTATGAAATATGACGGACAAGGCCCCGCCATGCATAGTACAAAAGCACATCTTGAAGGAACTATACCAAAAGATAAACTCACGAGCGAGAGGAGCTATCCAAAACTCGAGGCGGTCCTACACATGCAGATCACCAAAGCTGCGTACCTAAACTGCGACATGAACGCAGCCCAAGGAGGTCGATGCGAAGAATGTACCAAGTATGTGAAACGATTAAATGCGTAATGAAATCATATGATCTAAACAAAAGCGAGAGACATGTATGATAGCCTACCTACGATACAATACATAGCGATCGTATCAAGTCGAGGACGCGTGCCCTCAAAGTCATTACTAAATATAACCATGGGTCTCACGCCGTAATATCAATCATGCCCGTGGAATCCTTCCTCACCGAAGCGATCCATGATATAATATAACACCAATAGGCATACATGAACACCAAGTCCCACATGTGTCCTAAAAGCAGACGGCAGTAGGAAAAGCGAACCACGGATCGGCTGCATCATAAAGCGGCGAGGCAATGCAGCCAACTACGAGATCGGCTGCGTCGACAACAAGCGAGGCAGTGCGACGCTAACTACGGATCTGCAGATCCGTGCGAAATATGGCCAAGGCAAGTCACGAAAGCTATCTCGGAGCCTCACCGTACCAAGCGTGTGATAGAAGCGGGGCAATCGAAAAGCCAACTACGAATCGACTGCGTCATCAGCGTGAGGCAAGTCAAAGCTAACTACGGATCGACTGCGTCACTCAATCTCATGGAGGGCGAATCCATGGAATAACAATATCCCTCGTGGTCACATGCCCCGGAATCCCACATCGTATAAGCATGACCATGGGGTAACATAAACAAATCCGGGAATCTAACCTGCCTCCTGGTCACATGCCCCGGAATCCCACATCGTATAAGCATGTCCAAGGAGTAATACAAATAATGGAAGCATACCCGTGGAATCCCACATCACCGTCGGTACGTCCAAGTAAACTTACAACAAGACAGCCGGCCCTCCAACCGAGAGTCGCGTCAGTATAAAAATATAATACTTGCACTCAAAGGCTATCACCAGCACATATAGGCAAGTTCATAAAATCTTTAGACTAATTCTCATTTAACAAACCAAAGTACTTGTTACACCCCGTAAATTCAAGGAGTTAGATAAGAACATACCAAGGAATTTAAGATGTAAAAAGTTGATAGATAAGTTGACAACATGTGTTGGACGGATTTTGAGTTTGCCTTGGAGTGTTGTACCCCAGTTGTTAAGAATTTCGAGGTGTTTAAAAGGCCTAATGTGTAGTCCGTTAAATCTAGATCCCAACGCAACAAACCGTTCGTCGTTTGGACATCGGAGTCAAAAGTTATGGAAGTTTCAAGTTTGGTGCGCGTGAGCGCGGCGATTTCGATTCGAAGTGCGATGCCCTTGGCGCGGAATGCGAACGCGGCGCCGTTTGTTCTGGGGGTCCGCGGGGGTTGCAGCGCCCATGGCCACCGGAATGCAGCGGCGCGGATTGCTGGAACATTTTCTCGAGTGGAGCGCCCTGGCCCGAGAAGGCGTGGCGCCAAGGCGGGTTTTTTCGCGATAAAAGGCTGAAATCAGGAGATATTTTGTTAAAAACCTGAGGAGGGTGACAAGTGTCCTCCCGTCCTTTGACCATATTAGGGCCTATTTTAGGGCCAAGTCTTGGAAGACTTGGCCATTTCATTTCAAAACCCTTCCATGGAAAACCCTCTCCCTTCTCTCTAGTTTTTGGAAGAAAACCTAGCTTTAGAGGAGATTGTTGGAGCGGCAAGAAGAAAAAGTGTGGAGTAAACTTGTGGGTACTTGGTGGGCGATTTTGACGGAAGGAGGAAGAAAAAGGGGCTTTTGTGGGCTATTCCTTAAGGTAAGAGTTTCCCTTTCTCTTGGTTATGAGCCTAAGGTCGTTTTTATTTTAGTAGTATAGATGTGAGCACGATTTGTTTTATTTTAGTAGTTTAGAGTTGAGCCTAAAATTTTGTTATATTGTAGTAGTATAGAATTTAGCCTGAGGCTGTTTTATATTGTATAGATTTGGATCTTGTTGTCTTGTTAAAAACTGAAATGGGCATGCTAGCCTTAAGATTGTAATTGTTGAAGATGTCTAGGGCTAGATATCATGTTAGACCTAAGGACTTGGATTGGAAAGTATTGAAAGGGATTTAAGAATTGGTTTATGGTTGGCCAAGAATGGGATGGAAAGTATTGGGTTATTTTGTATTATTGTGGGGCGTTGGGTTATTGAATTCGACCTTAACAAAGGTGGCAAGTTAGTAGAAGCAAAGGAAGTGCCGTCAATTGTCGTAGAATTTAGGGACTTTGCACTTAGTTGATTCGTTCGAGCTAGAGTTTGATAGGCGTTTCATGACCCTTATAGGATTGAAGTACTACGGTAGCATATTCTACTTAAGAGCGATAATACGGTGGAGCATTTTGCTTATTATCGACAATCGTCGCGAGGTATGTGATTCTTCCTATCCTCTTGATGACTATTTGTAAAATATATAGTGCGGTAGGCCTTGCGAGTGTTAAAGGAATTTGATTTCCCTTTTGTGCCTTGATTTGATATGAAGTGTTAAGGGCTTCATTGTGTGAAAATAGTAGTAAAGTCTTATCCGCTTGAATTGCGGTACTCGGTGGTTAAAGAATGAGACCTATTGGTCTCATAAATGTTTATAGTGGTAATTGGTTGGTTTAAAACATAAAGTGTTATAACGGCTTTATGGGAAGTTTGTTATAACCGCTTTATGTAGCTAAAAGAATGGTTTGTTGTTTTCAAAAGATAAGAGACGTGACTTGTAATTGACCTAAATGGTGTTGAAAAGTATAAAACCTAATTCGTGAGATATGAATACTTGGTTTTTAAAAGAATAACGTTACAATTTCGGAAATGGGAATAAGGATCGAACAAGCCAATGCAGCGTCGATAAAGGAAAGAAGTAATGCCATTAATCATATTAAAACCAGTAGAAACCTCCATCTGCATAGAAGCTAAGATAAGACAAAATGGCATTACATTTCCTAGATCATGGCTGCTCTAATGAGAATTATTGAAATCAAGTTTTGATCTTCTTAAAAAATTCCAAAGTAAGGAATTCGATTTTCTAAAGGAAAAGAGACTTAAGAATTTGAAGTATTTTGGTTTAAAAGAAAGGCATGATTTTGTCTTGACTTGTTTTATTAATCATAAAGTGTTGCAATAGTTTTATGGGAGGTTAGTTATAACGACTTTATGAAAATAAAGAAATGGTTTCATTAATAGATTTAAAATGGTAACTTGATTTTGGGAAAAGGGAAGTAACTCGTTTTCAAATATTGAACTTCTTGTGATGGAAAAACATAAGTGACTTGTTTATAAAAGGTAGAATATCTTGATCCTAAAGGGGTTAAGTACTTGGGTTTTAAATGGTATACTTGACATTGTGTTAAGAAATATTTATAGTACCTTGAGTTGTGTGTATGCAGACTATGCTTGTAGTGATTAAACACGTGTGCAAGTGTTGTATTTATGTGCTACGCACCTCTCGTTGGAGGCGGCTATCTGGTTGATTGATGGACATACCGACACGTTAGGTAGCCAGGGTGTGCTTCCGTGAGGTGTTGTTATTGTTATTTGATCGGACATGCGACACGTTGGGTAGCCCACCGCACGCCACACGAGCATTCTCTTGTTTTTCCAGCTACTAAGCTTGAGAGGTGCAAAAACAATTGTTGTCCCGTAGATGTGAACTGAAAACCATATTGTACTTTAGGGAAGTGGTTTAGAGACTTGAGCCTAAAGTTTCGATTCAAAACCCTTCCATGGTATAGACCCTCTCCCTTCTGAGTTGAGTGGATATTAATATAGATTTGGATCTTGTTATGTATTAAAGTTGAAATGGCTCTTGCCTTAAGATTGTCTTGGTTATAATGTAAGAAGACATTTTATTTGACAGTATAGATGTAGACTGAAATTTGTTTATTTTAGTAGTTTAGAGTTAGACTAATTTGTCTCTTAGTTTATGAGCCTAAGAGATTTGTTTTATTTAGTAGTATAGATGTGAGCACAGGGTACATTTATTTTAGTAGTTTAGAGTTGAGCCCTAAAAATTTGTTATATTGTAGTAGTATAAATTGAGCAGAAATTTGTTTATATTAATATAGATTTGGATCTTGTTGTCTTGTTAAAGCTGAAATGAACATAACCTTAAGATTGTAGTGTTGAAGATGTCTAGGGCTAGATGTAAATGTTAGACCTAGGACTTGGATTGGAAGTATTGAGGATTTAAGGTGGTTTATGGTTGGCCAAAGATGGGATGGAAAGTATTGGGTTATTTTGTATTATTGTGGGGAGCGTTGGGTATTAGATCGACCTTAACAAGGTGGCAAGCCTACGTTCGGCTAAGTTTGATAGGCGTTCATGACCACTTATAGGATTGAAGTACTACGGTGGCATATTACTTGGGGCGATATACGGTGGAGCGTTTTGCTTATTGTCGCCAATCTCGTCGCGGTATGTGATTCTTCTATCTATCTTGTGTTATTTGTAAAATATATAGTGCAGTGAAGCCAGTAGTGTTAAAAATTTGATTTCCCTTTTGTGCCTTGATTTGATAGAAGTGTTAAGGGCCGTTGTGTGAAAATAGTAAGTAAAGTCTTATCAGATTTAGTATGGTACTTTCATTAGTTAAAAGAATGAGACCTATTGGTCACGCAAATGTTTATAGTGGTAATTGGTTGGTTTAAAACATAAAAGTCATTATAAGCATGACTTTATGGGAAGTTTGTTATAACGTTTGTAACAACTAAAAAGAATGGTTTGTTGTTTTCAAAGATAAGAGGCAGTGACTTGTAATTGACCTAAATGGTGTTGAAAGTATACTTCAAATTTTCACAATCTAGGCAACTTATGCCAATTAATCAAAATAGACAACTTTCTTAACCTTCCATAAAGTCGTTATAACCAACTTCCCAAATTTAAAGAAGGGGATCACATGCCCAAACGGAACGCGATTAACAATCTTCCCCTTAACAACAATAACGTTCTAATTTCGGAAATGGGAATAGGATCGAACAAGCCAATGCGTGTCGATAAAGAGAAAGAAGTAATGCCATTAATCATATTAAAACAGTAAAAACACTCCATCTGCATAGAAAGCTAAAATGGAGCAAAATGGCATTACATTTCTAGATCATGCTGCTCTTATTAATTGTGAAATCAAGTTTTAGTCTTCTTAAAAATTCAAAGTAAAATTACGTTTTCTAAGGAAAAAGAGACTTAAGAATTTAGTATTTTGGTTTTAAAAGAAAGGCATGATTTTGTTACTTATCCAATTACTTCATTAGTCTTCCAACTTATATACCAATCTTTATATAAGTTATAGTTGTTAACTTCTTAGTAAGTAATGGATACATTTTTACCATTTTAATGACTAATATGCCAATTCTCCTTTTAACATCTTAACAAGATCCAAATCTTTCCTTATTTCATACTCCATAATATACTTCCAATATATGTATAATATCCAATATACATAATAATCAACTTCACAAAGAGGTTAAGTTTCATTACCTCAAAGGGGTTAAATACTTGGGTTTTAGAAATGGTATACTTGACTTGGAGATGGCATTGTGTTAAGATATTTATATTTATAGTACATGGCCGTTGGGTGTGTATTTATGTGCTACCACTTTTATGCTTGTGTAGGCGGCTAAGTGTTGTATTTATGCTCGCTCTGATTGGAGTATCTTCTATCTGGTATGATTGCTGGACTTTCTCGTGTATTCTTCCATTAGGTGTTGATTGATTGGGTATTATCCATTGGTATCGGTTGTTGATCGGACTGTCTGCACGTTCGTTGGGTAGCCATGGTATCCATGGTGCAGTGAGTATTCTTCTTGTTAGTTGTTTGGACGTGCAGGCCGTTGGGTAGCCGTTGGGTAGCCCGTTATGCTTCCCACGAGTTGTTATCTTGTTATTAGGACTCCTTTGGGCATATACCGATGCCGTTGGATAGTCGGGTATAGTCCAGATGCAGTGTCTTGTTAGCCCTCTTTAGGACTGTGCTTCACGTTGAGCGTAAACTGTCTGAGTTAAATTCATGGGTTGTATTGATATTGATGATTTCACGAGCGTGAGTCCTGAGTGATGATTATTGCTTTTATGTGTAGTGTTGTAATTTAGTTTATCATTGTGGTGTCTACTTTATACTGAACTACATGTGGGTTAGTTAGTGCCTGATTTTAACTATGGTACATTTATCTTGGCCTCTTGAGGAGCTGCGTTCCTTTGTGAGTTGTAGTGTTACAACGTTAAATCTTGCATGTCTCACCGAGTTAGGGTACATAACTGGCGATCCACTCTCTTAGGATCATTTGTTAGGTTCTCGAAAAGCTCCATATCTCGGAAGCTTGTCACGTGATGCGGTTCCACGAAGTAATGAACTTTGTATATTCGGGGCATGGCGGGGCCTGTCCGAAGTCATTATAGTTCAAATTCTTAAGTCTGTGCCTTTGTTGTGGGCGGGTTTGTATGGGGAAATGGCCCATTCAAGTTTTTAAATTACTTGCACAACAAAGGCTATCACAACAAGCATAGGCAAGCTCAATGTACTCATAGTCTTTCATTTTATTATAACGAATCTGGGTTTTAACCCTAAGGTAATACGTACTTTAACTCTTTAAAAAGATCAATTTCTTTCACCAAAGTCACACGATACCCGTAGTATCAGAAATAGAGTAACTGTCTTTTTGAGAAAACCATAACAATTTCCATACCTTCTTTTTAAACCAACTTAAGACAAAACCATGACTTCCTTTTTAAACGAAAACACTTCAAATTCTCAAGTCTATCTCTTTTATAATTCAAGCTTCTTACTTTGGAATTTAGGAAAATCAAAACTTGTTATAATGTTCTTATTAAAGCAGCCATGATCTAGAAAATGTAATACAATTTTGTCTTATCTTAGCTTCTATGCAGATGGAGGTTTCTCTTTGGTTTTAATAATAATTAATTGGTCAATACATTTTCCTTTATTATGACTGCAGTTGGTTTGTTGATACTTATTCTCATTTCGAAATCAATATGACTTATTCCTTTTAAAACACAATTACCCATTTCTCAAAAATGTGGTTTCACAACTTTTTAACACCAACCAAGTCATTTATAAGTCAAGTCTCTTATCTTTTAAAAAGCCACAAACCATTTCTTTACCTACATAAAGTTGTTATAACAAACTTCCCATAAATCTGTTATAACACTTTATGTTTTAAACCAACCAATTACAACTATAAACATTTATGAGACCAAGAGGGCTTATTCTTTAACACCCTAGTACCCATTACTAACGAATAAGATTTTACTACTCTTTCCACACAATGAAGCCCTTTAGGCTTCATATCAAGTCAAGGCACAAAAGGGAAATCAAATTCCTTTAACACACGTGCGTCTACCGCACTATATATTTCACAAATAGTCTTGCTCAAGAGGATAAGAAGAATCACATACCTCGCGACGATTGTCGACAATTAGCAAAATGTTCCACATTACTATACCCTTCAAGTAGGATCGCTACTCGTAGTACTTCAATCCTAATATGTTCATAAAGCGTCTATCAATCTCTAGCTTGAGCGTCTGATAAACTAAGTGCAAAGTCCCTAAATTCTACGGAAAATCGGACAGACTTCCTTTGTTTTAACATACTTTGCCACCTTTTCAAGGCCGAATTCAATAACCAGCGCCACGTTTAAGGCTCGATTAATTCAGCAAATACAAGGGGATTACACGTAACAATACGTGTAAAATTCCGCCCACAATAATACAAAATAAACCAATACTTTCCATGCCATTCTTGGCAACAATATAACCAATCCTAAATATTTCCAATTATCTTTTCAATCCAAGTTATTTAGTATGACATGTAATCAAGCGAAATCGATTAAAGCTACTACAATCCTCTAGTAGATAACATGCGACGACTTTAGGTAACGACCAAATTGTAATTCAAATTCAAATGACTCGTCATGTCAATTTGGATTTCTAGCCTTCAAAAATCCATATTACTTACCAATCTCTAATACATGCTTCACGTGGTCTAAATCAACTATAACAAGTATTAGAACTTATATACAAGAGAAGGAAACTTTTACCTTTTGGAATAGCCCACAAAAGCCCTTTCTTCCACTTCTTTCCACAAACTCATCCCGCGCTTCCACAAGTTTACCCACACTTTTCCTTCTTGCAGCTCGACAATTTCCTTAGGCTAGGTTTTCTTCAAAAATGTAGAGAAAGGAGAGGGGTTCTTAGGAGGGTTTCAGATGAAATGACCAAGTATTCCAAGACTTGGCCTAAAATAGGACCACTTTTTGGTCAAAGGATGGGAGGACACTTGTCACCCTCATAGGCTTTAATCAAAATATCCTGTTTTTCGCCTCTTTCTGCAGAAAAATCCCGCCTTGGCCAGCGCCGGCACTTTAGAGAATGATTACTGCGTTACGCGCGCGACCTGCATTTCGTCGCGGTTACACCCGTATTTCCGGTATGTATGCGTGAGGGCGTGCGTAGGAAAAGTTCGTAGACTTAAAGTTAGGCAAGGTTCGAATTTTGTTCACAACCCCCGATTAGAGTCGTTTTTCGATGTAAACTTGTACAAAACTTGCGAGGGGAAAAATAAGACAATGTCAGTTATAATTTTTGCGGATTTTTCCCAGAGACGAAATGTTTAGGACCAACGGAGGGTGACACTTGTCACCTCTAGTGAAGCGATCAAGTTGGCCGATTGGGTCACGGTTTTTGGCCATGTTTTGTGCCTTATTTTGTGCCTTGTTTGGTGCCTTGTTTTGTGGAGTAGGGATAGGGGGCACTTGGGCAAATCTTGGCCCTCCACTTGCCCCCCACATGGCTTGATCTTGGCCATTGATCATCCAATAAATACCCCCCCCCCTTTGAAGACTTCTTCATCCATTCCACCAATCTCCAAATCTTGAAAGCCCTCCCCATTTCGTGAGGCCCTCGCCAGAGATAACACCCCTTCCTAGTGGTGCTAAGTAGAGGTACCCCCTCTTGAGAGTTGTTCTCATAATACACCCCCCCTCTTGGTAGAAATACTCTCCTAGTATTGTTACTATACCAAAATACCTTAGCCTTATACCTTGTGGTATTCCAAAAGTTACCTCTATACGTAGAAACCGGAAATACTACCTTATGTCCTTTTTGTCTCAAACCGAAACCCTAAGGAAAATCTTCATAGTCGGTTGAAGTATTAAGTAGAAGTTGCGTAGAACTTCTAAGGGTTGTTTGGAACGGGTTGGAGCGCCCAGAGTAGGAGCTAAACGTTGCTCAGGATCGACATTTTAACTTGGATATTTATGGGCTTATCGAGGTAAATATCTTGTCTCCCTATTGTAATTGAGTTTACATACTATTGAAGTATGAGAATTATGTATAAGTTATATACAAGGAAGGTATATAAGAAGGGAATTGAACTGTACTTACATGGGAATTTGTATTCTGATGAACTTGTGAAGTTTGTCGGGTAAGGAAGTGCTGCCCAATTTTCCGTAGAATCTTATATCTAGATTTATTCTACCGAGTAGTCTAGACTTTGATAGACTTGTATAACCGTTATAGGTTGAAGTACTGCGAGTAGCGTATTCTACTCGGAGGGTGGAAAAGGCTAGCGGACTCTGATCTTTGGAGCTATTTGCTAATAGTCGATAATCGTCGCGAGGTATGTGATTCTTCCTATACTCTTGAGCATGATATTTTAAAATATATATAGTACGGTAGACATACGTGTGTTAACTGAATAATAATTACGACAATGTCTTTTGACTTAAGCCTGAATAATAATTACGGCAATGTCTTTTGACTTAAGCCTGAATAATAATTACGGCAATGTCTTTTGACTTAAGCCTGAATAATAAGAATCTTGAAGTATTTCAAAAGAGTTAAGAAACCTTTTTGAAAGAAGAGTAATGCTTGGTTTTAAAAGCTTAAAGAGTTATACTAGCTTTATGGGAAGTTAGGTATAACGACTTAAAGAGAAGTAATAAGAATGGTTTACTGATTTTAGAAGTTAAGAGACTTGATCTTAAAAGATAAGAGACTTGACTTAATCGAATTAATCTGAATTTTGTTAAAAAGTGTGAAACCTCATTCGTGAGTAATGAGTACTTGGTTTTTAAAAGGAATAATGTTTTACTGATTTCGAAAATCAGAATAAGTATCGAACAGACCACAGAAGCGCTAATAAAGGGAAATGTATTGACTAAGTAAGTATTATTAAAACCAGTAGAAACCTCCATCTGCATAGAAGCTAAGATGAGACAAAATGATATTACATTTCCTAGATCATGGCTGTTGTTATAAGATCATTATAAACAAGAATAACCTACTCACATATAAGGCATATGTTTCTCAAATTGTTTTCAAAGAGAATTATATCATTAAGTGATTAATACTATGAACTACGAAACCTTTCGAAAATGAGAAACTTGAGTAATTGAAATTAGGCAAACTTGAACGTTTGGAAAAGAATGTTGTTACTTGATTTTACAAAGAGTAGTGTTTTGATTTACTTCAAAAGATAGTCACTCTATTTTTATACTACGGGTATTGTGTGACTTTTGAGAAAGAAGCAGACCTTTTAAAGAGTTAATGTATGAAGTACTTTGGGGATAAAAACCCGATCTTGTTAATCATATCGTAGAAAGTACCTTGTGTGCATAACTTGATTGTGTTTGTTTGTGATAGCCTTGTAATACTTTCTTGTTGATTTGATAAGTAAACATGCTAGGATGCTACGTGTGTTAGTATCTTGTGATGATTGTTTTTCCTCGATTGCGCTTAAGTTGTTTAACGATCAGCCGTTATGTTGGTATTGTACCACTCACCTTGACATGATCCCGGGGGTTAAGCGCCCTCAGTGTGGGGTAGACTCGGTGATGCAGGACCGTGATTCGAGAATACCTCGTGCGGGTCGGGGACCTATGCGGAGCTACGAGAGTTCGGGTTAGTGTGCGGCCTTTATGGTCATGCGGTCTATGTGGCCATGCGGATGCGAGTCGGGGCGATGCGTGGAGTAGCTACCCTCGTCTGAGAACACCTCATGCGGGCTATGAGGTTGGCCTATCGGGGCTGCGAGAAGTTCGAGGCTAAACGCGCGCATTTGATCTGCGCGCGTGTGGCGGCCGATCATGTGGCGGTCTAGGCAGATCTTATGATCTGATTTATGACCTTGTTAATCTTGTAGGTGTTAGTAGTCGGCTATGCCTTCGTACTTACCGTCTGGTTTTATTATGACACGAGTGGGACTGGTGTTCATATTTATTCCTTGGTACTTTTATATCATAGGCTAGCGATGAGGAAGGTATTCCACGGGCATGATTGATGTGGTGGGCGTGAGACCCATAGTTATATTTGAGTGATGACTTTGAGGCGTAAGTCACGACTTGACATGGCTTATTTATTGTAGTGTAGTTTGGTTATCATACATGTCTCTGTTTTATATAGACCGCTATGATTTCATTTCTGATATTCTGATTTCACATACATGGTACTGTTATCGACCTCGCCGGAGGCTGCGTTCATGCGCAGTGTAAGTACACGATGTTGATCCTCGCTCTTAGGATCGCAGTTCAGCGTTTTGGAAAGCTCCGTTTCTTCGGAGGCTTATCAGTGGTATAGTCCCCTGTCGTTGTAGGTATTTACATTCAGGGGTATGACGGGGCCCTGTCCCGCCATTGTTGTCATATAATTCTTAGAAGTCTGTAGTACTGTTGTGGGCAAAGTTGTAATGGGATGTAACTGTTCGATTTTAAGTTGATTTATATATATGCCGAAGGGCAAGTTTTCTCAGATTACTGTTTTACACTTCTTGATATTCCATGCCTTGTTTTATGTTCCGTTGATTTCTTTGATGTATGTCTACTTGGGTGCCCGGGGTAAGACACGATCACGGGCAGGTTAGTCGTGACAAAAGTGGTATCGAGCGATTAATCCTCGGAAAGTGTCTGATTGTATCTAGTAAGTCTTGATTATCGGTGTGTTGTGCACCACACCAATAATCAGGAGGCTATAGGATATTTAGGATTGGTTTCCATTCTTCTCACTCTGAGATCGTGCTTAGAGCTGTGTTATAAGTTGGACCCCTCTAACGTATTTCTTTCCCTTACCGTTATGCCTCCGTAGGCAACCCGGTCCAGAGGCGCGTAGGAGGCTGCGAGTAAGTCTGAGAGGGTTACTAGGCACAGCCCAATCATCACAGGTGGTGTTTCATTGGGAGTTACGCTCGTCGCCACCAACGAGTTTAGCACGGCGGCGGCTCATCTGCGACCATGATATATGAACGCCCTTCGCGGCCAGGAGCGGAGAAAATAGATTGCAAAGAGGTGACCCATTAGCTATGGATTTGGCTACGAGTATGTCGATGTACGCGAGTCTTGATGAATATCAAAGAGAGTCGTCTGAGAGTAATTCTTGATTGAGGCTTGGCATGGCACGTATGCGGGCTTATGCCGCAGCGAGAAACGTAGGATCGACGGGTTAACGAGGCGAGAAGAGGCGAACAACAAGGTCCTTTGGTAACTTTCGAGGCGAACCACCTCAGCAGCAGATTAGATATGCACATCCACCAGTGCAGAGTGGTCCTCCACGGAGTTCAGGACGTTGGGGTATGCCGGAGTTGGTCAGAGCTCTAGGGCTTCCGGTTCACAGTGTGGCAGGCGTCATCCCGGGGAATGTCATCTTTTAGTTGGTACTTGTTTTACCTGCGGCCGTCAGGGCCATGTGTCGAAAGGATGTCCTAGTAGGAGGAATGTTAGTAGGAGGACTCAGCCTTCAGGATCAGTGGCTAGTTCGTCACCTTCCCTAAGATATGCGCCCTACGGGGCAGGTTTGATTAGAACGACTAAGGGGAGTGAAGCAGTAGATACATGTATATCCTTAACCCTCTAGAGATTTGTATGTGTAATAGGATGAGTATCCCTTAAGTGTTATGTCCAGATAGCATTGCGTTAGTTGTGATTAGAAATCATGGTTAGTTAAAGGGTAAGATTGGGGATAAGGTAAGTGTGAGCCTTAGAATTTTATACGTGGAGACCTTAGAGGCAAGGCCATCTCTAGTAAAAGATTTAGTTTATGTTTGATCCTTATCGGAGTGCATAGTGCACGTGAGGTATATTATGTGATAAGTCCCTGAGTAGTGTGAAATGAAAGAGGGTAGTTGAGCTAAGAAGACCGCTAGGTTTTAAGTAACGATTAGTGAGATTGTTCTGTTCAGGAGCAAAAGTTTTGCGCGATAGCGAGTCGGGTTGGGGCCGATTGCGGGTCAACCAGCGGCACATGTATAGTGGGGTCAGTTTGTGGTGGTCGCTTTGTGTTAGGGTCATGAGGTGTTAGGCCCGTGTTTAGTTAACCAGTCTGAGTTCGTGGATGCGTTCGACCGATGGTCGGCGAGGAAGGTCGGCCGTCTTGTCTTTTAGTCAAAACCTTGTACTCGGCGGTAAGTTATGCGAGATGTTTATATCAAGAAGGTTGTAAGGCTGCACGAGGTGCTACTTTTACCTTATGACGACAGTGAAGCCCGAGTTTTGCTACTTTTTACGGAAGTTTTACCGAGCGGTAGGAACTCGGTGAGTCTCGATGTCGCGTTCGCCTGGGCCAATGTTTGGATTTCAGGGGTAGCTGTGAGGGTTGTTTCCTCCTGTTGAGGGAGTGCTTTAGCTACCATTTCAGTGTTCGGATGTCGCCTTATGAAGCCTTGTAGGGGCGGAAGTGTAAGTTGTCGGTCGATTGTTTCGAGGTTGGCAAGGTGCAGATTGTTGGTTCATACCTGTTTCAGCAGAATGTGGCTAGGGTGTGACGAGTTTTGGAAAACAGAGGAAACTTAGCCCGAGTTACTTTAGGCATTTCTGATTGTTTGTAGAGTAGGCGAGTTGCCTATAGGTTAGCATTGCCGTCCAAAGGAGGCGATGTCCGGTCTTTCATGTTGTTATGTTCGGAGAAGTATCGGAGATCCATCCAGATTGTTCCCAGTAATGATGACCAAGTTGGAGGTAGTAACCTAGAGATTTGGAAACTGAAGCAGTAACAGAATTGTGGTAAGGTATGAGAAAGAGTTCGAGTGTACGAGAAGGGTACGACGAGTAAGGGAAGAAGTGAACATGTGTTAAGAGGATAGATGTGATCATTTCTTTTGTAAGTAAAGGTGCGAAGGGAGTATATTTTAGCCTTGGGTGGGATATTTTGTGAGGTCGAGGTGATTCCTCGTGGACTTGGATTAAGTATTTGCGCGTGTATTATTTTGTGGCCAGGTACGACATGATTGTTTTCGTAAGTATAGTAGTGAAGACTATACAGGCACTTGTGTGTTTTGAGGCTTAGAAGGAACATTCGGGACGAATGTTTCTAAGGAGGGGAGAATGTTACACCCCGTATTTCCAGAGTATGTATGTGAGGACGTACGTAGGAAAAGTTCGAAGACTTAAAGTTAGGCAAGGTTCGAATTTTGTTCACAACCCCCGATTAGAGTCGTTTTTCGACGAAACGTTTTACAAAACTTGCGAGGGGAAAAATACGACTATGTCATTTATAATTTTTGTGGATTTTTCTGAGAGACGAAATGTTTTGGACCAATGGGAGGGTGACACTTGTCACCCTCTAGTGGGCGGTCAAGTTGGCCGATTGGGTCACGGTTTTTGGCCATGTTTTGTGCCTTATTTTGTGCCTTGTTTGGTGCCTTGTTTTGTGGAGTAGGGATAGGGGCCACTTGGGCAAATCTTGGCCCTCCACTTGCCCCCTACATGGCTTGATCTTGGCCATTGATCCTCCTATAAATACCCCCCCCCTTTGAAGACTTCTTCATCCATTCCACCCATCTACAAATCTTGAAAGCCCCTCCCCCAGTTCGTGAGGCCCCCTTGGCCGAGAGATAACACCCCCCCTTCCTAGTGGTGCTAAGAAGGGGTACCCCTCTTGAGAGTTGTTCTCATAATACACCCCCCCTTTTGGTAGAAATACTCTCCTAGTATTGTTACTATACCAAAATACCTCAGCCTTATACCTTGTGGTATTCCAAAAGTTACCTCTATACGTAGAGCCCGGAAATACTACCTTATTTCCTTTTTGTCTCAAACCGAAACCCTAAGGAAAATCTTCATAGGTTGAAGTATTAAGTAGAAGTTGCGTAGAACTTCTAGTAGGGTCCAACGTTGCTCAGATCGACATTTTTTTTTTTAGGTAAATGCAAATATTATTACTATAAACCGAAAGTAAAGTGGCTCTGATCCATCATTGAGGTTCTCGATCCTCAACGTAATTTAAAGAAGAAAGCGGGGAGTAAGGAGTTGTCACCGAAGGTGCCATTACAAGAAGGATAAAATCATAGAATACTACATAGGATGTTGTTTTAATCTTGGTAATGACCTCTTACGCGGTGAGTTTGTGCCATCAAGCGGTGTGTTCCTTGTCCTCCAAATCTCATGCACCATGTCTGAAGGCAATTAAGGTTGCTTTGCTCGGATGCCTGTTCGCGGTGGTCTTTTTAATCCATTTGAGAAACTTTCAATAGTGGTCATTTCTCTCTTAATTCCCAACCAGTCTCTTATGCTTTTCCAAATCAAACGGGTGTAGGGCATGTGAAGAAGAGGTGCTCCCTTGTTTCATTTGCTTGCTTGCAGAACCACAAGACTTATCCTCAAGTTGAGATAGGAAAGGGTGTCCTTTGTAACCGCTTTCTACAATTTAACCACATGGTGAATGAGAACTTTGGGGATGAATCCTCTCAGATTTGTGACATCAAGGCTTTTTCTTGCTTAGGCGCAAGATCTCATATCTGAGACTTGAATCAAATTTCTGGTTAGTACAACACTTTGCTAATCCGGCAATTGCAACTCTCGCTACAGATGGAAACAAGTTTGTCGCGTATCCATAAATCTTTACGAATAGGGGAGTCTCTAGGGCGTACCTCATAGTACCAAAAGAACCGCCTCTCAAATAAAAGCTGTTGACCCATTGGACCCAAGTGAGTGCTTCACAGTGTTTGCCAAATAGGGAAAGCGAGGCATTGTTCCAATCCTTGATATTCATAAGGCCCAAACCTCCTTCCGATTGAGGCGGGCAAATGGTTTCCCAAGCAACTCTTGGTGGTTTCCCACCCCATAAGAACTGGATCTGAGCGGACCTTACCTTGTTGAAGTGTGGCGGAATAGGAAGGGCCGGAACCAAAACTCTCAACCCCGGATGACAGACCTAATAAGCTCTAGCTTGCCTGCATAGGAAAGAGTGTGGTGTCCCCGTTTCTGAATGTAATTCGAAATAGCACTAGTGAAAAGCAAATTGTTCCGAGACTGAAATTGGGGACAAAGGATCCCAAGCAGTGCATCTGCAAAGCTACAATGCGAATCGACCACGGCGAAGATCAAATCACGACCTATCATGTACTCCCTAAGTGACGGAGGATTTGGATGGATTAAGGTTAACCAGAGACATCCTCCAACTCCTCTGAGCAGTTCATAAGAATCTCAACCGAAGAAATATCACCTTTGGCAAAAGCATGAGTCATCAAAGCAAGATGAGTAATACCCATCCTTTTACATTTTGGATAATAAGAGAAAGCTCTAGCCTCGATCCTCATTTTAGCATCCTCGAAAGATAATCCATACACAAGATAAAGAGCGTTGGGGACATAGGATCACCTTGTCTAAGACCGCGCTTACCCTTGAAGTAACCATGTAACTCACCATTGATAGAAAGAGAGAAGGGCGTTGAGCAAACACACTCCATGATCCACACGACAAATGCATGCGGAAAGTTGAGGCCTCTTATCTTGAATCAAGGAAACTCAAGAGACCGTGTCAAAAGCTTTCCTAAGATCCACCAGTGAGCATACACCTAGGTGAGATTCAGCTCTATTAAATCCTCTCACAAGCTCTCTTGTGCTACATAGACATTGTCCATCGTATTTCTCCCTTTCACAAAAGCCCTTGCGATTTGTCAACGATAGAAGGAAGAATCTTTGCCATTCTGTTAGCTAAAATCTTTGTAATAATCTTATAGACCACATTAGTCAGTCCAATAGGCCTAAAATCAGTTACCTTAGGATCCCTATCGGTCTTGGGCAGCAAGGCAATGATGGTGTGATTAAGTTGTTTCAAAGAACCCACAAGAGAAGAACTCTGCACGCTTCTTACTACATCATGTCCCACATCTCTCCATCTATTCTTAAAGAAGGCTGCCGAATACCCATCTGGTCCAGGAGCTTTATCATTTCCAATATCAGAAAGAGCTTCCCAAATCTCCTTTGGGGATACGAAGTGCAAAAGTTGTAGACTGTCCTCTTCACTTAGCTTCGGCCCAAAGTTGCACACTTCAGGATCAAGTTCGATGTGGGTCGAGATGTGCCAAGAAGATCTTATAAAATTCCTCTAGAAGCTTTCTTACCTCCTGGTGATGTAGTGATAATCCCATTAGTTTTGACAAGAAAATTGATGGAGTTCTTGACATTACTTCTCTTGATCAAGCTATGGAAGTATTTGGAGCATTTATCACTTCCAATCAAGTGTTTCTGTCTCGACTTTTGCCTAATGAAATGTCTCTACTTCCATTAAGGTGTTGGCTTTAACTCTTGAGGACTTAACCTTTGATTTAAGCTCCTCATCAAAGGGTCCCCATGTGCACTAATAGCCTCCTTAAACTCCATGTTTGCCTCCTTAGCTCTTTGATCAATCTTGCCAACTCACTTATATTCAATGCCCTCGGTGGTTGTTTCAAGGCTTTCAATTTCGATGCTAGAGCGAATTGGCGATTACCTAGAATGTCTTGTCTCGGCCTTGAAGTCATAATGTTGTCAAAAGCGGGGTGAAAGCCACATATTCATGAACTTGAAAGGCGCTTCAATATTATAGGATCACGATTAGTAGCCATCACGGGACGTGGTCGAGACAGTTCCATAGGCATGAAATTGGTGTGCATTCTAAGGTCAAATCGCCCCAATTTTGATTCATCATTACTCTATCAAGCTTGGACCAAATCGAACCATTTGTCCAAGTGTAGAAAGAACCAGGAAGATGGAGTGTCTTCTAGTCCATGAGCATTCTCAAATCTCGAGGTCCTTAAGTGCATACGGCGTTAGAGGAGGGCCTCCGCCTTATCTTGAGGGTAGCGATAAGTGTTGAAATCACCCATAATCATCCAAGGTTTAGTGATGCAATGCCCAGTGAGTAAGGTGATGCCAAGGATCCTCTATCCGTGATGTTGTAAATCGGATACACGAATGTTGCAAGGAAGGACACTTGAGTAATCTTACAACTTGCACGAACATGGATATGTTGAGAATCCCTTCCAAGCACTTCAACAGACCTTTGAGGATCCCACAGAGTAGCATTCTTCCACCATCGATGAATTCCATATTTGAGCATAAATTCCAACCTTTGAATCTTTTAGAAGAAAGACTCGATCCTTTCCTTAGAGAGTTTTGTTTCCAAAAGACAAATCAATGCCACATCATCTTTGTTTAGTGAGACTACACACTAGTGCTTGCGTGGCTGCCACATCCTTAGTCGCAAAGACCGCGGACATTCCAACAAAGTATTTTCATTAGGAAACAAAGGAGGTTTTCCGGCACCTCCAGCGCTTTCTTTTTAGTCTTCCAACGCTTTGATATGAACTTCTTTGGCATAACTTCTTTCCGGCCATCATCTTTCTGCGGAAGCCATAGCGTGTGTATCAGCCAAGCTATGCTCCCGCGTTCAAATGTAACACTCTTAGACGCCGAGGACACTCGCTAACACCCGTGTTAGTACGCCGTCCTGGAAGGTTGCGGGTTCAAAGGCTGCGGGATCGGAATGCATAGACTTATAACGTACCACTATCGACTTGTGCATTGCCTTCCGTGAGTGGGCCTGAGGGCAAAGCATGTGGTTTCCAACGTTCTTTGGGCGGGATTACCCAAACCGAAGGGCCGCGAATCGATGCATCCTGCGCACTTGGGGACCGGGAGGTCTTTGTGTGCTCATTATCTTCAATATCCGTCAAGTTGTGCAGTGCGGGATGTAGGGAGGTTGGTGGATAAGGTGTGGGAGTGGCACCATCGGCGCCTCTGCGGCGTTAGCACAAGTAGGAACTTCCTTATTATAAGGAGGAACCCGCAGTGCGCTTCTTAGGAGCGGCTTCCATGTTGGCATCATATCCTAATTTTACACTTCATATGGTTGTGTCCAAAAGCGCTGATGAAAGCAAAGTCAGGATAATTTTCATAGTTAACCCTTTGAGTGTACTTACGCCATCGGGAAGATTGACAATAAACTCACATGAGCTCGCGACATTCACTTCTGCAAGAACTCTAGCATAGTTCATTTTAGATCTTTCCTTAGTAAATTGATCCGTAAAGAGGTATTCCTACACGGGAAGCAATCTGCGAGGCCGTGCACTCGGATGGAAAGGGAATGTCGGAAAGTGACCCAAATAGGAATGTCCATAAACAACTCATCAGTTATGAGAACTCCTTTATTGATAGCTTTGAGCATCATAGTCTTCAGTAGACCATATAAGGGCCACCATGAAGTACATTAGTGCGCTCTTCTTCCGTCATGAACTTGAACAACATCACCTTTGCCATATGGTATGATCGGCATTTCACTCCCCGTCCCTTCACAATGGTGTTCAACGCTCTCTTAGGGAAGGGACCGTGAAGCAACCAATTAAGCAATAACCCCAGTTTCTATGAATGGGACTTCATCCTCCACCTCAATGTCTACTTCCTTACCTTGCTGTTCAATAAATTGCAATTTCATTCCTTTTGCTTCAATCCTAGTACATGAAGACTCTGCATAAGTCTTCTTTGGAGGGTGGGACCTTTGCCATGATTCGGGGTGATTCTTAGGAGTAGTGTCCGGGTGGGGTTTGATATGGTTTTGAAGGAGCATTTGTGTGTAAATGATAGGAGGCATTTCGGGAGGTAAGAGGCGAGAGGGAGGTAGAATGATTTGTGCTTGGACCGCGTTGGGAGAAAGAATCGCGTGCCATTTGGTAGGGTAGGAAAGTGTCTCGGGTTTTGGTAGGTAGAGAAGGAAGGAAGGAAGAAGAGGTGTGGTGTTGAGTAAATCGGTAGTAGTGAGGGTATTGGTTGAGAGAGGGTGTTTGTTAAAGTTTATGCTCGTGCTCGAGGAAGAGCTAAAGGCGAGCAGTTTATTTAAGTTCTTGATGTTTGCTCCTTCAAGCACCGCCTAAAGAGGAAGGCATCATTAGTTACACTTAGTGAATTCAGGTTGGTGTCTAACTGCGAGAGGGCGTTGGATCGAAACATTTATCTGCACTGGCTCCGTGTTATTAATGGCGATGTAGTTCCTAGGCTCGGGAATAGAATTCGTTTTGTTTCCCTCAATGACTTTAATCCTTGTATTACGGGAATAATAGAAGACCATGAGTGCCACGACCGCCTTGGTAGTCGATCCTCATTAAGTCCGTCGGAGAGAGACTCCTTGGTACCCAAAGACTTAAAGTGTGACGCCTCGGCTCCACAATATAAATGCGAGGCACTTGTCCCACCCGACTTAGCTCGTTGAATAACGGGGTAATCAATGTTCCATGGGTGTCCTCTTGGCCCGCCTTGGTAATCGATTGCCATAAAGATCCGTAATTGGAAGTGGCTCATTGGTACCATGGCGTTTAATTGAGACACCTTGGCATAATTAATGCGAGGCTCTTGAGGATGGAGACTTCCTCGAGCCAGATCGGCCTAGAAACTAACATCCTTGGTGTGTATTCGATGTATGGACACCCTCCATACCGCCTTAGCATTAAGACCAGCATACGACGTAATGGGAGGGTCGCATCGTTCGAGGCGATAATGTTAGGAGCTTTGGCTCGCATGGCCCCATTCTTTGGGAATGTGAGCAACATCAATGCTATCTTGACTTGGAATCATGCAAAACTTGGATAGCCTCGGACCCATTGACATCCACGACCCGTCATAGACTCCGACCGCGCCCGTACGGTTCGACCCAGTAGGCCATCGCTCCTTTGTGCCTCATTCACGTTGTCGACCCGAAATTATCCTTTTCGGCATGCACGAGCAAATTTCCGGTAGTGTTGGGGTACTAGAGCTGCCAAGATCGCCTTGTTCTTTCGTGGTAATCCGGAATCAACGATTGACCGTGATAGGATCGACCACCATGTAGCGCGAAGTTTTCCGCGCCAAAAATCCTAATATCCAAGTTCTCGTATCAATGCTTTTGCCCATTCATGAATCTTTTGGAGCATAGCATCATCTACTACATTCTCCGGAGGATACGTGAGTGCGGCAACATGTACCAACACGAAGGGTCGAAATTGCCGGAATGAGAACTTCGTCGATAATAGAATTGCCTCCATTCTTTTTCTTTTCCTTGTTCTGGCCGTTGAACTACGAGCCTCTGAATCATTTACGAACGTGTATAACGTTTAGATTTCTTCATATTGAGAACTCAAAACTTCAAACCATTAGGGTGTAATCGTTAAACATAGGGGAGGGAAGAACAACCTAAGGAGCAACTAAGGCAAAACGTTGAGAGCGTTTTCCTTAGTGAGAGAAACTTCTCTCTAACTCCTAGGATCGACATTTTAACTTGGATATTTATGGGCTTATCGAGGTAAATATCTTGTCTCCATATTGTAATTGAGTTTACATACTATTGAAGTATGAGAATTAAGTATAAGTTATATCTGAGGAAGGTATATAAGAGAATTGAAGCTGTACTTACATGGGATTGTATTTGATGACTTGTGAAGTTTGTCGGGTAAGGAAGTCTTTGCCCAATTTTCCGTAGAATCTTGTATCTAGATTTATTCTACCGAGTAGTCTAGACTTTGATAGACTTGTATAACCGTTATAGGTTGAAGTACTAAGAGTAGCGTATTCTACTCGGAGGGTGGAAAAGGCTAGCCGGACTACAATACTTTGGAGCTATTTGCTAATAGTCGATAATCGTCGTGAGGTATGTGATTCTTCCTATACTCTTGAGCATGATATTTTAAAATATATATAGTACTGTAGACATACGTGTGTTAACTGAATAATAATTACGGCAATGTCTTTTGACTTAAGCCTGAATAATAATTACAATGATGTATTTTGACTTAAGCGAATAATAAGAATCTTGAAGTATTTCAAAAGAGTTAAGAAACCTTTTTGAAAGAAGAGTAATGCTTGGTTTTAAAAGCTTAAAGAGTTATACTAGCTTAATGGGAAGTTAGGTATAACGACTTAAAGAGAAGTAATAAGAATGGTTTACTGATTTTAGAAGTTAAGAGACTTGATCTTAAAAGATAAGAGACTTGACTTAATCGAATTAATCTGAATTTTGTTAAAAAGTGTGAAACCTCATTCGTGAGTAATGAGTACTTGGTTTTAAAAGGAATAATGTTTCTTGATTTGAAATCGAATAAGTATCGAACAGACCACAGCGCTAATAAAGGGAAATGTATTGACTAAGTAAGTATTATTAAAACCAGTAGAAACCTCCATCTGCATAGAAGCTAAGATGAGACAAAATGATATTACATTTCCTAGATCATGGCTGCTGTTATAAGATTATTATAAACAAGAATAACCTACTCACATATAAGGCATATGTTTCTCAAATTGTTTTCAAAGAGAATTATATCATTAAGTGATTAATACTATGAACTACGAAACCTTTCAAAAATGAGAAACTTGAGTAATTGAAATTAGGCAAACTTGAACGTTTGGAAAAGAATGTTGTTACTTGATTTTACAAAGAGTAGTGTTTTGATTTACTTCAAAAGATAGTCACTCTATTTTTATACTACGGGTATTGTGTGACTTTTGAGAAAGAAGCATACCTTTTAAAGAGTTAATGTATGAAGTACTTTGGGGATAAAAACCCGATCTTGTTAATCATTTAGTAGAAAGTACCTTGTGTGCATAACTTGATTGTGTTGGTTTGTGATAGCCTTGTAATACTTTCTTGTTGATTTGATAAGTAAACATGCTAGGATGATACGTGTGTTAGTATCTTGTGATGATTGTTTTTCCTCGATTGCGCTTAAGTTGTTTAACGATCAGCCGTTATGTTGGTATTGTACCACTCACCTTGACATGATCCCGGGGGTTAAGCTGCCCTCCGATGCGGGGTTGGCTCGGTGATGCAGGACCATGATTGAGAATACCTCATGCGGGTCCGGGACTATCGCGGGCTACGAGTTCGAGTTAGTGTGCGGCCTTTATGGTCATGCGGTCTATGTGGCCATGCGGCTGCGAGTCGGGGCGATGCGGGAGTAGCTACCCTCGATGCGGGAATACCTCATGCGGGCCTATGAGGTTGGCTTTATCGGAGGCTGCGGGAAGTTCGGGGCTAAACGCGCATTTGATCTGCGAGCGTGTAGCCAACCGATCATGTGGCGGTCTAGAAAGATCTTATGATCTGATTTATGACCTTGTTAGTGCGTGGGTGTTAGTAGTCGGCTATGCCTTCGCACTTACCGTCACGGTTTTATTATGACAGTGGGACCTGGTGTTCATATGTATTCCTTGGTACTTTTATATCATAGACTGCCGGCAGTGAGGAAGGTATTCCACGGGCATGATTGATGTGGTGGGCGTGAGACCCATAGTTATATTTGAGTGATGACTTTGAGGGCGTAAGTCACGACTTGACATATTTGCTTATTTATTGTGAGCGTAGTTTGGTTATCATACATGTCTCTGTTTTATATAGGCTATGATTTCATTCTGATATTCTGATTTCACATACTTGGTACTGTTATGACCTCCTTGAGCTGCGTTCATCCGCGGTAGAGTACACGATGTTGATCCTCGCTCTTAGGATCGCATTCGGCGTTTGAGCTCGTTTCTCGGAGGCTTATCGGTGGTATAGTCACTGTCGTTGTAGGTATTTACATTCGGGGTATGGCGGGACCTGTCCGCCATTGTTGTCATATCATTCTTAGAAGTGCATGTAATCTTGTTGTGCGCGAGTTGTAATGGGATATGCTATTCGGTTTAAGTTGATTTATATATATCGAAGGCGAGTTTTCTCAGTTCTTGTTTTACACTTCTTGATATTCCATGTCTTGTTTTATGTTCGTGATTTCTCGATGTATGTCTACTTGGGTGCGGGTAGGCACGATCCGCGGGCCGGTTGGTCGTGACAGCGGCGCTACAACCTCGTGAACCCGATACAACGGCGCGGCGCGCCTCGTCCCGCGCCACGCGGCTGTGACCCTGACCGAAACCAACTGCTTTGCACTGCTGCGCGAACTTGTAACTTCCATAACTTTCGACCCGATGTCCCTATCGACGGCGGTTTGTTGCGTTGGGAACTAGATTTAACGGACTACACACTAGGCTTTTAAACACCTAACAATACTTAACAACTGGGGTACAACACTCCAAGGTAGACTTCGAAATCCGTCAACACGTATTTGTCAACTTATCTTACCTTCTTAAATTCTGAGGTGTAACATTCCCCACTAGAAACATTTGTCGAATGTTCCTTCTAAGTCTCAAAATCAGGAGCTGGTGTAGTCTTCACTACTACACCCACAAAATCAATTATGCCTCATGGCCATAATATAACACGCATGCAAACTCCCGTCCATGCAGCGAGGAAATCACCTCTAACGTGCATAACATCACTATTTTCTCCACCCCCGGTCTAAAGGATACTCTCGCCATATCCTTACTTCACCAAAAGATCGCTTCCATTCTCTTAACACCCGTTCGCTTCTCTCGCTTCGTCGTATCCTCGCCGTACACTGAACTCTTTCTATTATACATACCACGATTGATCGCGCTTCAATTTTCCCTGACCTTGAGTCACTACCTCAAACTTGGTCATCTTACTAATCCACGTCATGAAGGCTACCACTTCCGTCTCACACTACCTATGGAATTATCCCAATGTATTTCCACGCATGCAAGCACTTGACAAAGACCAGCGTAAATATTTTACCCAGACGGCGCACATCTAGGTTTCAATTGTTATAAATTCTAAGGTTCAAAATTTTCTCATCCCCGGACTTACCCTTTTCACTAACTGGGCTTCTAAATCACATTTTAACACCAAGCTATCCAACATAAAACTTAACATCCATAACATCAATGCCTACTAGTCTGCAGGGTTAAGAATATACCTGTAACTATTGCTTCACTTTCCCTTTGTCGTTCTAATAATGTTCCTTCCACACGCGCGCAAAGAAGGATATGAACCGATCAGCGATCCGAAAGTTAGTCTCTACATCCGCGCTACCTTTGGTTGGACAATTTCTCGCAAAATGGCCCTGTTGGCCGCATGTAAAACAAACTCCCATACTAGCACGACACTCCCCATCATGGAGCCTACCACAATGGCCACAACGAGGTAGGGGTGGTCCCATATGGCTAACATCCTTGTTTCCCCCAAAACCTGAAACCTTGGAGCCCTGACCTGCTCCTGAATCTCCCGAACGTCCTGAAGACTGTGGTGGAGCACTCCGTACTGGTGGAGGCGCATAACTAGTCTGCTGTTGAGGCTTCCTACCTCGAGGGTTGTTATACCCCGTAGTTCCAGGGTATGTATGCGAGGACGTACATACGAGAATACGACAGAAAGATTGGAAAGGAAGAAAGAGGTGATTTTTCCACGGAAAAGCTTCCGGTTTTTGTGAAGGAAAAAGGTTCATTAATGGGAATTGGATTCCCAGATTTGGTATTCGGACTTCCTGGAATATTAGAGAATTATGGAATTTTATTTTCGGAAATGGTCACGTGGGGCCCACGGGAGAAATTCTGGTTTTGTGGGGCCAGCTTTGTTTTGAGATTTTGGCCATTGTGGATATTTTGGAAGATGTTTTATTTTGGGCCAATAGGAGGGTGACACGTGTCACCCGCCTAGGTGGCTTAGTAGAATGGCATTTGTGCCTGACACAGGTTAGAGTCGTTTTTCGGCGAAGCGTTTTACATAACTTGCGAGAAAATTCGGCTATGTCTTTTCTTATTTTTGCGGATTTTTAGAGGCGGAACATTTTGGACCAGCGAGAGGCGGCACGGCACTCTACCGTTGGTGGGCAAGGTGGGCGGCGGGCGACTTTGGGGTGTCAGTGGTAGATATTTTTGTGTAGATATTTGTGAGGGTTTTAAGGAGTAGGGTCTAGGGGCACTTGGGTGAATCTTGGCCTTACACTTGCTATACACTTGGCTAGATCTTGGCCATTGGTTGGCCTTGGCTTGTCTTATAAATACCACTCTCCTTTGATGAACTTCTTCATCCTAAATATTTCCTAAGTGTTAGAATCCTCCCTCACTTCCTTATGGTTCTCGTCCCTCCCTTTGTGGCGAGAGCACCCCACTAGGGGTGCTAGCGAAGAGTGTACCCCCACTGTGAGTTGCTTTAGTATAATACCACTTTGTGGTGTAGAAATACTCTCAAAGTATTGTTATAATGCCCAAATTACCTTAGCCGTATACCTTGTAGTATTCTAAGGTTATACTATCTGGCAGGAAATACTATTATACTTTCCGTCGGTCCAAAACCGAAACCACAGGAAAATCTCCATAGTTAGTTGGAGTGTTATGTAGAAGTTGGTTAGAACTTCTAAGGGTGGTTTGGAGCGGGTTGGGCGCCGGAGTTGGAGCTAAACCTTGCTCGGGGCGACGTTAAACTTCGGATAATTATGGGCTTATCGAGGTAATTATCTTGTCCCTATTGTAATTGGATATTACATGTTGTAGGAATATATAGTTGAAGTATACTATGTATATAAGCGAGCATAGCTTGTGCGATGTCTTTGGACTTAAGCTGAAGAAGCCCAGCTTGTTTTACATAGGGGTGTATTCTGATGAGCTTGTGTAGCTTTTACGTGAGTAGAATTGTACCGTTCGGGTTAGATGTGTAACCCACATTGGCTTGGTGGCCGGCCTCGATAAAGAGGAGATTTCTGTTTGTTGCGGGGAGGTCTTGCCGAATTTTGGTAGAATGTTCTGCGATGAGGTCTAAATGTTAATAAGCGCCTTGTGGCCTTATAGGTTGAAGTACTACGTGTGGCGCGATCTGCTTGGCAAGGAGTAGAGCGGTTGGAAGTACTTGGGCGTTTTGCTATTAGTCGATACTGTCGCGAGGTATGTGAACCTCTCATATCTCTTCTAGCATGATATGTGTGAACTATGTAGTGCGGTGAGCGTGCGTGTGTTAAATATATTTGATTGGTTTGAAACATAAAGTGTTATAACGGCTTTATGGGAAGTTGGTTATAACGACTTTATGTAGGTCAGAAAATACTTTGTGGTTTTAAAAGGTAAATGATTTGTTTATAAGCGGCTTGATGTGTGATAATAAAGAACTTGAAGTATTTCAAAGATTTCTAAATCGTTTTGAAAGAAGAGTGATACTTGGTTTCCTTTTGAAAACTTAAGAGTTATACTAGCTTTATGGGAAGTTAGGTATAGCGGCTTAGAATGTTTCTTGATTTTGGAAATCGGGATGTGTATCGACAAACCAACTGCGAGTTAATAAAAGGAAATGTTTTGAATAATTAAGTATTATTAAAACCGATGAAACTTCCATCTGCATAGAAGCTAAGATGAGACAAAATGATATTTCTAGATCATGGGTGCTTTGTAATAAGATTGTTATAAACAAGAATATCCTACTCACATAAGACTTATGTTTCTCAGTTGTTTAAAGAGAATTATATTCTTAAATGAATAAGGCTATGAACCACGAAACCTTTCTAAAATAAAGCGTGAACATTTGAAATTAGGCAAACTTGGGCGTTTGGAAAATAATGTTGTTACTTGATTTTACAAAGGTAAGAGTTTTAGTTTTCTTAAAAGGGCAGTCACTCTATTTTATACTACGGGTATTGTGTGACTTATGTGAAAAGCAGATCTTTTAAAGATTTAATGTGTGAAGTACTTTGGGGTTAGATACGAACTTGTTAGTAAGCACTTGTGTGAATAACTTGATTGTATTGGTTTGTGATAGCCTTGTAATACTTTCTTGTTGATTTGAGAAGTAAACATGTTAGGATGCTCGTGTGTTAGTATCTTGTGATGTTAGTGTAAAGGGGTTTTCCATATTGCGCTTAAAGTTGTTTGACTATCAGTAGTTATGTTGGTATTGTACCACTCGCCTTGACTTGTGTCGGAGGTTAGGCCCTCCGTCTGGGGGTAGACTTCGGCGATGCAGGACCGTGATTCGAGAATACCTGCATGCGGGTCGGGGATCCGTGCGGAACTACGGAGTTCGAGGTTAGTGTGCGGCCGCGTGGTCATGCGGTCGCTTGTGGCGTGCGGTGCGAGTCGGGGCGATCTTGGGAGTAGCTACCCTCGATGCGAGGTTATACCTCATGCGGGCCTATGAGGTTGGCCTATGCGGAGCTGCGGAGAAGTTCGGGGCTAAACGCGCACATTTGATCTGCGGGCGAGTGACGGCTTTTATCATGTGTAATGATGCAGAGCGGATATCATGACACGATTTATGACACTTGTTGATGCTGTGGGTGTTAGTAGTCGGCTATGCCTTCGTACTTACCCTGTACTGTTTCATTAGGACACAGGTGGGACCTGGTGTTCATGTGTATTCCTTGGTGCTTGTATATCATAAACTGCCGGCAGTGAGGAAGGTATTCCACGGGCACGATTGATGTTGAGGGCGTGAGTCCCTGACTTGACATGACTGCTTATTTATGGTGAACTGTAGTTTGGTTATCATACATGTCTCCTGCTTTGTATAGACTACTATGATTTCATTTCTGATGTTATTTTGATTTCACATACTTGGTACTGTTGTCTTGACCTCGCCCGAGGGCTGCGTTCATCTGCGGTAAAGGTACACGATCATTGATCCTCGCTCTTGGGGTCCACGATTGGCGTTTGGGAAAGCTCCGTTTCTCGGAGGCTTATCGATGGTATAGTCCTGTTGTTGTAGGTGTTTACATTCGGGGTATGGCGGGGCCACTATCCGCCATTGTTGTCGTATCATTCCTTAGAAGTGCATGAAATCTTGTTGTGGCGGGGTTGTAAAAGGATTAAGCGTTCATGATTGGAAAAAGGTTGTTATTTATATATATGCAGAAAAGGCAAGTTTTTTCTCAGTTATTGTTTCATATTTCATAGTATGTCTTGTATTGTTTTATGTTCTGATTACTCTGATGTTGTATCACTAGGGTGCCCGGGGTAAGGCACCAGTCACGGGCCCAGAATCGGGTCGTGACAAAAGTGGTATCAGAGCAGTTAATCCTCGGAAAGTGTCTGAGAAGTATCGATGAGTCTTGATTATCGGTGTGTTGTGCACCGCGATAATCGAGGAGGCTATAGGATAATTAGGATTGGTTTCTATTCTTCTCACTGCGAGATCGTGCCTTAGAGTGTGTTGAAAGTTGGACCCTCTAGCGTATTTCTTTCCTTGCAGTATGCCTCGCGTGAGCGGCCAGAGCGGGAGGCGAAGCGTAGGGAGTTGCGAGTAGAGTTGAGGGTTGCGTGGGCGCGAGCCCGATTATCACCTTGGATGGTGCTTCGTTCGGGGATTTCTGCGGCGTCACTGCCCGGTAAAGTTTAGCTGCGGCGGCGGTTCCTCTGCGGCCGTGATATTTGAACGCCGGTTACGACCGAGAGCAGAGAATATGGGTGAAAGCGACCACATTACTAGCTATGGATTTGACTACGGAGAGTATCGATGTATCGCGAGTCTTGATGACTACCTAGAGAGGTTGTGCAAGAGTAATTCTTGATTGGGCTTGAGCATGGCACGTATGCGGGCTTATACCAGGCGAAAAGCGTGAGATCGGCGGGTTAACGAGGGCGAGAAGAGGCGGGCGGCGAGTCGCCGGTAACTTTCAAGGTGAGTATACCTTAAGTGCTATGTTACGATAGTAGTGTGTTAGTTATGATTAGAAATCATGGTGGGTTAGCAGAGTAAGATTTTGGGGATAGAGAAGGTGTGAGCCTTAGAGTGTTATCGTCTGGACCTTAGAGGTAAGGCCGTCTCGAGTAAAGGTGTAGTGTTATGTTTGATCCTTATCAGTGCATAGTGCACGTGAGCTATGTTTGGGATAGGTCCACAAGTAGTATGAAATGAAAGAGGGTAGTTGAGCTAAGAAGACGCTAGGTTTTAGTAACATGTTTAGTAAGATTGTTCCTTGGGGAGATAGTATTTTGCGCCTTAGGGTCGGGTTGAGGCCACGTTGCGGGTCAACCAGCGGCATGTTTGGTGGTGGGGTGCGGTTGTGGTGGTCCGCCTTGTGGTAAGTCACGAGGGTGTTAGGCCCAGTTTAGTTAACCATCTGAGTTAGTGGATGCGTTCGGCCAGGTGGTCGGTCGATGAAGCGACTCGTCGTGTTCTTGATCGGGGCCGTTCACTCGGCGATGTTGATTTATCGAGAAGGTTGTAAGGCTGCGGGGTGCCTCGTGCACCTTATGGCGAGCATGGAGCCAGTTACGGCTGTTTTGTTTACGGAAGTTTTACGGCGGGGTTAAGGACTGGTGAGTCTCGAGTCGCGTTCGCCGCAGGCGACATGTAGTTTCGGGGTAGTTGTGAAGATTGTTGTCTCTGTGGAGGAGGCGTTTAAGCTACCATTTCGGTGTTGAGTCGCCTTATGAAGCCTTGTAGGGGCGGAAGTGTAAGTTGTCGATCGATTGGTTCGATGTTGGCAAGGTTGAACGGTTGGTTGAGCTTGTTCCGGTGTGGATAGGAAAAGCTCGTCTAGAAGAAGTTACGGCGGCTCGGAGGAATCGTGCGGATAATCGGCGGCGGCGCTTAGAGTTGAGTTGGTGGTCGGTCTTCTTGAAAGTACCACCGGACGAGTGTGGCGAGTTGTGAAGCGAAGGAACTTAGCGAGTTACTTTGGGCCTTTTGAGTTCATGTGAAGAATAGGCGGGTTGCCTATATGTTAGCAATTGCCGTCCAGGCTTAGGAAGCGATCGTCCGATCTTTCGTATTTATGTTGGGTGGCGTATAAGAGGCGAGCCTCTGCACGGGAACAGACCCGAATCGTGGCTCTCCGTATGGCGCGTCGAGAAGATGGCGTGAGGCATGCCTCGAGGATCGCAACGGCCGGTACCATTTGTTGGAGTCGTCGGAGCTAGGCTCGCGGCAAAGTGACAAAAGTGTATTTGTGGTGATGTTAGAGGTGTTTCCTCGTAGACTTGGATAAGTATGTTGCGCGGTATTTACGTGGCGGTATGGCGAGGATTGTTTCGTAAGTATAGTAGTGAAGACTATCTTGGCGCGCGTTTGTTTTGAGACTTAGAAGGAACATTGGGCCGAATGTTTCTAAGCGAGGAAGAATGTTATACCCGTAGTTCGAGTATGTATGCGAGGGCGTGCATGCGAGAATCTGACAGAAAGATTGGAAAGGAAGAAAGAGGTGATTTTCCACGGAAAAGCTTAGGTTTTGTGAAGGAAAAAGGTTAGTTAATGGGGTGGATTCCCAGTTTGGTGTCGGACTTCTGGAATATTAGAGAATTATGGAATTTTATTTTGGAAATGGTCACGTGGGGCCCAGGAGAAATTCTGTTTTGTAGAACCAGCTTTGTTTTGAGATTTTGGCCATTGTGGATATTTTGGAAGATGTTTTATTTTGGGCCAATAGGAGGGTGACACGTGTCACCCGCCTAGGTAACTTGGCCAGAATGGCATTTGTGCCTGACACCGGTTAAGTCGTTTTTAAATGAAGCGTTTTACATAACTTGCGAGGAAAATTCGGCTATGTCTTTTCTTATTTTTGCAGATTTTTAGAGGCGAACATTTTGGACCAACGAGAGGCGGCGCTTGGCACCTCTCATTGGTGGGCAAGGTGGGCGGCTTGGGCGACTTTGGGGTGTCAGTGGTAGATATTTTTGTGTAGATATTTGTGAGGTTTTAAGGAGTAGGGTCTAGGGGCACTTGGGTGAATCTTGGCCTTACACTTGCTATACACTTGGCTAGATCTTGTCCGTTGGTTGGCCTTGGCTTGTCTTTATAAATACCCTCTTCTTTGATGAACTTCTTGTCCTAAATATTTCCTAAGTGTTAGAATCCTCCCACTCCCTTCCTTATGGTTCTCGTCCATCCCCCTTGTGGCGAGCACCCCACTCTAGGGTGCTAGCGAGTGTACCCCACTGAGTTGCTTTATAATACCACTTTGTGGTGTAGAAATACTCTCAAAGTATTGTTATAATGCCCAATTACCTTAGCAGTATACCTTGTAGTATTCTAGGTTATACTATCTGGCAGGAAATACTATTATACTTTCGTCGGTCCAAAACCGAAACCACAGGAAAATCTCCATAGTTAGTTGGAGTGTTATGTAGAAGTTAGTTAGAACTTCTAAGGGTGGTTTGGAGCGGGTTGGGCGCCGGAGTTGGAGCTAAACCTTGCTCGGGGCGACATTAAACTTCGGATAATTATGGGCTTATCGAGGTAATTATCTTGTCCCTATTGTAATTGGATATTACATGTTGTAGGAATATATAGTTGAAGTATACTATGTATATAGCGAACGTAGCTTGTGTGATGTCTTTGGACTTAAGCTGAAGAAGCTGATTTGTTTTACATGGGACGTATTCTGATGAGCTTGTGTAGCTTTTACGTGAGTAGAATTGTACCCGTTCGGGTTAGATGTATAACCCCACGGTTGGCTTGGTGGCGGCCTCGATAAAGGAGGAGATTTCTGTTGTTGCGGGGAGAGTCTTTGCGAATTTTGGTAGAATGTTACTGCGATGAGGTCTAAATGTTAATAAGCGCCTTGTGGCCTTATAGGTTGAAGTACTACGTGTGGCGCGATCTACTTGGCAGGAGTAGCGAGCGGTTGGAAGTACTTGGGCGTTTTGCTATTAGTCGATACTCGTCGCGAGGTATGTGAACCTCTCCTATCTCTTCTAGCATGATATGTGTGAACTATGTAATGCGGTGAGCGTACGTGTGTTAAATATATTTGATTGGTTTGAAACATAAAGTGTTATAGCGGCTTTATGGGAAGTTGGTTATAACGACTTTATGTAGGTCAGAAAATACTTTGTGGTTTTAAGAGGTAAATGATTTGTTTATAAGCGGCTTGATGTGTGATAATAAAGAACTTGAAGTATTTCAAAAGATTTCATCGTTTTGAAAGAAGAGTGATACTTAGTTCCTTTTGAAAACTTAAGAGTTATACTAGCTTTATGGGAAGTTAGGTATAACGGCTTAAGAATGTTTCTTGATTTTGGAAATCGGGATGTGTATCGACAAACCAACTGCGGCGTTAATAAAAATGTTTTGAATAATTAAGTATTATTAAAACCGGTAGAAACTTCCATCTGCATAGAAGCTAAGATGAGACAAAATGATATTTCTAGATCATGTTTCTGTAATAAGATTGTTATAAACAAGAATATCCTACTCACATAAGACTTATGTTTCTCAGTTGTTTAAAGAGAATTATATTCTTAAATGAATAAGGCTATGAACCACGAAACCTTTCTAAAATAAGAAGCGTGAACATTTGAAATTAGGCAAACTTGGGCGTTTGGAAAATAATGTTGTTACTTGATTTTACAAAGGTAAGAGTTTTAGTTTTCTTAAAAGGGATCCTCTATTTTATACTACGGGTATTGTGTGACTTATGTGAAAAAGCAGATCTTTTAAAGATTTAATGTGTGAAGTACTTTGGGGTTAGATACGAACTTGTTAGTAGAAAGCACGCTTGTGTGAATAACTTGATTGTATTGGTTTGTGATAGCCTTGTAATACTTTCTTGTTGATTTGAGAAGTAAACGTGTTAGGATGCTACGTGTGTTAGTATCTTGTGATGTTAGTGTAAAGGGGTTTTCCGCCATTGCGCTTAAAGTTGTTTGACTATCGGTAGTTATGTTGGTATTGTACCACTCGCCTTGACTTGTGTCAGGAGGTTAAGCTGCCTCCGTCGGGGTAGACTTCGGTGATGCAGGACCGTGATTGAGAATACCTCATGCGGGTCGAGGATCCGTGCGGAACTCTGAGTTCGGGTTAGTGTCGCGGCCCTTGTGGTCATGCGGTCGCGTGGCCGTGCGGTGCGAGTCGGGGCGATGCGGGAGTAGCTACCCTCGATGCGGGGTTATACCTCATGCGGGCCTATGAGGTTGGCCTATGCGGGCTGCGGAGAGTTCGGGGCTAAACGCGCCGCATTTGATCTGCGAGCGAGTGACCGGCTTTTATCATGTGGCGGTGCAGAGCGGATATCATGACCGATTTATGACCTTGTTGGTGCGTGGGTGTCGATGTCGGCTATGCCTTCGTACTTACCTGTCTTGTTTCATTAGGACACGGTGGGACTGGTGTTCGTGTGTATTCCTTGGTGCTTGTATATCATAAGCTGGCGGTGAGGAAGGTATTCCACGGCACGATTGATGTTGAGCGTGAGTCACGACTTGACATGGCTTATTTATGGTGAAGCGTAGTTTGGTTATCATACATGTCTCACTGCTTTGTATAGACTACTATGATTTCATTTCTGATGTTATTTTCGTTTCACATACTTGGTACTGTTATCTTGACCTCGCTTGGGCTGCGTTCATCTGCGAGTAAAGGTACACGATCATTGATCCTCGCTCTTGAGTCACGATTGACGTTTGGGAAAGCTCCGTTTCTCGGAGGCTTATCGATGGTATAGTCCCTGTTGTTGTAGGTGTTTACATTCGGGGTATGGCGGGGCCCTGTCCATCCGCCATTGTTATCGTATCATTCCTTAGAAGTGCAGTAATCTTGTTGTGGCGGGGTTGTAAAAAGGATTAAAGCATTCATGATTGGAAAAAGGTTGTTATTTATATATATGCCGAAAGGCAAGTTTTCTCAGTTATTGTTTCATATTTCATAATATGTCTTGTATTGTTTATGTTCGTGATTACTCGATGTTGTATCACTAGGGTGCGAGGTAAGGCAGTCACGGGCCGGAATCGGGTCGTGACAAAGTGGTCAGAGGACCCTGCTATCTGGCCTCTTACTGCGATATTGGTTATTCAGCCGACTCTCGTTCCTCGATCTGCTGCGCGTAGGCTGGATGCGGGCAATGTCCGTACGGTGAAGAGCTACTCATGTGCATCCTCCGCTAAATAATCATCGAGCCACTGTGACATAACGGTGCACTCTATCCTCCATGTATGCGACACTAAAGCGGGGACATACCGCCAAGTAGTCAAACTACATTGTACTCCCAAATCCGCGGATTACGCCTCAGCATCAAAAATCTATCTGCCGGGCTCTCCGCTGCGAGGGCAAGAAGTGTGCAAGAAATGCCTGCGAGAACTTCGCCCGACCAGTGGAGGTGCATGCTCCCCGGGACGGCTCCATGAAATCAAACCGATCATTGCGGTATCGCGCGGCCGATGCAAACCTAAGACCGACTCGGTCTCGAAGCCTTGATCATTCTCATGATCCGTTGTATCGGATGAACTCCTGCGGATCGTCCTCGAGCCTCGACGTAGAACTTCGGGTGGCTGCGACTCGGAAAATCCGTAGTCTCAAACTATCGACCTCGGGTGAACCACGGGTACTCTGGGCTGAGCTGCTGCGTCGGCCTATCCCGTGTCTCGCCACGATCACGGCTAATAAGCGGGCCGTCTCGCGCAACCCGTCTCCTGCGCGGTGTGGGGCTGGAGGCTCGGTGTCGTGGTCTCGGTGAGACGGCTGCTTTGCTCTACTCGCGACTCCTGCTACCTTGCCGCCACGGGCCTGGTTGCCTTGCGTGGAGGCATCAACGGTATACAAAGAATACGTCGGAGAGTCGACATAACACGCTCTAAGGCACGATCTCGAGTGAGAAGAATGGAAACCAATCCTAAATATCCTATAGCCTCACGATTATAGATGTGGTGCACAACACCGATAATCAAGACTCTACTAGATACGATGCAGTAGACACTTTCCGAGACTAAGCGCTCGATACCACTTTTGTCACGACCGAGCCTCGGACGTGGTAGTGCCTTACCGGGCACCTGGTGATCTGACATCGAGATAAAATCGCGGAAATTAAAAACTTAAGCATGAAAGCAAGACAATACGAAAATAGGCTAACCCAAGCGGTTACCTTACGTAAAAATAATTAAACACAGCGATTACCTCATTCTACAACCACTTGTGATACTCTGACCTAAGAATTTTATAACAACATCGGGACGGGGCTCGCCGTACCACCAGATGTACAAGAGCTCTACAACCGGGGCCGTACCAAAAGACAAAGCCTCGGAGAAATGGAGCTTTCGAGAAGCTGGACAGCGATCCTAAGAGTGCGGATCGCAAGCTATGTACCTCGACTGCGGCATGAGCGCGGCCCGAGAAGTCGATCTGGGTACAGTATGTGGCGAAAAATCGTAAATGAAATCATAATAGTCTATATAAAGCGAAACATGTATGATAACCAAACTACGATTCCTGATATATATAGCGATCATGTCAAGTCGGGGACTCGTGCAGTAAAATCATCACTCAAGTACAACCCGAATTTAACCGCACGATGGCGCGTGCCGTCTCACCTCGGTATAAGCATGGCCACAGGCGAGTCTAGTGGGCCCGTACGAGTGGACCGTCAGCGTGTCGGTATGCCCGAAGGAGATAACAAGATAATAATCGCGTGGAAGCATACGTAGGCCACCCAGCGTGTCGGTATGTCCAAACAAATAACAAGATAATACTCACTGTGGGCCGTGCCGTGGGACACCCAACGTGTCGGTATGTCCAAACAAATAACAAGATAACACTCTAATGGAAGCGTACCCGGGCTACCCAGCGTGTCGGTATGTCCGAAAGGATCGATATAGTGGAAACATACCAGTGGGCCACCCACGTGTCGGTATGCGTCGATCGACGGATAGCGGCCCTCCATCGAGAGGCTCGGTAGCGCAAAATCAAACACGCACAACAAAGGCTATCCACAACAAGCATAGGCAAGCTCAGCGTACTCATAGTCTTTCGTTTTATTATAACGAATGCGGGTGTTAACCCCAAGGTACTACATACTTTAACTCTTTAAAAGATCCATTTCTTTCACCAAAGTCACACGATGCAGTAGTATCGAAATAGAGTAACTATCTTTTGAAAACCATAACAATTTCCATACCTTCTTTTAAACCAACTTAAGACAAAACCATGACTTCCTTTTAAGCGAAAACACTTCAAATTCTCAAGTCTATCTCTTTTATAATTCAAGCTTCTTACTTTGGAATTTAGGAAAATCAAAACTTGTTATAATGTTCTTATTAAGCGGCATGATCTAGAAAATGTAATACAATTTTGTCTTATCTTAGCTTATGCGGATGGAGGTTTCTCTGTTTTAATAATAATTAATTGGTCAATACATTTTCCTTTATTAGCAGCTGCGATGGTTTGTTCGATACTTATTCTCATTTCCGAAATCAAAATGACTTATTCCTTTTAAAACACAATTACCCATTTCTCAAAAATGCGGTTTCACAACTTTTTAATACCAACCAAGTCATTTATAAGTCAAGTCTCTTATCTTTTAAAAAGCCACAAACCATTTCTTTACCTACATAAAGTTGTTATAACAAACTTCCCATAAAGCCGTTATAACACTTTATGTTTTAAACCAACCAATTACAACTATAAACATTTATGAGACCAGGAGGGCTTATTCTTTAACACCCTAGTACCCATTACTAACGAATAAGATTTTACTACTCTTTCCACACAATGAAGCCCTTTACACTTCATAACAAGTCAAGGCACAAAAGGGAAATCAAATTCCTTTAACACACGTGCGTCTACCGCACTATATATTTCACAAATAGTCATGCTCAAGAAGATAGGAAGAATCACATACCTCGCGACGATTGTCGACAATTAGCAAAATGCTCCACAATACTATACCCTTCAAGTAGGATACAGTACTCGTAGTACTTCCATCCTAATATGGTCATAAAACGTCTATCAATCTCTAGCTTCGAACGTAGAATAAACTAAGTGCAAAGTCCCTAAATTCTACGGAAAATCGGACAACACTTCCTTTGTTTTAACATACTTTGCCACCTTTTTCAAGGCCAGATTCAATAACTGACGCCACATTTAAGGCTCGATTAATTCAGCAAATACAAGGGGATTACACGCCTAACAATCGTGTAAAATTCCGCCCACAATAATACAAAATAAACCAATACTTTCCATGCCATTCTTGGCAACAATATAACGATCCTAAATCTTTTCCAATTATCTTTTCAATCCAAGTTATTTAGTATGACATGTAATCAAGCCGAAATCGATTAAATCTACTACAATCCTCTAGTAGACAACATGCGACGACTTTAGGTAACGATCAAATTGTAATTCAAATTCAAATGACTCAATCATGTCAATTTCGGATTTCTAGCCTTCAAAAATCCATATTACTTACCGATCTCTAATACATGCTTCACGTGGTCTAAATCAACTATAACAAGTATTAGAACTTATATCAGAAGGGGAACTTTTACCTTTTGGAATAGCCCACAAAAGCCCCTTTCTTCCACTTATTTTCCACAAACTCGTCCCCGCGCTTCACAAGTTTACCCACACTTTGCCTTCTTGCCGCTCGACAATTACCTTAGGCTAGGTTTTCTTCAAAAATCTAGAGAGAAAGGAGAGGGGTTCTTAGGAGGTTCCAAGATGAAATGGCCAAGTCTTCCAAGACTTGGCCCTAAAATAGGACCCTTTTTGGTCAAAAGGATGGGAGGACACTTGTCACCCTCATAGGCTTTAATCAAAATATCCACTGTTTTCGCCTTTACTGCGAAAAATCCGCCTTAGCGCGCGCGCCACTTCGAAGAATGATTACTGCATTCGCGCGCGGCCGCATTCGGCGCGCGCTGCAACCTCAGCAAACCCCCAGTACAACGGCGCGCCCACTCCCGCCCGGCCGCTGTGACCCTGGCAGAAACCATGCTTTGCCTTCTGCGCCGAACTTGTAACTTCCATAACTTTCGACCCCGATGTCCTATCGACGAGCGGTTTGTTACGTTGGGAACTAGATTTAACGGAATACACACTAGGCTTTTTAAACACCTAACAATAATTAACAACTGGGGTACAACACTCCAAGGTAGACTCAAAATCCGTCCAACACATGTTTGTCAACTTATCTTACCTTCTTGAATTTACGGGGTGTAACAGAAATCTTGTCTAACTTTTGGTTACTAATCTTCCTAATATATTAAGGAAGAACACTTAGAAGTTTAGGAATTTTTGGACAACACTAGGTTAAGGGGAAGGGTATTCGACGAGAGCAAGAAGAGAGGAAGGGAGAGGGAAATTATTTTTAAGTCTTGAAATATTCTAAGTGTGGAAGATTTTCATCACTAGAGGTGTTTATTAGGACAACCAAGGGTTAGGATTGAAACATGTGTATGGTATAGATTTAGGACAAGTGTTTGTGTAGGTTCCTTTGTCCACTTGTCCCACAAATGTCATGCAAGACTTTGACCATTTGACTTGCCCACTAACCTTGCAAAAACCGTCCATAATGCCATGCAAATGCCATGAAAGACTTTGGCCACTTGTCTTGAAAAACAACGTTCACCCATGTCCACTTGGAGTGACACATGTCGCCCTCCTATTGGTCCAAAATATTTATCTCTCGGAAAAATTCCATAATTGGTTAAAATATTGAAAACGTAAAATTTCCTTCACAAAGTTCGGAATATTTTCCGTCAGAAAACAATTCTTTCATTCTTACCCTAATTAGGGTTTATACATTCGTACGTACGTCCTTACATACATACTCCGGAACTACGGGGTATAACATAAAACAACAAAGCTGAACAGTTACATCCCTAACAACCCAAGTTATAACAGGACTATAAGCCTCTAAGAATGAGTAAACACTATGACGGGACCCTGTCCCGTCATGCCCCTGAATGTACAAATATCTACAACACCGGGGAGAACCGTACCAAAAGTCGAGCCTCCGGAAAAATGGAGCTCCTGACACCTGAGTAAAGATCCTAGTGTCACGACCCGAACCCGGGCCCGTGACTGGTGTCTTACCCGGGCACCCAAGTAGACATACATCAGAGTAACAAATGGAATATAAAAACTTAACAGGAAACAAGATATAACATAAGAAAACAGGCTAACCAAAACGGTCACCTTCATGTATATATAACAAACCGAACAGTTAAATCCTTACAAACCCTGCCCACAACAGTATTACAGACCTCTAAGAATTTTATAACAACTATGACGGGACAGGGCCCCGCCATACCCCTGAATGTACAAGAACCTACAATCTCAGGGATCATACCAAAGATAATCCTCCGGAGAAACGGGGTTTCCCAAAACGCATTTGTGATCCTATGGCGAGGATCCACAGCGGATGTACCTCTACCTGCGGCATGAACGCGGCCCAAGAGGTCGATAACAGTACCAAGTATGTGGCGAAAAATCATAAATGAAATCATGACGATCTATATAAAATGAAGACATGTATGATAACCGAACTACGTTCACAACATAAAAGCGATCGTATCAAGTTAGGGACTCACGCCAAAGTCATCCTCATGCCCGTGGAACTCCTTCCTCACCGCCGATCTAGGTATAAATCGTGTGATACGATAACATGTCTCGGCCCGTCCTGGGACTCGAGGTGGAATCGCGTAGTCGCATTCGGTCCGTCATGGACTCGGTGTCGGATCGTATGGAATACATGCGGTCCATCTCATGTACTCGGTGTCGGATCGTATGAAATACATTCCGGTCCATCTCATGGACTCGGTATCAATCGGGTGGAATACATTCGGTCCATCCCGTGGACTCGGTATCAAATCGTGTGGAATCGTTCCGGTCCGTCCACGGACTCGGTATCAAATCGTGTGGAATACATTCCCGGTCCATCCCATGGACTCGGTGTAGAATCGGGTGGTATACATTCCCGGTCCATCCCATGGTCTCGGTATCAAATCGGCCATAACATTTAAACTCTATTTTAAGACAGATTAAGATAATACCATGCTTTCCTTTTAAATCAAAAACACTTTCCTTTTTAAAATCAAGTAACAACATTCTTTTCCAAAAGTTCAAGTTGCCTAATTAAAATATACTCAAGTCTTTTATTTCTGAAAGATTTCATAGTTCATAGTCTTAATCAATTAACGTAATCTCTTTTTAAAACAATTGAGTAACATATGCCTTATGTGTGAGTAATTATTCTTGTTTATAACAATCTTATTAAAGCATCCATGATCTATAATGTAATGCAATTTTGTCTTTGTTATACCCCGTATTTTTTCCAGAGTATGTATGTAAGGACGTACGTACAATTGTGTAAGCCCGAATTATGTTAGGGACGAAATTGTGAAGCTTCCTACGAAAAGAATTGTTTTTCCGATGGAAAATTTTCTGAACCTTGTAAGGGAATTTTGCGTTTTCAAGAATTTATTTATTTTGGATTTTTAGAGATGAAATATTTTGATCAACGAGAGGGCGACATGTGTCACCCTCAAGTGGATGGTTTGGAGGGTCAATGTTTGGCACGTTTTTTTTGTTTAAAAGGGCTAAAACATTTGGTCAATGTTTGCTAGATATTTGTGGAGTAGATAGATAAGGTTGAACTTGTCCGAATCTCCTCCACACACTTGCTTGAATCTTGGCCATTGAGGGTACTATAAATACCCCCCCTAAGTTGCAAGAATTCTTCATCCACAAAACATTTTCCAAGTCTCAAAATCCTCACTCTCTTGATAGTTTTTTCGTCCAAGTCTCCCTTTCCTAGTAGTTTCGACCAAACCCCCTTGGTAGAAAAATCTCTCCAAAGTATTGTTACTATTCCAAAATACCTTAGCCCATATCTCTTGTAGTATTTCCAAAGTTACTTACATACTTAGAGCCGGAAATACTACTATATATCCTTTGGTCACAAAAGCGAAACCACAGGGAAATATTCATAGTTGGTTGAAGTATTAAGTAGAAGTTGTTTAGAAACTTCTAAGGATTTCTTAGAGCTATCGGGCGTGCAAATTAGGAGCTAAGCGTTGTTCGGGATCGACATTTAAACTTGGATAATTTTGGGCTTATCGAGGTAAATAATCTTATCCTTCTATTGTAATTGGAGATTACATCTTTGTAGTAGTATAGAAATAAGTATAAGATACATAGAAGAATATTAAAGAAGAGAATTGAACTGTAATTACATCGTATGAAGGATACTAAAGAAGAGGATTGAATCAGTACTTACATGATTGTATTCTGATGAACTTGTATAGTTTGGCGGGTAGTGAAGTGCTGCACAATTTTCCGTAGAAGTAGAACCATACGCTTAGAATATTCTCTGAGTAGTCTAGGCGTTGATAGGCGTGTTGACTATTATAGGTTGATACTCTGCGCGCGACATATTCGACTTGGTAGGTGGATTTCGCCGAGGAGGTATGTGATTTTTCCTATCCTCTTGAGCATGATATTTTAAAATATATATATAGTACGGTAGACGTACGTGTGTTAACTGAACATGGTTTTACTTGACGGCTTTTGACTTGAGTTTTAAATAATAAGAATCTGGAAGTATTTCAAAAGAATTATGAATCATTTTTGAAAGAAGAGTAATACTTGGTTTTTAAACAAAAAGCTTAAGAGTTATACTAGCTTTATGGGAAGTTAGGTATAACGACTTAAGAAAAATAAAAGGAACGGTTTACTTATTTGTTTATGAAAGTCTTGTATTGATTTCTGAAAAGTGTAGTAAGATGGTTTGATAAGTAAACATGTTATGATGCTACGCGTGTTAGTGTCTTGTGATGTTGTGTAACGGGGTTATTCTTGTTGTGCTTACGTTGTTAAACGTTAAGCCCGGTGTCTTGTTATTATATCACATACCCTCGACTTGTTATACCGAGGACTTGCCACCCGATGCGTCTATACGGCTATGTGGTGCTGTGTGACTATGCGGGCTGCGGGAGTTCGAGATTGATCATTAGGGTGTATTATCCGTCGAGAGAATGCCTCATGCGATCCGTGTGACTATGCGGTCTATGTGACTATGCGCCTTGTGGAGTCGAGGAGGATACAGCGGGTTAGCCGCCGATCGAGGAATACCTCATGCGAGTGCATGTGTGACCTATGCGCGTGGGAGTTCGAGTTAGGCTCGCATAATGATACTATGGCGATTGGCCTTGCTTCGATCATTAGCGGCCTAGAAAAGACCGATTATGTTATATCTATTTTGCTTTTGGTTATGTTGTGGCACTATGCGATTACATTAGTTGTTTCGCATATTTGTAAATTGGTTTTAAAATGATATGATTTCATTTAAAGTACTTTCTGATTTCACATACTTGGTACTGTTGTCTTGACCTCCTTCCGGGCTGCGTTCATCCGCGTGTAAAGGGAAGCGGTGGTAGATCCTCACTCTTAGGATCCTTACTGCAGTGTCGAGCTCCATTTCTCCGAGGCTCGACTTTTGATGCGACTCTCCCTAGTGTTGTAGATATGTTGTACATTCAGGTATGGCGGGCCCTGTCGCCATAGTTGTTATATTCCTAGAGTGCCGTAGTCCTGTTGTAAAGTTGGGATGTAGCGCGGACTTGGTACGTATATATATGCGAAAGACAACTTTTCTCGGATAAGCGATTACATTTACATTTGTTTCATTTCTTGATTTATTATTCCGATTACTCGATGTATGTCTACTTGGGTGCCGGGTAAGGCACGATCCACGCCCGGTTGGTCGTGACAAAAGTGATATCGAGCGATTAATCCTCGGAAAGTGTCTACGAACCGTATCTAGTAAGTCTTGATTATCGGTGTGTTGGGCACCACACCAATAATTAGGAGGCTATAGGATATTTAGGATTGGTTTCCATTCTTCTCACTCTGATATCGTGCCTTAGAGCTGTGTTATAAGTTGGACCCCTCTAACGTATTTCCTTTCTTTATCAGTTATGCCTCCACGCAAGGCAACCCGGGCCCAGAAGGGCAACGCAGCCGAGGGAGCTGCTAGTAGGACACAGAGGGTCACGAGGCGAGCCCGATCTATACAGGCGATACCTCGAGCGGCGAGTTCCACGACGCCCGGCCCAGCGAGGTTTAGAGCCGCAGCGGGTGATGAGACCACAAGCACCGCCTCCAGCCCCACACGGAGCAGGAGATGGGTTCTGAGATGACCCGATTCTTGCGCGAGATCGTGGCGAACGGCAGTGGACAGCCGATGCGGCAGCTCAGCGATGCACGTGGTTCACGAGGTCGGATAGTTTGAGGCTACGGATTTTTACGAGTTGTAGCCGCCCGAGTTCTACGTCGAGGCACGAGGATGATCCGCGAGTTCATCCGATAGTACGGATCGCGAGTGATCGAGGCTTCGAGATCCGAGTCCGCATCTTGGCCGCGCGTGATACCGCGATCGATTAGTTTGATTCGCGAGCTATCCGGGAGAGCATGCGCCTCCCGGTATGGGGCGAGTTCACGAGGCATTTCTCACTCATTTCTTGCCGCCACGGATGAGAGCACGCCGACATATTTTTAATCTGAGGCGAAGGCGCGCAGTTGAAGTACAGCGTGGAGTTCGGCTCGTTGGCGATATGTCCTGCGTTGGTAGCGATATGGAGGACCGAGTGCACCGCTACGTTACGAGACTAGATGACTATTTGGCGAGTCTTGCTGGGTGTAGCTCTTGTGGGCATGGACATTGCCGCGTTCGAGCACATGCACTGTGCGAGGCGTAGAGGCCGGCAGGTCGGCGGATATCGCCAGCGAAGAAGGCCGGGGCAGCGAGATCTTTTGGTAGCTCTGGGTGGGCGGTCTCCGGCGAACTAGATTTGCACCACACGGCTCAGAGCACTCCTACACCGTCTTCGGGGCACCGGGTATTGGGGCGGTCGGGGCCTCGGGACTTGGACTTCCGGTAGCGAGGTGCTAACGATCGAGGTCCTCTCGGTCCGATATGGTAGATTCCATTCTGGGAGTTGTGATACTACCTTGGGAGTTTTCTACACTTGCGGCCAGCAGGGTCACTATGCGAGAGTCTGTCAGGCGAGGCGCGCGGATGGTAGGGTCGACTACAGGGTCTTTTGCCGGGTCTTCATCCCCTACAGTTACTCGCCCCGTAGGGCAGGGTACTCATGAACCAGCAGGTCGCGACAGCGGTCGTGGCGCGGGTTCCAGTTCTAGCGGTCCTCACAATCGCATTTATGCCTGTCGGCCGCCAGACCGGGAGGCATCGCGGATGTCGCAGTACTTTATCGGTTCATGTTGTGGCGTGTATGCCTTGATAGATCGGGTTCTACTGTCTATATCTCCCTTATTGCTAGTAGGATAGGGATAGAGCACGAGTCCATAGACCCTTTCGAGTAGCTACGCGATGGGTGATTCGGTGGTAGCTCGGCGGGTATATAGGGCTTTCCCGGTGTCTTTATGCAGTCGTCAGACCCTAGCCGACTTGATAGAGTTGGATATGACCGATTTCGATGTGATCATAGGTATGGATTGGTGAGCTTCTTGCTACGCCAATGTAGATTGCAGGGAGAGAGTGAGTGCGGTTCGATTTCTGAGAGCCGATTATTGAGTGGGAGAACAACGTGTCGCCGGCGGTAGGTTTATTTCTTACCTCGAGGCTAGGAAGATGGTGCGAGAAGGGTATATCTACCATCTCATTCGGTGTTTGATCATCGAGGTGCGATGCATTTTCGATTCGATGAGTCGAGAGTTCCCGGATGTGTTTCAGGCGACCTCCGTATCCTCACGAGAGAGATGAGTTTTATATCGATGTTGCGGACACTCGGCTATTTCCATTCTCGCCATACGAATGGCACTTGCCGAGTTGAGAGAGTTGAAGGACCGGTGAGAGATTTCTTTGGAGAAGGGCTTCAACAGACCTAGTGTTTCTCCCTCGGGAGCGCCGGATTGTTCGTGAAGAAGAAGGGCGGGGCAGCTGCGCGTGTGTTGATTCAGCGGTGAACAAGGTGACTATTAAGAACGAATAACCCCTTCGAGATTGATGATTTGTTCGACCCGATTGCGAAGTGCGAGATGTTTCTCAAGATTGATCTGCGATCGGGCTATCATCAGTGCGAGTCGAGGCGGATGTCCCTAGGATCGCATTCCGACCCGGACGCACTATGAGTTCGAGGTTATGTCTTTCGGTTTGACGATGCTCGTGGTTTTTATGGATTTGATGAACCGAGTGTTCAAGCCATTTTGGATCGTTTGTGATAGTATTCATTGATGACATCTTGGTTTATTCCCGCCAGAGCGCGAGCACGCGAGCATTTGAGGTCTGTCTTGAGAGTTCTCGAGACAGTGATTATCGCCAAGTTTTCCAAATGTGAGTTTTGGTTGACTTCGGTGGTTTTTCTTGGGCATATTGTTGGGGCTGATGGTATTCGGGTGGATACGGCCAAGATCGAGGCCAAGACTTAGCCTGAACCTCTACTCCGACGAGTGCGCATTTACGGGCCTTGCAGATTCTATCGGAGGTTCGTGGAGAAGTTTGCTTTATTTCGACACTTGACTAAGGCGACTCGAGGCGCTAAGTTTGATGGGTGATGCTTGTGGCGGGGTTTCGATTCTTGAAGGAGAGGCTGACGACCGCCCCAGTTCTTACTCTTCTTGAGGGTCTTGACGGCTATGTGGTGTATTGTGATGCGTCAGGCATCGGGCTTGGATGTGTATTGATGCAGCAGGGCAAGGTTATAGCATACGCATCCCGACATCTTAAGAAGCATGAGAGGAACTACCCCACCCATGATTTGGAGTTGGTAGCGGTGATTCACGCCTTGAAGATCTGGAGGCACTATTTGTATGGAGTTTATGTGGATATTTACACAGACCACAAGAGCCTCCAGTATATCTTCAGCCAGAGGGAGCTGAACTTACGACAGAGACGGTGGTTAGAGTTACTCAAAGATTATGATGTCGATATCCTGTACCACCCAGGAAAGGCCAATGTTGTGGCAGATGCCCTTAGTCGTAGGTCGATGGGAGTCTGTCGGATGTGCGACGGATAGGAGGGGCATGGTCCGCGAGTTGCATCAGCTAGCGAGCCTTGGAGTCCGATTGATTGATTCTGATAGTAGTGGGGTTCGAGTTCGAGAGGTTGTTGAGTCTTCCATCGTCGAGGAGGTGAAGAGGCAACAGTTTGAGGATCCGGTTTTGACACGGTATCGTGATACGACTCTTCGTGAGGGGAAGAGTCCTTTTGAGGTAGCACCTGATGGGGTCCTAAGGTTTGAGAAGCGGTGTGTGTTCCGGATATTGCGAGGACTTGGCGTGAGTTCTAGGGAAGCACACAGCGCACGTTACTCTATCCATCCGGGGTCGACAAAGATGTACCACGACCTCAGATATGTGTATTGGTGGGATGGCGTGAAGAGGGACGTTGCAGAGTTTGTGGCTCAGTGCCCGTGTTGTCAGCAGGTGAAGGTAGAGCACCGAGGCACGGTGGTTTGTTGCGGACGATAGAGATCCCGCACGGAAGTGGGAGGTGATCAACATGGACTTTATCACGGACTACCTCGCACTCGAGGAAGCATGATTCTATCTGGTTATCGTCGACAGCGGACGAAATCAGCCCACTTTCTTCCGTCGGGACGACTTTTGGTGAGGATTATGCGGAATTTACATCCGAGAGGTCGTGAGACTGCATGGGGTCCCTATTTCTATCATATCAGACAGAGGAGCCCAGTACGGCTAACTTCCGGAGGTCTTTCCAGAAGGGATTAGGACGCAGTGAGCCTCGATCGCATTCCATCCTCGCATGCAGACGAGCAGGCGAGCGTACTATCCAGACTCTTGAGGATATGCTACGAGCCTGTGTTATTGACTTCAGGGGTAGATGGGAGGATCATTTGCCTCTAGTTGAGTTTGCGTATAATAATAACTACCACCCGGTATTCGGATGGCGCCTTATGAGGCCTTGTATGGGAGGAAGTGCATATCGCCGATAGCTGGTTTGATAGGCGAGTGCGATTAGTAGGACCAGACAGTTCAAGCAGTGATGGATAAGGTGAAGCTTATCTAGGAGCGATTCTTCGACTCGAGTCGATGTAAGTCGTGCGATCATCGTCGTCGGCATCTGGAGTTTGAGGTTGATGATTGGGTTTTCCTGAAGGTGTCACCCATGGCGGTGTGATGAGATTTGGCAGGAAAGGGAAGCTCAGCCCAAGGTACATTGGGCCTTATCAGATTGTTCTCAGGGTAGGCAAGGTTGCCTATGAGTTGGATCTGTCGTCCGATCTGGAGGCAGTGCATCCGGTTTTTCATGTTTCTATGTTGAGGAGATGTATCGGGGATCCATCTAGGGTACACCCGATTGACGATATCCAGGTGACCGAGGGCTTATCGTATGAGGAGAGTCCCATAGCGATACTCGATCGTCAGGTTAGGCGTCTGCGGACGAAGGATGTGGCTTCCGTCAAGGTCTTATGGCGGAACGAGAACAGGGAGGAGATGACGTGGGAAGCAGAGGAGGACATGAGGCAGAGGTATCCTCACTTATTCCCCACACCTCCAGGTAACTCACTTTCCTACTTGATTTTAATTTTCCTATATGCTTAAGTGTTGTTTTGTGGCCATGTGTGGCATTTGCAAACTGTTTAAGTTATGAGGAACTTTATCGTTATCTGTCTTGGGAAGGAACATTCGGGACGAATGTTCCTAAGGAGGGGAGAATGTTATACCCCGTATTCTTTCCAGAGTATGTATGTAAGGACGTACGTACAATTGTGTATGCCCGGATTATGTTACGGATGAAATTGTGAAGCTTCCTACGAAAAGAATTGTTTTTCCGACGGAAAATTTTCCGAACCTTGTAAGGGAATTTTGCGTTTTCAAGAATTTATTTATTTTGGATTTTTCCGAGAGATGAAATATTTTGGACCAACGAGAGGGTGACATGTGTCACCCTCAAGTGGACGGTTTGGAGGGTCAATGTTTGGCACGTTTTTTGTGTTTAAAAGGGCTAAAACATTTGGTCAATGTTTGCTAGATATTTGTGGAGTAGATAGATAAGGTTGCACTTGTCCAAATCTCCTCCACACACTTGCTTGAATCTTGGCCATTGAGGGTCCTATAAATACCCCCCCTAAGTTGCAAGAATTCTTCATCTACAAAACATTTTCCAAGTCTCAAAATCCCTCCCCTCTCTTGATAGTTTTTTTTTTCGTCCAAGTCTCCCCCCCTTTCCTAGTAGTTTCGACCGAAACCCCCCCCCCCCCCTTGGTAGAAAAATCTCTCCAAAGTATTGTTACTATTCCCAAATACCTTAGCCCATATCCCTTGTAGTATTTCCAAAGTTACCTCTATACTTAGAGCCCGGAAATACTACTATATATCCTTTGGTCACAAAAACAAAACCCTAGGAAAATCTTCATAGTTGGTTGAACTATTAAGTAGAAGTTGTTTAGAAACTTCTAAGGGTTTCTTGGAGCTATCGGAGCGTGCAAATTAGGAGCTAAACGTTGTTCAGGATCGACATTTAAACTTGGATAATTTTGGGCTTATCGAGGTAAATAATCTTATCCTTCTATTGTAATTGGAGATTACATACTGTAGTAGTATAGAAATAAGTATAAGATACATAGAAGGATATTAAAGAAGAGAATTGAACTGTAATTACATCGTATAGAAGGATACTAAAGAAGAGGATTGAATTGTACTTACATAGGACTGTATTTACAGTAGACTTGTGTAGTTTGGCGGGTAGGGAAGTGCTGCCCAATTTTTCGTAGAAGTAAGAACCTTTTGCTTAGAATATTCTACAGAGTAGTCTAGACGTTGATAGACGTATTTGACTATTATAGGTTGATACTCTGCGCGCGACATATTCGACTTGGCAGGTGGATTTCGCCGAGGTGGTATGTGATTATTCCTATCCTCTTGAGCATGATATTTTAAAATATATATAGTACGGTAGACGTACGTGTGTTAACTGAACATGGTTTTACTTGACGTGTTTTGACTTGAGTTTTAAATAATAAGAATCTGGAAGTATTTCAAAAGAATTATGAATCATTTTTTAAAGAAGAGTAATACTTGGGTTTTAAACAAAAAGCTTAAGAGTTATACTAGCTTTATGGGAAGTTAGGTATAACGACTTAAGAAAGATAAAAGGAACGTTTTACTTATTTGTTTATGAAAGTCTTGTATTGATTTCTGAAAAGTGTAGTAAGATGGTTTGATAAGTAAACATGTTAGGATACTACGCGTGTTAGTGTCTTGTGATGTTGTGTAAGGGGGTTATTCTTGTTGTGCTTACGTTGTTAAACGTTAAGCCCGTTGTACTGTTATTATATCACATACCCCCTTGACTTGTTATACCGAGGACTTGCCACCCGTGATGCGGGTCTATACGGCCTATGCGGTCTGTGTGACTATGCGGAGCTGCGGGAGTTCCAGGATTGATCATTAAGTGTATTATCCGATGCGAGGAATGCCTCATGCGATGCGTGTGACTACGCGGTCTATGTGACTATCGCATCGCGAGTCGGAGGATACCGGGTTAGCTGCCTCGACGCGAGAATACCTCATGCGGTGCATGTGACCTATGCGGATGCGGAGTTCTAGGATTAGGCTCGCATAATGATACTATGGGCGATTGGCCTTGCCCGATCATTAGCGGCCTAGAAAAGACCGATTATGTTATATCTATTTTGCTTTTGGTTATGTTGTGCACTATGCGCGCATTAGTTGTTTCGTACATATTTGTAAATTGGTTTTAAAATGATATGATTTCATTTAAAGTACTTTACAGTTTCACATACTTGGTACCTGTTGTACTGACCTCCTTCGGGGGGCTGCGTTCATGCCGCAGGTAAAGGAAAGAAGGTGGTAGATCCTCACTCTTAGGATCCTTACTCTGGTGTCAGGAGCTCCATTTATCCGGAGGCTCGACTTTTGGTACGACTCTCCCTGGTGTTGTAGATATGTTGTACATTCAGGGTATGGCGGGGCCCTATCCCGCCATAGTTGTTTATATTCCTAGAGGTTTGTAGTCCTGTTGTAAAGTTGGGATGTAGCGCGGACTTGGTACATATATATATGCCGAAAGACAACTTCTCAGATAAACAGTGTTACATTTTACATTTGTTTCATGTCTTGATTTATTATTCCGCTGATTACTCTGATGTATGTCTACTTGTGTTATACCCCGTAGTTCCAGGGTATGTATGCGAGGACGTACGTACGAGAATACGACAGAAAGATTGGAAAGGAAGAATGAGGTGATTTTTCCACGGAAAAGTTTCCGGTTTTTGTGAAGGAAAAAGGTTCGTTAATGGGAATTGGATTCCCAGATTTGGTATTTGGACTTCTTAGATTATATTAGAATTTTGGAATTTTATTTTCGGAAATGGTCACGTGGGGCCCACGGGAGAAATTTACGGTTTTGTGGGGCCCACTTTGTTTTCGAGATTTTGGCCATTGTGGATATTTTCGGAAGATGTTTTTTTTGGGCCAATAGAAGGGTGACACGTGTCACCCCCGCCTAGGTGGCTTGGCCGAATGGCATTTGTGCACAACACCCGGTTAGAGTCGTTTTTCGACGAAACGTTTTACATAACTTGCGAGGGGAAAATTTCGGCTATGTCTTTTCTTATTTTTGCGGATTTTTAGAAGCGAAACATTTTGGACCAGCGGGAGGGTGGCATGTGTCACCTCACATTGGAGCAAGTGGGCGGCTTAGGCCGATTGGTGGGCAAGTTGTTGGTAGATATTTGTGTAGATATTTGTGAGGGTTTAAGGAGTAGGGACTAGGGGCACTTGGGCATATCTTGGCCTACACTTGCCTAGCACTTGGCTAGATCTTGGCCATTGGTTGGCCTTGGCTTGTGCTATAAATACCCTCTAAGGTGAAGACTTCTTCATCCGAAATGCCTAAGTCTTGAGAGCCTTCCCCCTCCCCTTTTCGTGAGGCCCCCTTGGCCGAGAGTTTCCCCAGTGGGTAGGTAGGTGGTAGCCACCCTCCTTTGTGGTGGCCGTGGGGTACCCCAGCCTAGTTTGTTTTCATATAATACCCCCCCCACTTGGTAGAAATACTCTCAAAAGTGTTGTTATAATGCCCAAATTACCTTAGCCGTATACCTTGTTGTATTCTAAGGTTATACCTATACGAAAAGCCCAGAAATACTATTATACTTCCCGTCAGTCAAAACCGAAACCCTAGGAAAATCTCCATAGTCCGTTGGAGTATTGTGTAGAAGTTGGTTAGAATTTCTAAGGGTGGTTTAGAGCGGGTTGGAGCGCTCGGAGTTGGAGCTAAACGATTGCCCAGGATCGACTTTATACTTGGATAATTATGGGCTTATCGAGGTAAATATCTTGTCCCCCTATTGTAATTGGATATTACATGTTGTAGGAAATTATAGTTGAAGTATACTATGTATATAACTGAACATAAGCTTGTGGCAATGTCTTTGGACTTAAGCCTGAAGAACTGAACTGAACTGTTTTTACATGGGATCAGATTCTGATGAGACTTGTGTAGTAGTTGTGGAGTAGAATTGTACTGTCGGGTTAGATGTATAACCCCCGGTTGGCTTGTAGCCGCCCAGTTAGAGGAGGAGATTTCTGTTGCATGGGGGAGTCTGCCGAATTTTCGGTAGAATGTTCTGCGATAAGGTCTAAATGTTAATAAGCGCCTTGTGGCCTTATAGGTTGAAGTACTACGTGTGGCGCGTTCTACTTGGCTTAAGGAGTAGCCGACAGTTGGGAGTACTTGGAGCGTTTTGCTATTAGTCGATACTCGTCGCGAGGTATGTGAACCTCTTCCTATCTCTTCTAGCATGATATGTGTGAACTATGTAGTACGGTAGACGTACATGTGCTAAATGTGTTTGAGTGGTTTAAAACATAAAGTGTTATAACGGCTTTATGGGAAGTTGGTTATAACAGCTTTATGTTAGTAAGAAAATACATGTGGTTTTTAAAAGGTAACTGATTTGAACTATAACTGGCTTGTTATATGATAAGAAAGAACTGGAAGTATTTCAAAAGATTTTTGAATCATTTTGAAAGGAGAAGTAATACTTGGTGTTTGAAAACTTAGGAGTTATACTAGCTTTATGGGAAGTTAGGTATAACGGCTTAAGAATGCTTTACTGATTTCGGAAATCAGAATGTGTATCGACAAACCAACTGCGGCGTTGATAAAAGGAAATGTTTGGAATAATTAAGTATTATTAAAACCGAGAAACTTCCATCTGCATAGAAGCTAAGATGAGACTAATTGATATTTCATAGATGATGGGTTATGTTATAAGATTGTTATAAACAATAATATCCTTCTCACTTATACGGATTATGTTTATCAGATTTTTTAAAAGAGAATTATATTCTTAAATGAATAAGACTATGAACTACGAAACCTTTCTAAAATAAGAAACGTGAAGATTTGAAATTAGGCAAACTTGGACGTTTGGAAAATAATGTTGTTACTTGATTTTACAAAGGTAAGAGTTTTAGTTTTCTTAAAAGGATCCACTCTATTTTATACTACGGGTATTGTGTGACTTATGTGAAAGAAACAGATCTTTTTTAGATTTTAATGTGTGAAGTACTTTTGGGGATAGATACGAACTTGTTAGTAGAAAGTACCTTGTGTGAATAACTTGATTGTATTGGTTTGTGATAGCCTTGTAATACTTTCTTGTTGCTTTGATAAGTAAGCGTGTTAGGATGCTACGTGTGTTAGTATCTTGTGATGTTTGTGTAAGGGGTTTCCTTGATTGTGCTTATTAACTATCGGTCGTTATGATAGTATTGTGGCATTCATCTCTTGAGATGATTCCGGGTTAAGCCGCCTCCGTCACGGGGTAGACTTCAGCGATGCAGGACCGTGATTCGAGAATACCCTACGCGGGTCCCGGGGCCTATGCGAGCTACGAGAGTTCGAGGTTAGTGTGCGTCCTTTATGGGCATGCGGTCACAGGGCTGCGGACTGAAAGTCGGGGCGATGCGGGAGTAGCTACCGACGCGGGAATACCTCATGCGGCCGATGAGATTGGCCTATCGCGAGGCGGGAAGTTCGAGACTAGACGCGCGCATTAGATCTCGGGCAAGTGGCCGCCTTTGATCATGTGACGTCTAGACAGATCTTATAATACGATTTATGACCTTGTTGGTACTGTAGGTGTTAGTAGTCGGCTATGCCTTCGCATTTACCCTGTACGCTTTATTAGGACACGGTGGGACTGGTGTTCATGTATTCCTCGTGCTTGTATATCATAAAGCCGGCGGTGGAGGAAGGTATTCCACGCACGATTGATGTTGTGGGCGTGAGACCCATTGTTAAATTGAGTGATGAATGGAGGGTGTGAGTCCCTGACTTGACATGACTGCTTATTTATGGTGATCTGTAGATTGGTTATCATACATGTCTCCTGCTTTGTATAGACTACTATGATTTCATTTCTGATTTATTTTTAGTTTCACATACTCGGTACTTTGTTATCGACCTCCTTCGGGGCTGCGTTCATGCCGCAGGATGAGGTACATCAGTCGTAGATCCTAGCTCTCATGGTCACGATTCAGTTGGGAAGCTCCGTTTCTCCGAGGCTTATCACGTATAGTCCCTGTCAGAGTAAGTGTTTACATTCGGGGGTTTGGCGGGCCCCGTCCCGCCATTGTGTGTCGTATCATTCTTAGAAGTCTGTAGTAATGGCTGGGCATGGTTGGTAAAAATGATTATGCTGTTCATTTGTAAAAGAGTTGATGGTTATATATATGCAGACAGGCAAGTTTTTCACAGATTATTGTTTTATATTTCTGTTATCTCATGTTGTTGTTTTATGTTCCGATTACTGATGTTGTGTCACTAGGGTGCCCGGTAAGGCACCATCCACGGGCGTTGGTCGTGACAAAAGTGGTATCGAGCGATTAATCCTCGGAAAGTGTCTACGCATCAGATCCGAGAGTCTTGATTATCGGGTGTTGTGCACCACACCAATAATCGTGAGGCTATAGGATATTTAGGATTGGTTTCTATTCTTCTCACTCAGATCGTGCCTTAGAGCTGTGTTGTAAGTTGGACCCTACGACGAAATTATTTCCTTATCGTTATGCCTCGCTGAGGGCAACCCGCCGGGAGGGCAAAGCGCAGAGGAGCTGCGAGTAGAGTTCGGAGGGTGGCGGCACAGCCAAATCATTACCTAGGGTAGTGCTTCTTTCGGGATTTCTGCGACGTCACTGGCCCGAGTTTAAGCATGGCGGCGGCGCTCCTGCGGCCATGATATGTGAACCTTCGCCCACGGCCGAACCGAGAATATAGATTGCAAGAGACAACCTTGTTACTAGCTATGGATTTGGCTACCGAGAGTATACCGATGTATCGCGAGTCTTGATGACTACCTAAGAGAAGGTTGTGCAAGAGTAATCCTTGATTAGGCTTGGCATGGCACGTATGCGGGCTTATGCGCAGCGTCGAGAAACGTAGAGATCGACGGGTTAACCAAGGACAGCAGAAGAGGGCCAGAGCAGCAAGGTCCTTCGGTAACTTTCAAGGTGAGTATACCTTAAGTGCTATGTTCTGATAGCAGTGTGTTAGTTGTGATTAGAAATCATGGTGGGTTAACCGAGTGAGATTTTGGAGGATAGAGAAAGTGTGAGCCTTAGAGCTTTATACGCAAAGACCTTAGAGGTAAGGCCATCTCGAGTAAAGGTGTAGTTTTATGTTTGATCTCACGAGTGCATAGTGCACGTGAGCTATGTTTGGGATAGGTCCCTAAGTGGTATGAAATGAAAGAGGGTAGTTGAGCTAAGAAGACCCCTAGGTTTTCGTAACATGTTTAGTAAAATTGTTCCTTCGGGGAGCTAGTGTTTTGCGCAATGCCGGGTCGGGTTGAGGCCATGTTGCGGGTCAACCCGCGGCAGGTATGGTGGTGGGGTCTGGTTGTGGTGGTCCCGCCTTGTGGAAGGGTCACGAGGGTGTTAGGCCCAAGTGTAGTTAACCAGCGTACGAGTTCGTGGATGCATTCGACCAGTGGTCGGTCGATGGGGGCAGCCCATCGTGTTCTTCGGTCGGGGCCGTTCACTCGGCAGTGTTGTTTTATCAGAAAGGTTGTAAGGCTGCACGGGGTGCCTACCTTCACCATATGGCAGACAGTGGAGCCCAGGTTACGGCTGTTTTTGTTTCTGGAAGTTTTACCAGGCAGGGTTAAGGACTCAGGTGAGTCTCAGAATCGCATTCGCCCCGCCGCGATGTGGATTTCAGGGGTAGTTGTGAGGATTGTTGTCTCCTGTGGAGGGAGCGTTTAAGCTACCATTCCAGTGTTCGGATGTCGCCTTACGAAGCCTTGTAGGGGCAGAAGTGTAAGTTGCCGGTCGATTGGTTCGATGTTGGCAAGGTTCAGATAGTTGGATCAGGCTTGTTCCAGCAGACTGTGGATAGGGTAAAGCTCATCTAGAAGAAGTTACGCAGCTCGGAGAATCGCGGCGGATAATCGGCGGCGACGCCAGAGTTGACGGTCGGTCTTCTTGAAAGTACCACCCCGGACAGGGTGTGACGAGTTGTGGAAACAGAAGGAACTTAGCCCGAGTTACTTTGGGCCTTTTGAGTTCATGTGAAGAATAGGCCAGGTTGCCTATATGTTAGCAATTGCCGTCCGACTTAGGAGGCAGTACGTCCGGTCTTTCGTATTGTTATGTTCGGGAAAGTATCGAAGATCCATCCAGAATGTCCCCAGTTAATGATGCCCACGTAAAGAGATAGTAACCCCGAGTTTTGGAAACTAAAGCAGTATCAGAAATGTGGTAAGGGTTGAGTGTCGCAAACCTTCGATGATCGCAGCGACCGGTACCATTTGTTGGAGTCGCTTGAGCTAGGCTCGCGGCAAAGTGACAAAAGTGTATTTGTGGTGATGTTAGAGGTGTTTCCTCGTAGACTTGGGTATAAGTATGTTGCACAGGTACTTTCTGTGGCCAGGTATGGCAGGATTGTTTCGTAAGTATAGAAGTGAAGACTATACTGGCGCACGTATGTTTTGAGACTTAGAATGAACATTCGGGACGAATGTTTCTAAGGGGGGAAGAATGTTATACCCCGTAGTTCCAGGGTATGTATGCGAGGACGTACGTACGAGAATACGACAGAAAGATTGGAAAGGAAGAATGAGGTGATTTTTCCACGGAAAAGTTTCCGGTTTTTGTGAAGGAAAAAGGTTCGTTAATGGGAATTGGATTCCCAGATTTGGTATTTGGACTTCTTAGATTATATTAGAATTTTGGAATTTTATTTTCGGAAATGGTCACGTGGGGCCCACGGGAGAAATTTACGGTTTTGTGGGGCCCACTTTGTTTTCGAGATTTTGGCCATTGTGGATATTTTCGGAAGATGTTTTTTTTTGGGCCAATAGAAGGGTGACACGTGTCACCCCCGCCTAGGTGGCTTGGCCGAATGGCATTTGTGCACAACACCCGGTTAGAGTCGTTTTTCGACGAAACGTTTTACATAACTTGCGAGGGGAAAATTCCGGCTATGTCTTTTCTTATTTTTGCGGATTTTTCCGAGAAACGAAACATTTTGGACCAACGGGAGGGTGACATGTGTCACCCTCACATTGAACAAGTGCGGCTTAGGCCGATTGGTGGGCAAGTTGTGGGTAGATATTTGTGTAGATATTTGTGAGGGTTTATGGAGTAGGGACTAGGGGGCACTTGGGCATATCTTGGCCCTACACTTGCCTAGCACTTGGCTAGATCTTGGCCATTGGTTGGCCTTGGCTTGTGCTATAAATACCCCTCTAAGGTTGAAGACTTCTTCATCCAAAATGCCTAAGTCTTGAGAGCCTTCCTCCCTTCGAGGCCCCTTGGCCGAGTTTCCCAGTGGGTAGGCGAGGTAGCCACCCCTCCTTTGTGGTGTGGCAGTGGGTACCCCTAGCCTAGTTTGTTTTCATATAATACCCCCCCTCTTGGTAGACAGACTCTCAACAGTATGGTGATAATGCCCCAATGCCCTGAGCCATATACCTTGTTGTATTCTAAGGTTATACCTATCTGAAAGCCCGGAAATACTATTATACTTCCTCACAATACAAAACCGAAACCCTAGGAAAATCTCCATAGTCAGTTGGAGTATTGTGTAAGTTGGTTAGAATTTCTAAGGGTGGTTTAGAGCGGGTTGAGCGCTCGAGTCGAGCTAAACGATTGCCCAGGATCGACTTTATACTTGGATAATTATGGGCTTATCGAGGTAAATATCTTGTCCCCCTATTGTAATTGGATATTACATGTTGTAGGAAATTATAGTTGAAGTATACTATGTATATAACTGAACATAAGCTTGTGGCAATGTCTTTGGACTTAAGCCTGAAGAACTGAACTAAACTGTTTTTACATAGGACTGTATTACAGTAGACTTGTGTAGTAGTACTGTGGAGTAGAATTGTACCCGTTCGGGTTAGATGTATAACCCCCCCCTGGTTGGCTTGGTAGCCGGCCCCGTTAGAGGAGGAGATTTACGCCATTGGGGAGGTGCCGAATTTTCTGTAGAATGTTCGCGATAAGGTCTAAATGTTAATAAAGCACTTGTGGCCTTATAGGTTGAAGTACTACGTGTGGCGCGTTCTACTTGGCTTAGGAGTAGCCGACGGTTGGGAGTACTGAGCGTTTGCTATTAGTCGATACTGCCGCAGGTATGTGAACCTCTTCCTATCTCTTCTAGCATGATATGTGTGAACTATGTAGTACGGTAGACGTACATGTGCTAAATGTGTTTGAGTGGTTTAAAACATAAAGTGTTATAACGGCTTTATGGGAAGTTGGTTATAACAGCTTTATGTTAGTAAGAAAATACATGTGGTTTTTAAAAAGGTAACTGATTTGAACTATAACTGGCTTGATGTGTGATAATAAAGAACTTGAAGTATTTCAAAAGATTTCTAAATCGTTTTGAAAGAAGAGTGATACTTGGTTCCTTTTGAAAACTTAAGAGTTATACTAGCTTTATGGGAAGTTAGGTATAACGGCTTAAGAATGTTTTACTGATTTTGGAAATCAGGATGTGTATCGACAAACCACTGCAGAGTTAATAAAAGGAAATGTTTTGAATAAAAAAGTATAATTAAAACCAGAAGAAACTTCCATCTGCATAGAAGCTAACATGAGACAAAATGATATATCCTAGATCATGGTCATTGTAATAAGATTGTTATAAACAAGAATATCCTACTCACATATAAGGCTTATGTTTCTCAGTTGTTTAAAAGAGAATTATATTCTTAAATGAATAAGACTATGAACCTCGAAACCTTTCTAAAATAAGAAACGTGAACATTTGAAATTAGGCAAACTTGGACGTTTGGAAAATAATGTTGTTACTTGATTTTACAAAGGTAAGAGTTTTGGTTTTCTTAAAAGGACAGTCACTCTATTTTATACTACGGGTATTGTGTGACTTATGTGAAAGAAACAGATCTTTTTTAGATTTTAATGTGTGAAGTACTTTGGGGATAGATACCCGAACTTGTTAGTAGAAAGTACCTTGTGTGAATAACTTGATTGTATTGGTTTGTGATAGCCTTGTAATACTTTCTTGTTGCTTTGATAAGTAAACGTGTTAGGATGCTACGTGTGTTAGTATCTTGTGATGTTTGTGTAAGGGGGTTTCCCTTGATTGTGCTTATTAACTATCAGTCGTTATGATAGTATTGTGGCATTCATCTCTTGAGATGATTCCGGGGGTTAAGCTGCCCTCCGACGCTGGGTAGACTCGGTGATGCAGGACCATGATTCGAGAATACCTCACGCGGGTCCTGGGGCCTATGCGGAGCTACGAGTTCCGGGTTAGTGTCGTCCTTTATGGGCATGCGGTCCTCGCGCTACGCGGACTCGAAAGTCCGTGGCGATGCCGGAGTAGCTACCCTCGATGCGGGAATACCTCATGCGGGCGATGAGATTGGCCTATGCGAGTCTGCGGGAAGTTCCGAGACTAGACGCGCACATTAGATCTCGCGGCAAGTGGCGGCTTTGATCATGTGGCGGCAGACAGATCTTATGATCTGATTTATGTCCTTGTTTGTACTGTGGGTGTTAGTATTCGGATATGCCTTCGTACTTACACTGTAAAGTTTTATTAGGAGACAGGTGGGACCTTGTGTTCATGTGTATTCCTTGTTGCTTGTTTATCATAAACTGGCGGTGAGGAAGGTATTCCACGCACGATTGATGTTGGGCGTGAGACCCATTGTTAAATTGAGTGATGACTTGAGGTGTGAGTCCACGACTTGACATGACCGCTATTTATGGTGATCCGTAGTTTGGTTATCATACATGTCTCCTGCTTTGTATAGACTACTATGATTTCATTTACGATTTATTTTTAGTTTCACATACTTGCACATTGCCAGCTCGACCTTCGGGCTGCGTTCATGCCGCAGTTGAGGTACATCGATCGTTGATCCTAGCTCGTGGTCACGAGCGTTTGGGAAGCTCCGTTTCTCGAGGCTTATCGATGGTATAGTCCCGTAGTAAGTGTTTACATTCGGGTTTGGCGGGCCCCGCCCCGCCATTGTGGGTCGTATCATTCTTAGAGGTCCATGTAATCTTTGTTGTAGGCATGGTTGGTAAAAAGGATTAAGCTGTTCATTTGTAAAAGAGTTGATGGTTATATATATGCCAAAGGCAAGTTTTCCTGATTATTGTTTTATATTTACATTATCTCATGTTGTTGTTTTATGTTCCATGATTACTCGATGTTGTGTCACTAGGGTGCGGTAAGGCACGATCACGCCCGATTTGGTCGTGACAACTTGGGTGCCGGGTAAGGCACGATCGCGGGCCGGTCGTGATACTTTATCTTAGCTTCTATGCAGATGGAGGTTTCTACTGGTTTTAATTATACTTACTTAGTCGATTCATTTTCCCTTATTAGCACTGCAGTGGTTTGTTCGATACTTATTTCCCCTTTCCGAAATCAATACAAGGCTTTCATAAACAATTAAGTAAACCGTTCCTTTTATCTTTTTTAAGTCGTTATACCTAACTTCCCATAAAGCTAGTATAACTCTTAAGCTTTTAAAACCAAGTATTACTCTTCTTTAAAAAACGATTCATAATTCTTTTGAAACACTTCAAGATTCTTATTATTTAAAACTCAAGTCAAAAGACATCGAAATAAAGCCACGTTCAGTTAACACACGTACGTCTACCGTACTATATATATTTTAAAAATAGCATGCTCAAGAGGATAGGAAGAATCACATACCTCCTCGGCGAAATCCACCTGCCAAGTCGAATATGTCGCGCGCAGAGTATCAACCTATAATAGTCAAATACGTCTATCAACGTCTAGACTATTCTGTAGAATATTCTAAGCAGAGGGTTCTTTATTCTACGGAAAATTGGACAGCATTTCCCTACCCGTCAAACTACACAAGTCTACTGCAATACAGTCCTATGTAATTACAGTTCAATTCCCTTCTTTAGTATCCTTCTATATCTTATACTCAATTCTAAACTACTATATATAATTTCCAATTACAATAGAAGGACAAGATTAATTACCTCGATAAGCCCAAAATTATCCAAGATTTAATGTCGATCCTGAGCAACGTTTAGCTCCTACTCCGTGCGCTCCAACCCGCTCCAAACAACCCTTATACGCTCCTAACCAACTCCTCTTTAAGAACCAACCTAAACAAGTGAAGAACACTAAGGTTCTTGTCCTCACAACTCTCGGCCAAGGTGAGGCTTTAGGGGCTAGGGTGTGAAATCTTTTCTTAACCTTTGGTTAATAATCTTCCTAATACACTAAGGAAGAACACTTAAGAGTTTAGGAATTTTTGGACCAAGTTTGGTTAAGGGAGAGGGGTGTTGGACGAAACCATCAAGTGTGGGAAGTGTCACGACCGATCCGGGCGTGGATCGTGCCTTACCCGGGCACCCTAGTGATACAACATCGAGAAAATCAGGAAATAAAAACTTAAACATGAAACAAGAGATATGATAAAAACAAAGCCAACCAAGCGGTTACCTTCTTGCATATATATAACTAAAAACTTGAACGATTCATCCTTACAAACCCCGCCTCTTGCAACGATTTCTGCACTTAAGAATTTTTATACAACATGGCGACAGAGCCCCGCCATACCCCGAATGTACAAGTACCTACTGATGGGACTATACCAAAAGATAAGCCTTCGGAGAAACGAAGCTTCCCAAACGCTGAACTGCGATCCTATGAACGAGGATCAACAATTGGTGTACCTCTACCTGCGGCATGAACGCAGCCCCCCGAAGGTCGATAACAGTACCAAGTATGTGAAATCGAAATACGTAAATGAAATCATAGTAGTCTATATAAAGCGAGACATGTATGATAACCAAACTACAATCCACAATAAATAGCGATCATGTCAAGTCGTGACTCGCGCCTCAAAGTCATCACTCAAATATAACTATGGGTCTCACGCCCACAACATCAATCATGCCCGTGGAATACCTTCCTCATCGCCAGCCTATGATATACTAGCACCAAAGAGTACACATGAACACCGAGTCCCACTGCGGTCATAAAACCGTGACGGCAAGTACGGCTAACTACCGGATACCAAAGCCGCGTCATCAATCGACCGAGGCAAGTACGAAGCCAACTACGGATACCAAAGCCGTACTAACAATACTATACAACCAAACCACGAAGGCGATACGGCAAGTACGAAGCCAACTACCGATACCAAAGCCGCGGTCACGTAGTGACGGGCAAATCTGAGGGCTAACTACCGGATACCAGTCGTATCACGAGACTTCGCCACTAAAGCGAAGCAGGGCAAGTCTGAAGGCTAACTACGGATACCAAAGCCGAATCAGCCACGACTTCGGGGCAAGTATGAGAGCCAACTACCAGATACCAAAGTCGAATCAGTATAACCTCATGGAGAGCTAGTCCATGGAATAACACTATCAACAAAAGCGTACCCGTGGAATCCTCCGTCACTGCCGGTGCGTCCAAGTAAGATCATAACAAATCAGCCAGCCCTCCATTGAGAGACGCGGTGGTATAGAAATACAATACTAGCACGACAAGGCTATCACACGCAAACATAGGCAAGTTACACACAACTCAAGGTACTTTCATTTTATGCCAAAGTCCAGGTTTTAACCCCAAAGTACTACGTACATTAAATTCTTTTTAAAGGATCCATTTCTTTTACAAATGTCACCCGATACCCGTAGTATTAAAATAGAAGGACTAACATTTTTAAGTAAACCAACACACTTCCATACTTTCCTTTTTAAACCAAATTAAGACAATACCATGCCTTCTTTTTAGACCAAAACACTTCTCCTTTTAAAGTCAAGTTACAACATTCTTTTCCAAAGTTCAAGTTTGCCTAATTTCAAATATTCACGTCTCTTATTTTCGAAAGGTTTCGTAGTTCATAGCCTTAATCACTTAATAACATAATTCTCTTTTAAAACAATTTGAGTAACATATGCCTTAATTGTGAGTAGGTTAATCTTGTTTATAACAATCTTATTAAAGCAGCCATGATCTAGGAAATGTAATACAATCTTGTCTTATCTTAGCTTCTATGCAGATGGAGGTTTCTACTGGTTTTAATATAATTACTTAATTGTCAATACATTTTCCTTTATTAACGCTTTGAGGGTTCGTTCGATACTTATTCTCATTTCCAAATCAAGAAACATTATTCTTTTAAAGACCAAATACTCATTACTCACGAATGAGGTTTCATACTTTTTAATAAAATTCATATCAATTCAATTAAGTCAAGTCTCTTATCTTTTAAGATTAATAAACCATTCTTTTTATCTCTCTTAAGACGTTATACCTAACTTCCCATAAAGCTAGTATAACTCTTAAGCTTTCAAAACCAAGTATTACTCTTCTTTCAAAAACGATTCTTAATTCTTTTGAAATACTTCAAGATTCTTTATTATTTAAAACTCAAGTCAAAAGACATCGAAGTAAAACCACGTTCAGTTAACACACGCACGCTCACCGCACTATATATATTCTTTTAAAATATCATGCTCAAGAGGATAGGAAGAATCACATACCTCGCGACGACACGACGATTAGCAAATAGCTCCAGTATCAGAATCCTGCTAGCCTTTTCCACCCTTCGAGTAGAATCGCTCTTGCGATTTCAACCTATAACGGTCATATAAGTCTATCAACATCTAGACTACTCGTAGAATGATTCTAGATACAAGATTCCTTATTCTATGGAAAATTGGGCGGATTTCCCTACCCACAAACTACACAAGTCTCATCAGAATACATCCCATGTAAGTACAATTCATTTCTCTTTTATACCATCCTTATATACGTCTTATACTCAATTCTATACTACTACGGATGTAATTTCCAATTACAATAGAAGGGTAAGAGTATTTACCTCGATAAGCCCAAAATTATCCAAGTTAAAAAGTCGATCCTGAGCAAGGTTTAGCTCCTATTCTGTACGCTCCAATACGCTTTAAGAAACCCTTAGAAGTTCTACACAACTTCTACTTAATACTTCAACCTACTATGAAGATTTTCCCCAGGGTTTCGTTTAGTGACTAAAGGAAGTATAGTAGTATTTTCCGGGCTTTTAGTATAGAGGTAACTTTGGGAATTCTACAAGGTATTTGGGCCAAGGTATAGTAACAACACTTGGAGAATACTTTTCTACCAAGGGGGTATTTCACGAGATCAACTCGAGGAAAGGGGGTTTGGTGAGGCCTCAAAGGGGATGGGGACTTTGACGAAAACTACACTAAGGGGAGAGGATTTTTGCCTTGGAATTTATCAAGTGAGGATGAAGAATAAGTCCGCACTGAGGGTATTTATAGGGAAACCAATGGCCAAGATTAAGGCAAGTGGAGGGCAAGTGGAGGGTGGAGATTTGGACAAGTTTGTGTGGGTCCCACCTTATCTATCTACCACACAAATATCACAAAATATCCTACCTAACCTTGACCAAAGCTTTAGGCCAAAAAAAATGTGCCATCTTTCGTCCACCATCCCGCCCACTTGAGGGTGACAAGTGTCGCCCTCTCGTTGGTCCAAAATATTTTATCTCTCGGAAAAATCCGCAAAAATAATAAATGTTGCAACCGCAATTTTCCCTTCGCAAAGTCCGGAAAACGTTTCGTCGGAAAACAATTCTTTTCGCTAGTTGTGAACAAATTTCATCCCTTTGCCTACTTAAGGCTTAAACTTTTGCACGTACGCCTCACGTACATACTCTGGAAATACGGGGTATAACATTCTCCCCTCCTTAGAAACATTCGTCCCGAATGTTCCTTCTCAAGACGGATAACGATAAAGTTCCTCTTAACTTAAACAAGTTGTCAATGCCACACCTGGCCACAGAATAACACACGCGCAAATACATAACCAAAGTCAACGAGGAATCACTCCTACATCACAAAAGCTTCCACCCTGGTCTAAAGGATACTCCCTTCGCATCTTCACTTCATAACAAAATGATCTCTTTTATTCTGCTAACACACGTTCACTTCTTTCCTTACTCGTCGTACCCTTCTCGTACACCCGAACTCTCTCCCTAGTACATATTCCATACTCCAGTCATCGCTTCAGTTTCCAAAACTTTGGAGTCACAACCTCCAAACTTGGTCACCTTACTAGCCTCAATCTCCTTTAAGGCCATTCCCGGCCTTCACGATCCGATTCTGGTCGAACATATCCACGAACTCATACGATGGTTACCTAAACCTGGGCCTAGCACCCTCGTGACCCTACCACCCGGCCGGACCACCTCGAACTGACCCCACCCCAAACCGGGTTGCGGGTCGACCCGCGAATGGTCCTCAACCCGACCCATAATCGCGCCAAACTCTTGTTCCCCGATCCGGAACAATCTTACCTATTCAAGTCCTGAAAGCTACCACTTTCATCTTACACAACCCATGGAATTATCCCACAATACATTTTTACGCATACCAAGTATTTTGACAAAGACTAACCGTAAAATCTTTTATTCAAGACGACCTTACATCTAAGGTCTCAATGTGTAATATTCTAAGGTTCATACTTTCCCTGTCCCCATACTTATCCTTTCAACTAACCATGTCTCTAAACCACAATATACACAACGCTATCTGTACATAGTACTCAACATATAATCATCGTATCACGCATGCTAATCTCTAGAGGGTTAAGGATATACCTGGGAAAAAAATAGGCGGTTCAAAGGACCGCTAAAACTGGGAACTTCCACCGCGACTCGCCGTGGCTCACAGATATGAACATCCTGCCTAGCTATGGAAGGTGAAGAACCCGCAATCGATCTCGTAGTGCATGCTATCCCACCGCTACTGCCTGACGATCTGCGCCAAATGGCCTCGCGGCCACAAGCATAACAATCTCCCAGATTAGTACGACACTCACCCTTATGAATTTTTCCACAACGGCCACACTGAGACAAGGGTGGCATCATCCGGCGAGCACTCCTACTCCTCTGAAAATCTGAAACACAGGAGCCCCGACTGCCTGAATATCCCGAATGTCCCAAAGACTGTGGAGGACCGCTCTGTACTGGCGGAGGTACATAACTAGTCTGCTGCTGAGGCGGTCCGCCTCGAAAGTCGCCGAAGACCTCGCTGTCTGGCCTCTTCGTTGATCCGGTCGTTCCGCCAACCACTCCGCTCACACCCAAGTGCATAAGCTGCGTGCGGAATTGTCCATGCCCGGTGAAGAGCTACACCAACAAGCCTCGCGCCGGTAGTCATCGAGCCGGTGGCGTGGCGGTGCACTCGTCCCCCATGTCGCTACTAACGCGGGCGCACGAAGCTAGTGAGCCAAACTCCACATTGTACTCGACCGTTCGCCTGCTTCGCCAATATCAAAAATCTATCGGCCGCGTGCCTCCTCATCTGCGGAGGCAAGAAGTGGGCGAGAAATTCCTCCGAGAACTCGTCCCCAAATAGCCGAGGCGCATGCTCCCCGACGGCTCACACGAATCAAACGATCATTGCGGTATCACGCACCGATGTGAACCTAAGACCACCGACTCGGTCTCGAAGCCTTGATCACTCTCGATCCGTCAGAATCGCTTGATGAACTCCTGCGGATCATACTCGTGCCTCGATCCATAAAACATTGGCGTCGCGGCTCGTAAAGTCCCGCGATCTCAAACTATCCGCCTCGTGAACTACGGTACTACGTCAGGAATCGGCATCCGCTTTATCCTCGTGCCTTGCCACTATCCTAGCAAATAACTGGGCCATCTCTTTGTAACCCAACTCTCGCTCAAAGCTACGGGTGGAGGCTCGTGTCTCGTGGTATCGGCCCACCGCTGCGACTAAACTCTCTGGGCTGGCGGCGTCGCAAAACTCGTTGTCTGAAGCGCTATCTCAGGTAATGACCGAGCCTGCGCCCTCGTACTCCTCTGTATCCTACTAGCAGCTTCCTCGGCTGCCTTGCCCATCTGGACCCGATTTGCCTTGCGCGGAGGCATAACTGGTAAAAACGAAATACGTCAGATGGGTCCAACTTATAACACAACTCTAAGGCACGATCTCAGAATGAGAAGAATGGAAACCAATCCTAAATGTCCTATAGCCTCCTGATTATAGATGTGGTGCACAACACATCGATAATCAAGACCCTACTAGACACGGTCTGTAGACACTTTCCGAGGATTAACTGCTCTGATACAACTTTTGTCACGACCCGATCCCCGGCCCGTGACTGGTGTCTTACCCCGGGCACCCTAGTGATACAACATCAGAGAAAATCAGCGGAAATAAAAACATAAACATGAAACAAGAGATATGATAAAAAAACAGGCCAACCAAACGGTTACCTTCTTGCATATATATAACTAAAAACTTGAACAGTTACATCCTTACAAACCCTGTCCACAACAGTACTACAAACCTCTAAGAATTTTTATACAACATGACGGGTCAGGGCCCCGCCATACCCATGAATGTACAAGTACCTACAGTGACAGGGGACTATACCAAAAGATAAGCCTCCGGAGAAACGGAGCTTCCCAAACGCTGAACTGCGATCCTATGAACGAGGATCAACAATCGTGTACCTACTCATCAGATGAACGCACTTCAAGGAGGTCGATAACAGTAAGTATGTGAAATCAAAATATCAGAATGAAATCATAGTAGTCTATATAAAGCGGGAGACATGTATGATAACCAAACTACGATCCACATAAATAAGCGATCATGTCAAGTCGGGGACTCACGCCTCAAAGTCATCACTCAAATATAACTATGGGTCTCGCGCCCACAACATCAATCATGCCTGGAATACCTTCTCACCGGCAGCCTATGATATACTAGCACCATGAGTACACATGAACACGGGTCCCACTGTGTCATAAAACCGTGACGGCAAGTCTGAGCTAACTACCAGATACCAAAGTCGCATCATCAACTGACCGGGGCAAGTACGAAAGCCAATACCAGATACCAAAGCCGTACTAACAATACTATACAACCAAACCACGAAGCTGATACGGGGCAAGTACGAAAGCCAACTACCAGATACCAAAGCCGTGTCACGTAGCTGACCGGGGAAAGTACGAGGGCTAACTACCAGATACCAAGGCCGTATCACGAAACTTCGCCACTAAACTGAACGGGGCAAGTCCGAAGGCTAACTACCAGATACCAAAGCCGAATCAGCCACGCCTTCGGGGCAAGTACGAGAGCCAACTACCAGATACCAAAGCCGAATCAGTATAACCTCATGGAGAGCTAGTCCATGGAATAACACTATCAACAGAAGCATACCCGTGGAATCTTCCGTCACTGTCGGTGCGTCCAAGTAAGATCATAACAAATCAGCCGGCCCTCCATTGAGAGACGCGGTGGTATAGCAATACAATACTAGCACGACAAGGCTATCACACGCAAACATAGGCAAGTTACACACAACTCAAGGTACTTTCATTTTATGCCAAAGTCCAGGTTTTAACCCCAAAGTACTACGTACATTAAATTCTATTTAAAGGATCCATTTTTTTTACAAAGGTCACCCGATACCCGTAGTATTAAAATAGAAGGACTAACATTTTTAAGTAAACCAACACACTTCCATACTTTCCTTTTTAAACCAAATTAAGACAATACCATGCCTTCTTTTTAGACCAAAACACTTCTCCTTTTAAAGTCAAGTTCTGACATTCTTTCCAAAGTTCAAGTTTGCCTAATTTCAAATATTCACGTCTCTTATTTTCGAAAGGTTTCGTAGTTCATAGTCTTAATCACTTAATAACATAATTCTCTTTTAAAACAATTTGAGTAACATATGCCTTAATTGTGAGTAGGTTAATCTTGTTTATAACAATCTTATTAAAGCAGCCATGATCTAGGAAATGTAATACAATCTTGTCTTATCTTAGCTTCATGCGGATGGAGGTTTCTACTAGTTTTAATATAATTACTTAATTGTCAATACATTTTCCTTTATTAACGCTGCAGTTGGTTAGCTCGATACTTATTCTCATTTCCAAATCAAAAACATTATTCTTTAAAGACCAAATACTCATTACTCATGAATGAGGTTTCATACTTTTAATAAAATTCATATCAATTCAATTAAGTCAAGTCTCTTATCTTTTAAGATCAATAAACCATTCTTTTATCTCTCTTAAGACGTTATACCTAACTTCCCATAAAGCTAGTATAACTCTTAAGCTTTCAAAACCAAGTATTACTCTTCTTCAAAAGCGATTCTTAATTCTTTTGAAATACTTCAAGATTCTTTATTATTTAAAACTCAAGTCAAAAGACATCAAGTAAAACCACGTTCGATTAACACACGTCGTCTACCGTACTATATATATTCTTTTAAAATATCATGCTCGAGAGGATAGGAAGAATCACATACCTCGCGACGATTCAACGATAATTAGCAAATAGCTCCAAAGTATCAGAATCCTGCTAGCCTTTTCCACCCTTCGAGTAGAATCGCTGCTTGCGATTTGAACCTATAACGATCATATAAGTCTATCAACATCTAGACTACTCAGAATGATTCTAGATACAAGATTCCTTATTCTATGGAAAATTGGGCAAGACTTCCTACCAGTCAAACTACACAAGTCTCATCAGAATACAAATTCTATGTAAGTATTCGGTTCTCTTCTTTTATACCATCTTTATATACGTCTTATACTCAATTCTATACTACTACAGTATGTAATTTCCAATTACAATAGAAGGGTAAGAGTATTTACCTCGATAAGCCCAAAATTATCCAAGTTAAAATGTCGATCCTGAGCAAGATTTAGCTCCTATTCTGTACGCTCCAATACGCTCCAAAAACCCTTAGAAGTTCTACACAACTTCTACTTAATACTTCAACCTACTATGAAGATTTTTCCCCAGGGTTTCGTTTAGTGACTAAAGGAAGTATAGTAGTATTTTCCGGGCTTTTAGTATAGAGGTAACTTTGGGAATTCTACAAGGTATTTGGGCCAAGGTATAGTAACAACACTTGGAGAATACTTTTCTACCAAGGGGGAGGGTATTTCACGAGATCAACTCGAGGAAAGGGGGGGTTCAGAGGGCCTCTCAAAGGAGGGACTTTGACCTAAAACTACACTAAGGGGGGAGAGGGATTTTTGCCTTGGAATTTATCAAGTGAGGATGAAGAATAAGTCTTGCACTTGAGGGGTATTTATAGGGAAACTAATGGCCAAGATTAAGGCAAGTGGAGGGCATGTGGAGGGTGGAGATTTGGACAAGTGTGTGTGGGTCCCACCTTATCTATCTACCACACAAATATCACAAAATATCCTACCTAACCTTGACCAAAGCTTTAGGCCAAAAAAACGTGCCATCTTTCGTCCACCATCCCGCCCACTTGAGGGTGACAAGTGTCGCCCTCTCGTTGGTCCAAAATATTTTATCTCTCGGAAAAATCCGCAAAAATAATAAATGTTGCAACCGCAACTTTCCCTTCGCAAAGTCCGGAAAACGTTTCGTCGGAAAACAATTCTTTTCGCTAGTTGTGAACAAATTTCGTCCCTTTGCCTACTTAAGGCTTAAAACTTTGTACGTACGCCCTCACGTACATACTCTGGAAATACGGGGTATAACAGGAAGTTTCGGCGAGAGCTACTAGGAAGGGGGGTGCTTGGACGAGAGCTTCTCAAAGGGGGAGAAGGATTTTGAGACTTGGAAATTGTTCAAGTGATGAAGAAGTCTTGCACTTGAGGGGGGTATTTATAGAACCATCAATGGTCTAGATTAAAACAAATGGAGGGTGAAGATTAAGTAGCTTGTGTGAGTGGAGTCTTCCACCAAGTGTCCACCACAATAATGGGACATATGTCCACCACAACATTGGAACATATGTCCACCACAACAATGAGCCATGTGGCCATCCACATGGCTCACAAAAACCGTCCAAATACCTACTCCCACTCACCAAAAGAAAATATCTTCCAAGACTTTGACCACTTGACCTTGTCCACTTGGCCATACAAATCGTCCAACATGGGCCTAAGTGGGGTGACACATGTCGCCCTCCTATTGGTCCAAAATATTTCATCTCTTATCACACAAGCACTGGTAAAGTCTTCACTGTTATACTTACGGAACCAATTATGCCACACCTGGCCATAATATAACACACGCGCAAATACTTAACTCCAAGTCCACGAGGAATCACCTCTATCATCACAAAAGCTCCTACCCAAGGTCTAAAAGATACTCCCTTCGCACCTTTACTTCACAAAAGAAATGATCACTTCTATTCTCCTAACACAAGTTCACTTCTTCCCTTACTCATCGTACCCTCCTCGAACACTCGAACTCTTCCTAATAAACTTACCACATTTCTGTTATTGCTTCAGTTTCCAAAATCTCAGGGTCACTATCTCCAACTTGGTTATCATAAAGCGGGAATATGCGGATGGTTCCCGATACTTTTCGAACATAGCAACATGAAAGACCGGACGTGAGTGCTCCTGCGTCGGACGACAATGCTAACTTATAGGCGACACGCCTTTTCTCCAAATGATCAAACGCTCAAAGTACCTCGCTAAGTTTCCCTGCTCTCAAATCTCGTCACGCCTTCCGGTGGTACATGAAAACCCACCGTCAACCTGAACTCCAAGTGTCGGCGCCGATTATTCGCACGACTGATGACTCGAGCGCGATAACCTCTCCTGGATAAGCTTCACCCTATCCTCATACTGTTGAATCAAGTATGAACCAACTATACGAACCGCCAACATCGAACCAATCGGTGGCAACCTACCTACGCCCGTACGCCGCCGTAAGGCGACATCCGAATACTGAAATGGTAGCTATTATAATACTCAATCAAGAGGCGAATAATCCTTACAGCTACCCCTGAAATCAAAAACACCGGCCCGAGGGTGAATGCAATACTGAGACTCACCTGAGTTCCTAACCCCGCCTGGTAAAACCTTCAGAAAAGAAATAGCCATAAACTGGGCTCCACTGCCTGTCATAAAATAAAAGTAGGAACCCCGTGCAACCTTACAACCCTCCTGATAAACAACATCTCGCATAACCCTCCGCCGAGTAAACAGTCCTGACTGAAAGACAAGATGGGTTGACCTCATCGGCCCGACTACTGGTCGAACGCATCCACGAACTCATACGGTGGTTTGCTAAACTTGGGCCTAACACCCTCGTGACCCCATCACAAAGCGGGACCACGACAATTTTTCCTTACTTCAAACCGGGCTGCGGGTTGACCCACAATCTGGCCTCAACCCGATCCATTTATCGCGCCAAGCTTTTGTTTCCCGATCCGGAACAATCTCACCATCAAGTCACAAAAACCTAGTGGTTTTCTTAGCTCAACTACCCTCTTTCATTTCACACTACTCAGGGACTTATCACACAAATATATCTCACGTATACTATGCACTCCGATAAGGGTCAAACATAAAAATAAATCTTTTACTCAAGATGGCCTCGCCTCTAAGGTATCCACGTATAAAACTCTAAGGCTCACAATTTCCCTGTCCCCAATCTTACCCTTTTAACTAACCTTGTCTTCTAAACACAATTAACACAATGCTATCTGAACATAACACTTAATCAAGATCATCATATCAAGCATACTAAGCTCTATAGGGGTAAGAATATACCTGTATTAACTGCCTCACTTTCCCTTCGTCGCTCTAATCATAATCCTGCCATGTCGGGCGCATAGCTATAGAAGGCGATGAACCTGCCACTGACCCGGTAGGCTGCATCATTTTGCATGTACCCCTCCTATAAGTACAGTCTCTCGTCACATGGCCCTGACGGCCGCAGGTGAAACAAGCACCAGTAAAAAGACGACATTCCGGATGGCGCTGCCGCATCGTGCACACCGAGGGACATGCATCCTGCGGCTAGAACCGTGTATATCTCAGAAACGAGCCACGGAGCTCGACCAGCTCGAATACCCCGAGCGTCACGAAGCGCGGAGGACCACTGCATCTTGGCGGAGGTGCATAACTAACTCTTCTTGAGGCGGTCGCCGAAAGTTACCAAAGGACCTGCTGCTCGCCTCTTGGCGATCTCGGTCATTCCGTCGACCTCCGCCTCTCACATCCAAGTGCATAAGCTGCGTGCGGGCAATGTCCGTGCCCGATGAAGAGCTACACCAACAAGCCTCGCCAAGTAGTCATCGAGCGGTGGCGTGGCGGTGCACTCATCCTCCATATCGGCTACTAACGCGAGGACATACCGAGCCAGCGAGTCGAACTCCACGTTGTATTCCGAACCGTCGCCTCGTCTCGATCGTAAATTTGTCGGCCCGTGCCCTCCTCATGCGGAGGTAAGAAGTGGCGAGAAATGCCTCCAGAACTCGTCCCGAATAGCCGAGGCGCATGCTCCCCGATAGCTCGCGAATCAAACGATCATCGCGGATCACGCAGCCGATGCGAACCTAAGACCACTTACTCGGTCTCCGAAGCCTTGATCACTCTCATGATCCGCTGTAACTATCGGATGAACTCCTGCGGATCATCCTCAGGCCTCGACCCATAATACTCTGGGGGGCTGCAACTCAGAAAGTCCCGCAGTCTCAAACTATCCGATCTCGGGTGAACTACGGGTACTACCGGTACCGGAATTGCTGCATCCAGCCTATCCTCGTGCCTTGCCACTATCCTGGCCAATAACTGGGCCATCTCCTTGTAACCCATCTCCTCTCGCCTTGCCGGGTGCGGCGTCTCGTATTGTGGCCTCGATGAGACCGCCTACTCTACTCGCGACTCCTCTGGCCGCCCTCCAGGCCCTGATTGCCTTGCGTGGAGGCATGACTGGCACATGAATACGTCAGAGGGAGTCCAACTCATAACACAGATCTAAGGCATGACTGGCACATAAGAATACGTCAGAGGGAGTCCAACTTATAACACAGATCTAAGGCATGATCTCAGAATGAGAAGAATGGAAACCAATCCTAAATATCCTATAGCCTCCTGATTATTGGTGTGGTGCACAACACACCGATAATCAAGACTCTACTAGATGCGATCTGTAGACACTTTCCGAGGATTAAGCGCTCGATACCACTTTTGTCACGACCGAACCGGGCGTGATCGTGCCTTACCCGCACCCAAGTAGACATACATCGAGTAACCGGAATATAAAAACTTAACGAAACAAGATATAACATAAGAAAGCAAGCAACCAAAGCGGTCACCTTCGTGTATATATAACAAATCAACAGTTAAATCCTTACAAACCACGCCACAACGATGCTACAGACTTCTAAGAATTTTATAACAACTATGGCGGACAGGGCCGCCATACCCCGAATGTACAAGAACCTACAATCTCGGGGATCATACGAAAGATAAGCCTCTGGAGAAACGGGGCTTCCCAAAACGCTGAAGCGTGATCCTATGGCGAGGATCCACAACAGATGTACCTCAACTGCGGCATGAGCGCATCCCGAAGGAGGTCGAGGCAACAGTACAGTATGTGGCGAAAAATATAAATGAAATCATGGCTATATAAAGCGAAGACATGTATGATAACCAAACTACGATTCACGACATAAAGCGATCATGTCAAGTCGGGACTCACGCTCAAAGTCATCCCTCATGCGCGTAGAACTCCTTCCTCACTGCCGGCAGTCTAGGTATAAATCGTGTTATAATTATAACATGTCTCACCGTCCCATGGGACTCGAGGTGGAATCGCGTGGTCACGTTCGGTCCATCTCATGGACTCGGTGCCGGATCGTATGGAATACATTCCCGGTCCATCTCATGGACTCGGTGTCGGATCGTATGAAATACATTCCCGGTCCATCTCATGGACTCGGTATCAAATCGGCCATAACATTTAAACTCTCTTTTAAGACAAATTAAGATAATACCATGCTTTCCTTTTAAATCAAAAACACTTTCCTTTTTAAAATCAAGTAACAACATTCTTTTTCAAAAGTTCAAGTTGCCTAATTAAAATATACTCAAGTCTTTTATTTCCGAAAGATTTCATAGTTCATAGTCTTAATCAATTAACGTAATCTCTTTTTAAAACAATTGAGTAACATATGCCTTATGTGTGATTATGTCACGACCCGTTCCGGGGCCCGTGACTGGTGCCTTACCGGGGCACCCAAGTAGTCATACATCAGAGTAACCAGCGGAATATAAAACAAGGCAGAAGCAGTTTATAAAGTAAGACACAGTTTATCTGATGAAAAGCTTGCCTTTCGGCATAATATAAATAACTCAAGTTTTGCAGTTACATCCCAACTGTACAATAGTACTACAGACCTCTAAGGAAGTAACAACTATGGCGGGACAGGGCCCCGCCATACCCTGACTGTACAAAACTATCTACAATACAGGGAGATCATACCCAAAAGTAGAGCCTCCGGAGAAGATGGAGCTCCTGACACCAACGCAAAGATCCTAAGGATGTGGATCTAGCACCTGCTTGCCCTTACCTGCGGCATGAACGCAGCCCCCCGAAGGAGGTCAGTACAACAGGTACCAAGTATGTGAAACTATAAAGTACTTAAATGAAATCAGAGTATTCAAAACCTTTTCACAAATACAATCAGTTCAATTGCACATAGTGCCATCACTGGCAACAACGAATAGGAAAAGCGTAATGTGTCTATTCTAGGCCGCGAATGATCGGCAAGGCCAATCGCCCATAGTATCATTCTGCGTGCCTAGTCCTGGACTTCCGCGGCCGCATAGGTCCCACGCGGACCGCGTGAGATATTTCTCGCGTCGGGGCAGCGACCCCGTCCGCCTGGGCTCCCGCACCGCATAGCCTCAAAGACCGCGTAGTCTCAGCGGACGCGTAGAGTCCCCGCGTCGAGCTAAACGCCGGAATGATCAATCTGGAGCATACCGCTGCTCGCGTAGTCTCACAGCATCGCATAGGCGTATAGACCGCAGCGGGCAAGCCCTGGTATAACGATCGGGTAGGTGATACAATAACGGTACAATGGACTTACCGGTTAGCAACGTAAGCAGCAAGAATGACCCCTTACACGGCGTTACAAGGCGCCAACACAGTGGATCATAACGTGTCTACTTATCAAACAATCTTACTACACTTAACATAAATCAATACAAGGCTTTTATAATCAAACAAGTAAATAGCCTTTTTATCTTTCTTAAGTTGTTATACCTAACTTCCCATAAAGCTAGTATAACTCTTAAGCTTTTGTTTTAAAACCAAATATTTATCTTCATAAAAATGATTGATATTCTTTTGAAATGTTTTGATTCTTTATTATTCAAGCTTAAGCGGCAGGCATTAGTAAGTATTATTCAGGCTTAAGTCAAAGACATTGCCATAGTTATTATTCAGTTCACACATGTACGTCTACCGTACTATATATTGTAAAATATCATGCTTAGGAAGAATCACATACCTTCTCAGCGAAAACCACCTGCCAAGTTGAATATGTCGCGCGCAGAGAGTCAGCCTATAATAGTCACAGACATCTATCAAAGTCTAGACTACTCTGAAGGTCATTCTAAACAGAGGGTTCATAATCCTACGGAAAGTCGGGCAGCACAACCCTACCCGGTGAGCTATATGAGTCTAATGTGGCGATCCTATGTGAGTCTGATTCAATTATTCTTCTTTAAACCCTTCTTTGTGATAACAGTCCAATTCTATTCTTTAATACTCTTCTAAGTATTTATACTTATTCTTATACTTCTACAGTATATACTCTCTAATTATAAAAGAAGGGTAAGTTTATTTACCTCGGTAAGCCCAAAAATATCCTAGATAAAAGTCGCGCCTGAGCAAGGTTTAGCTCCTAAGTTGTACGCTCCGATAGCTCGAGAAACCTTAGAAGTTCTTCACAACTTCTACTAAGTCCAAAGGGATTTGGGCTAGGGTATTTTGGGCATTATAACAATACTAGAAGGTAACTTTTCGACCCAGGGAGGGGGGTAGATTTCGGCTAGGCTAGGGGGGTAGGGTAGCCTCGCCAAGCTTCTCGGAGGGGGTGTTGGGCCAATTGCTTACAAAGGGAGAGGAAGGATTTTTAGACTTGAAAGCTTTGTGGATGAAGAACTCTTCATCTCTAAGGGGGTATTTATAGGTCAAGAGGTGGCCAACCAATGGCCAAGATTAAGACAAGTGCAAGGCAAGTGTAGGGTGAGGATTAACTAAACACAAATATCCTACCAACTCCTTGACTTTGTTCAAGGCACAAAACGTGCCAAACCGTCCAATTAGTCCCCATGGGCGATTCAAATCCACCAATTGAGGGTGCCAAGTGTCGCCTCCGTTGGTCCAAAATGTTTAATCTCTCGGAAAAATCCGCAAAAATACTAAATGACATAGCGGAATTTTCCTACGGCATTGGAAACGTTTCGTCGGAAAGCGATTCTTTAATCGAGTTGTGCACAATTTGAACTTGGCCTAATCTTTAAGGCTAAACTTTTGCGTATTCCTTACGCATACTGAAATACGAGGTATAACATTCTCCTCCTTAGAAACATTCGTCCGAATGTTCCTTCTCAAGACGATTATCGAAGAAGCTTAAGCGGTTTGTAAGTGCCACACATGGCCACAAAAACACTTAGGCATAAATGATAATGGAAATTTACAAGTAGGAAAGTGAATTACCTGGAGGTGTGGGGAAATAGGTGAGGATACTTCTGCCTCATGTCTTCCTCGGCTTCCCAAGTCATTTCCTCCCTGAGCTCGTTTCGCCACAAGACTTTGTGGAAGCCACGTCCTTCGTCCGCAGACGCCTAACACAGCGATCGACTATCGCTATGGGAATCTCCTCATACGATAACCCCTGGTCACTGGACATCGTCAATCGGGTGTACCTAGATGGATCCGATACATCTTCTCGGCGTAGATCGTGAAAAGCGGATGCACCGCCTCCGGATCGGACGGCGGATCAACTCGTAGAGCAACCTTGCCTACCCTCGGACATCGAAGCGCCCGATGTACCTTGGTGAAGTTCCCCTTCTTCCGAATCTCATCACACCCTTCATGGGTGACACCTTTAGGAAAACCCAATCAGGAACCTCGAACTCAATATGCCGACGACGATGATCTGCATACGACTTCGCCGACTCGGTTTGTCAGCCGCCTCGGATAAGCTTCGCCTTATCCACTGCACATTGCACCAAATCTGGTCCCACTAGCTGCACTCGCCCACGTCGAACCAACCTATAGGCGATCTGCACTTCCTCTCATACAAGGCCTCATAAGGCGCCATCCGAATCTTGGGTGGTAGCTATTATTATACGAAACTCAACTAGAGGCAAATGATCCTCCCAACTACCAGCGAAGTCAATAACACGGGCTCGCACATATCCTCGAGAGTCGGATAGTGCGCTCTGCTGTCCGTCTGTCTGTGGATGAAATGCGATTCGAGGCTCACTGCCCCTAAACCTCTGGAAAGACCTCAGAAGTTAGCCAAAGCGGGCTCTGCGCCGATATGATCGAAATAGGGACTCCATGCGATCGGCGATCTCGGATGTAAAGTGCGGCATAATCCTCGGTAGAAAAAGTCGTCGGACGGGAAGAAAGTGGGCTGATTTAAATCGACGATAACCCAAATAGAATCATGTCTCCTCCGAGCGAGGTAATCCTGTGATGAAGTCCATGTTGATTACCTCCCACTTCGGTCGGGATCTCTGTCGCTGCAACAAACCACCAGGCCTGCGGTGCTCTACCTTCGCTGCGACAACACGGGCGAGCTACGAACTGCAGCGTCCTCTTCAAGCCATCCCACCAATACAGATCTAAGGTCGTGGTACATCTTGATCGACCGGATGGATAGAGTAATGCTGCGCTGTGTGCTTCCCCAAGAACTGTGCGAAGTCACGAAACATCTGGAACACACACGCCTCAAACCTTAGCACCCCATCAGTGCTACCTCAAAGGACCCTTGCCCTCACGAAGAGTTGTATCGCGATATCGAATCAAAGTGGATCCTCGAGCTGATTGCCTCTTCACCTCGGCGATGGAAGACTCGGCAACCTCACGAACTCTAACCCCATCGCTATCGGAATCAATCAAGCGGACACGAAGGTTCGCTAACCGATGCAAATCACGAACCATGTCCGTCCTCTCTAGTTGCATCCGATAGGCTCCCGTCGACCTACGACTAAGGCATACGCCTGACATTGGCCTTCCCGTGGTACGGGATATCAACATCGTAATCCTTAAGCAACTCTAACCACCGTCTGCGTAAGTTCGGCTCCTGCGGTGAAGATATCGGAGGCTCTTGTGGTGTATAAATATCCACGTGAACCCCATACAAATAGTGCCTCCGGATCTTGGCGTGAATCACACGGCCCGACTCTAAATCATGGGTGGTAGTTCCTCTCGTGTTTCTTCATTGTCGGGATGCGTATGCTATAACTCTGCCATGCTGCGTCAACACACATCCCAACCCGATGCACGGCGTCACAATACGACATAACCATCGGACCTGCGGAAGAGTAAGAACGAGGCGGTCGTCGTCTCTCTTCGAGAATGGAAACCACGCTCCAAGCATCACCATCAAACTTGGCCGCCTTACGAGTCGGCTAGTCGATGGTGCGAGATAGAAGCAAACTTCCACGAACCGAGATAATAACCTGCAAGACCCGAGCTGCGAACCTCTGCCGGAGTAGTAGGTCTAGGCCAAGTCTGCTCGCCTCGATCTTGGCGTATCCACTCGAATACCGTCGGCCCGACAATATGCCCAAGCGCCCGCGAAGTTAACCAAAACTCACATTTGGAAAACTTGGCGTACAATCTGGTCTGGAGAAGCGCCGGCCGGCCTCAAATGCTCCGCGTGCTCTGGCGAGAATAAACCAAGATATCATCAATGAACACTATCACAAGCGTGTCCAAAAATGGTTTGAACACTCGGTTCGTCAAATCCATGAATACGATCGGAGCGTTGGTCAACCCAAAAGACATGACCTGAACTCATAATGCGTCTGCAAGTCGGAATGATCCTCGGGACATCCACCTCTCGACTACTTTGATGATAGCGACCGTAGATCAATCTTGGAGAAACACCTCGCACTGCAGCGGTCGAACAAATCATCAATCACAGGAAGAAGTATACATTCTTAATGGTCACCTTGTTGCCTGTAGTCAACACATGCGCAGCGCGTCGTCCTTCTTCTTCACGAACAATCTGGCGCCCCGGGGAGAAACACTAGGTGCGATAAAACCCTTCTCCAAATCCCTAAGTTGGTCCTTGAACTCTCTCGACTCGGCGGGTGCCATTACGTATGGCGGAATGGAAATAGGCGAGTGTCAGCAATACATCTATACAAAACTCGATCTCCTCTCGGGAGGATGCGGGAGGTCATGCGAAACACGTCCGGGAACTCGTGACTCTGGGCCCGGTGAAAATCTGGTACCGCAGCCTTGATGTCAAACACCCGACGAGATGGTAGATATACCCTTCTGCACCATCTTCCTAGCCTTGAGGTAGGAAATAAACCTACCTCTGGCGATCTGGTGCTCCCGCTCGACAACCGCTCCTCAGAAAGCTGGAGCCTCTCTGCGGTCTACATTGGCGTAGCGAAGCTAGCCAATCCGTCCCCGTAATCACGTCGAAGTCAATCATCTCGGCTCTGTCAAGTCGGCTAGGGTGCGACGTGTAAATGGTCACGGGACAAGCTCTATATACCCGCCGAGCTACCACGAATCACCCAGGCGTAGCTACCTCGAAAGTGGTCTATGGACACGGGCTCTATCCTATCCTACTAGCAACAAGGGAGATATATAGGGCGAGTAGAACGGATCTATCAAAGCATACACATCAAACCCAGCGATAAGGTACAGCGACATCGGTGAGGCCTCACGATCTCGGTTGGACAAAGCATAAATGCGATTACGAGGACCGCTAGAAGCTGGGACCGAGCCACGACCTGCGGCGACTGCTGGTCCATGAGTACCTTGCCCTCGGGGCGAGTAATCGAGGATGAAGAAGCGCAACGAACCCGAGACCAGGCCCTACCACCGCTGCCGCCGGACAAACTCGCGAAATGACCTGCGGCCACACGTGTAGCAAGCTCGGTCTGACTCGAATGGTATCTACCACAGCGGGCACTTGGCGGACCTCGAGCAGTTAGCACCTCGCTACCGAAATCAAGTCCACGGCCTGGCCCGATTGCTCGCTCATCACAGAAGATGTAGGGCGCTCTGCGCCGTGGTGCAAATCGGACTTCTGCGATGCCGCCCACGAGAACCACCAAAAGAACCGGCCGTCTTGGCCTTCTTCTTGATATCGCTCTACCCGGCGGTCTCTGCGCTCTCGCATCCTAGTCATGAGCTGCGTCCGTAATGTCCATGCACTGGTGAAGGACACACCCGCACAAGACTTCGGCCATGTAATCATCGAGCCAGTGACATAGCGATGCACCGGTCCTCCATATACGCTACGGTCACGGGACATATCGAGCCAAAGAATCAAACTCGACATTGTACTCCCTCACTGTGCGTCCTCCTTGTCTCAGCAACAAGAATCTATCAGTTCGTGCCCTCCTCATCTGCGGAGGCAAGAAGTGTGTGAGAAAAGCCTCAAAACTCATCCCATCTGCTGAGGTGCATGCTCTCCCGAAAGCTCCGTGAATCAAACCAATCGATTGCGGTATCACGCGGCCGATCTGAACCGAATATCACAGACTCGGACTCGAAGCCACGATCACCCGCGTAATCCTCTGCGGTGGCGGATGAACTCCTGCGGATCATCCTCCGGCCTCGACCCGTAAAACTCCGGCGGGCTACAACTAAGGAAATCCCGTAGTCTCAAACTATACGCCTCGGGTGCCTTCTGGTGCGGCCCCGGGGCTGGGCTGAACTGCATCCGGCCTCTCTCGTGTCGGGCCTGACTTTAGCCAAAAGATGGGCCGTCTCCTTGTACCTAACTCCGCCCCAGGTGTGGGAGGGAGGTGTGGTGCTGTGGTCTCTTTGGGGGCGGGCGTCATAGAACTCGCCGTCTCGTATAGGCGGGCACGAGCCCTCGTGACTGGGTGTCTGCTAGCGACTCCTCCATTGCCTTGCCGCCACAGGCCGGGTTGCCTTACGTGGAGGCATAAGCATATTGCAGAAAGGAATACATTAGAGGTCCAACCTATAACACGACTCTAAAGCACGATCTCGAGAATGAGAAGAATGGAAACCAATCCTAAATATCCTATAGCCTCACGATTATTGGTGTGGTGCGCAACACACCGATAATCAGACTACTAGATACGGCTCAGACACTTTCAGAGATTAAGCGCTCGATACCACTTTTGTCACGACCGTTCGGGGCGTGATAGTACCTTCTAAGGCACCCAAGTAGTCATACATCGAGTAACCCGGCGTGGAATATAAAACAAGGCGAAGCAGATTTATAAAATAAGACACGCTTTATCGATGAAAAGCTTGTCTTTCGGCATAATATAAATAACTCAAATTTTGCGATACATCCCAAGTGTACAATAGTACTCTGAGACTCTAAGGAAGTAAACAACTATGGCGGACGGGGCCGCCATACCTATCTGTACAAAACTATCTACAATCTGGAGATCGTACCCAGTAGAGCCTCCGGAGAAGATGGAGCTCACGACACCAGCGCAAAGATCCTAAGGATGTGGATCTAGCACTGCCACCGCGGCATGACGCACCCCGAAGGAGGTCGATTACGGTACCAAGTATGTGAAACTATAAAGTACTTAAATGAAATCAAAGTATTTAAAACCTTTTCACAAATACAATCGGTTCAATTGCACATAGTGCGCATCACAAACAACAACGATAATAGGAAAAGCGTATGAGTCTATTCTAGGCGCGAATGATCGAAGCAAGGTCGATCGCCCATAGTATCGTGCGTGCCTAGTCTGGACTTCGCGGCGCATGGGTCCCGCGGACGCGTGAGATATTTCTCGCGTCGGGGCAGCCAACCCGGCGTCCGCCTAGGCTCCGCAGCCCGCGTAGCCTCGAAAGACCGCGTAGTCTCGGCGGACCGCATAGGAGTCCGCGTCAGCTAAGCGCCGGAATGATCAATCACGGAGCATACCGCTGCTCGCGTAGTCTCGCGAACGCATAGCCGTATAGACCCGCGTCGAAGCGAGCCCGCGGTATAACGATCGAGGTAGGTGATACAATAACGATGCAATGGACTTACGGTTAGCAACGTAAGCACGCAAAGAATGACCCCTTACACGTTACAAGACGCCAACACAGGTAGCATCATAACATGTCTACTTATCAAACAATCTTACTACACTTAACAGAAATCAATACAAGGCTTTTATAATCAAACAAGTAAACAGTTCCTTTTTATCTTTCTTAAGTTGTTATACCTAACTTCCCATAAAGCTAGTATAACTCTTAAGCTTTTGTTTTAAAAACCAAATATTTATCTTCTGTTAAAAATGATTCAGTATTCTTTTGAAATGTTTTCAGTTCTTTATTATTCAGGGTTAAGCTGTGAGGCATTGCCGTAAGTATTATTCAGGCTTAAGTCAAAGACATTGCCATAGTTATTATTCAGTTCACACATATACGTCTCACCGTACTATATATTGTAAAATATCATGCTTAGGAAGAATCATGCATACCTTTGAAAACCACTGCAAGTTGAATATGTCGCGAGAGTCGACTATAATAGTCACGGACATCTATCAAAGTCTAGACTACTGCGAAGGTCATTCTAAGCAGAGGTTCATAATCCTACGGAAAGTCGGGCGTACAACCCTACCGGTGAGCTATATGAGTCTCTTGTGAAAGCAGTCTATGTGAGTGCAGTTCAATTATTCTTCTTTTAAACCCTTCTACGTGATAACAGTCAATTCTATTCTTTAATACTCTTCTAAGTATTTATACTTATTCTTATACTTACGATATATACTCTGCAATTATAAAGAAGGGTAAGTTTATTTACCTCATAAGCCCAAAATATCCTAGATAAAAGTCGCTGAGCGAGGTTTAGCTCCTAAGTTATGCGCTCAGATAGCTCCAAGGAAACCTTAGAAGTTCTTCACAACTTCTACTAAGTACAAAGGGATTTGGGCTAGGGTATTTTGGGCATTATAACAATACTAGAAGGTAACTTTTCTACCGAGGGGGTAGATTTCGGCTAGGCTAGGGGTGGGGTAGCCTCGGCCGAGCTTCTCGAGGAGGGGGTGTTGGACGAATTGCTTACAAAGGGAGAGGGAAGGATTTTTAGACTTGGAAAGCTTTGTGGATGAAGAACTCTTCATCTCTAAGGGGTATTTATAGGTCGAGGTGGCCAACCAATGGCGAAGATTAAGACAAGTGCAAGGCAAGTGTAGGGTGAGGATTAACTAAACACAAATATCCTACCGACTCCTTGACTTTGTGCGAGGCACAAAACGTGCCAAACCGTCCAATTCGTCCATGGGCGATTGATCCACCAATTGGAGGGTGCCAAGTGTAAGCCTCCCGTTGGTCCAAAATGTTTCGTCTCTCGGAAAAATCCGCAAAAATACTAAATGACATAGCCAGAATTTTCCCTACGAAAGCTGTGGAAACGTTTCGTCGGAAAACGATTCTTTAATCGAGTTGTGCACAATTTCGAACTTGGCCTAATCTTTAAGGCTAAACTTTTGTACGTATTCCCTTACGTACATACTCTGGAAATACGGGGTATAACAGATTAGTTATTCTTGTTTATAACAATCTTATTAAAGCAGCCATGATCTAGAAAATGTAATATAATTTTTTCTTATCTTAGCTTCTATGCAGATGGAGGTTTCTACTGGTTTTAATTATACTTACTTAGTCGATACATTTTCCCTTATTAGCGCTGCAGTGGTTTGTTCGATACTTATTTCCCCTTTCCGAAATCAATACAAGGCTTTCATAAACAATTAAGTAAACCGTTCCTTTTATCTTTCTTAAGTCGTTATACCTAACTTCCCATAAAGCTAGTATAACTTTTAAGCTTTTAAAACCAAGTATTATTCGTCTTTCAAAAACGATTCATAATTCTTTTGAAACACTTCAAGATTCTTATTATTTAAAACTCAAGTCAAAAGACATCGAAATAAAGCCACGTTCAGTTAACACACGTACGTCTACCGTACTATATATATTTTAAAAATATCATGCTCAAGAGGATAGGAAGAATCACATACCTCCTCGGCGAAATCCACCTGCCAAGTGGAATATGTCGCGCGCAAAGTATCAATCTATAATAGTCAAATACGTCTATCAACGTCTAGACTATTCTGTAGAATATTCTAAGCAGAGGGTTCTTTATTCTACGGAAAATTGGGCAGCATTTCCCAACCCGTCAAACTACACAAGTCTACTGCAATACAGTCCTATGTAATTACAGTTCAATTCCCTTCTTTAATATCCTTCTATATCTTATACTCAATTCTAAACTACTATATGTAATTTCCAATTACAATAGAAGGACAAGATTAATTACCTCGATAAGCCCAAAATTATCCAAGATTTAATGTCGATCTTGAGCAACGTTTAGCTCCTACTCCGTGCGCTCCAACCCACTCCAAGCAACCCTTATACGCTCCTAACCAACTCCTCTTTAAGAACCAACCTAAACAAGTGAAGAACACTAAGGTTCTTGTCCTCACAACTCTCGGCCAAGGTGAGGCTTTAGGGGCTAGGGTGTGAAATCTATTCTTAACCTTTGGTTAATAATCTTCCTAATACACTAAGGAAGAACACTTAAGAGTTTAGGAATTTTTTGACCAAGTTTGGTTAAGGGAGAGGGGTGTTGGACGAAAATCATCAAGAGGGGGGGAAGTTTCGGCGAGAGCTACTAGGAAGGGGGGTGCTTGGACGAGAGCTTCTCAAAGGGGGAGAGGGATTTTGAGACTTGGAAATTGTTCAAGTGATGAAAAAGTCTTGCACTTGAGGGGGGTATTTATAGAACCATCAATGGTCTAGATTAAAACAAATGGAGGGTGAATATTAAGTAGCTTGTGTGAGTGGAGTCTTCCACCAAGTGTCCACCACAATAATGGGACATATGTCCACCTGACATTGGAACATATGTCCGCCAACAATGAGCCATGTGGCCGTCCACGTGGCTCGCAAAATCGAATACTACTCCCATCGCTGAAGAAAATATCTTCCAAGACTTTGACCACTTGACCTTGTCCAGGCCATACAAATCGTCAACATGGGCCTAAGTGGGGTGACACGTGTAAGCCTCCTATTGGTCCAAAATATTTCATCTCTCGGAAAAATCCATAATCGGTTAAAATATTAAAGCGTAAAATTTCCTTACGAGTTGGAATCTTTTAAAGTCGAAAGTTCTAATTTCATCCTTAACCTAATTAGGCTTGCACAAGCGTCGTCGTCCTCACTTACATACTGGAAAATGCGGGTGTAACACCTAGGAATGAGGATCCACCACTGCTTCCTTACTGCGGCATGAGCGCATGCCAGGAAGGGTCGTTACCTTATATGTACCAAGTATGTAAAATGGAAAATCGTAATAATATCATAAATCTAAAACAATTTGAGTCGTATCGAAAATCAATTTATATTGCTGTGCCTTACTAACAATGAGAGTAACAAGTATAAACTTTCTTTGCGTAAAAATAGGAGGCTCGCGTGATCAAAGCGGTCTCTGCCAGTAGTATCATTAAGCAATCCTACTCGGGACTATTTCACCCGCGTGGGTCCTGTGGACCACGTAAGACCATCGCCTCGCGTGGGACTATTTCACCCGCGTGGGACTATTTCACCCGCATGGATCCTGTGGACGCGTGAGTACAAGCCGCGCTCGCGTGAGACTATTTCACCGCGTGGATCCTGTGGACCCGCGTGAGTACAATCGCGCGCTCGCGTCATGGGTAGCAAATCCGTGGAATAAGTAGTAAACCATCCTAATGGGCGTGCAGTGGACCGTCCATCGTGTCGGTATGTCGAAAGGAAATAACAAGAATAAGTAGTGAACCGTCCTAATGAGCGTACGTGGACCGTCCGTCGTGTCGGTATGTCAAAGGAAATAACAAGAATAACCGAGTCTACCCAGTAAGAACATATCACCTAGCGCAATGGCTATCATGTATAACATAAGCGCTACGCTTATCATAACATAAGCAAGTTAAGAATATCTCCTAACCTTAATATCATTTCTAGTACATCCTCTCGTTTTAGTTTCTTAAGGCACTAAATGTCGTTTTAAAGAAAATCAGAAATTTAACCCAGTACCACGTTCCCTAAACCTTTTAAGAAAATGACTCATTTTTGTAAAACTCCCAGATACTAATAACAGTAGTATCAAGTCACGACAACTTTTCAAAACAAGTTCGTTTAACTTTTAAAAATACAATAGGCTTCTAAAATCGAGTGACTTCATCTCTTTAAAAGTCTTAGGCAATTCTTGCCTTAAAAACAATTTGCCTTCCACAAATTCAAATCCTTTATCCGTACTTATTTTACTTGGGTAAACCTTTCCTTGTTAACCTTTTATAAAACCAATACAACCGACTTCCCGTAAAGTTGTGATATTACCATTTTACACTAGTCAAACACACCTCCTATATCGAGGACTTATACTTTTATCGAAATAAGTATCATATACTTAAAACAAATGAAGAATGTCAAATCTTGTCGTCTCACCGTACTACATAGTCTGACTACTCATGCTCGAGAGATAAGAAAGCTCCACATACCTTTTGGTCGATCCACACTAAGCCCAAAATACCGCGTAATATGTGTCACGACCCGTTAGGGCGTGGTAGTGCCATACCGGGCACCCAGTAGTCATACATCGAGAAAATCAGCGGAACATAAAATAATAACATGAAGCCAATGCAATAAGGCGGTGAAATAAGAAGGCAGGCTAACCAAAGCGGTTACCTTGGTATATATAAATAACAATTTGAGCGATTACATCCCATTACAACCACACTTGCAACGATTTACGACCTCTACGAATGATATGACCAACAGCGGGACGGGGCCCGTCATACCCACGAATATAGCACACAACAACGGGGACTATGCGAATAAGCCTCGGAGAAAGCGGAGCTTTCCCAACCGCTGAGCGTGACCCTAGAGCAGGATCAGCGGCGGTGTACCTTTACATGCGGCATGAGCGGCCCCGAAGGAGGTCGATCAACGGTACAGTATGTGGCGAAAATACGTAAATGAAATCATAGTAGTCTATATAAGCGGGAGACATGTATGATAAGCAAACTACGATTCCTGATAAATAGCGATTATGTCAAGTCGAGGACTCGCGCCTCCAGTCGTCACTCAAATATAACAATGGGTCTCGCGCCCAACATCAATGCGCGTGGAATACGCCCGCCAGCTGCCGATCATGATATGCATGATATGAAAGCACCGAGGAATACCGCTAACACGAGTCCCAAAGTGTCATCATAAAACCGTGCGGTAAGTGCGAAGGCATGGCCGACTACTAAAACCCACGGTCAAGCAAGGTCATAAAGCGTATCATGAGACTTGTCTAGGCCGTCGCATGATCAAAGCGGCCACTCGCGCGATATCTAATGTGCGCGTCTGGCAGGAACTTCCCGCGACTCGCGTAAGCCACTCAGATGGCGCGTGAGGTATTCCCGCATCGAGGTAGCTACTCCCGGCGTCACGGACTCGCGATCGCGTAGCCCACGTAGACCGCGTGACCATAAAGGTCGCGCGCTAACACCGGAACTCTCGTAGCTCGCGTAGGCCCCGGGACCGCGTAGAGGTATTCTCGAATCATAGGTCACCTGGACCGCTGAGTCTACCCCGCGTCGGAGGCGGCAACCCGGGATCAAGGTGGTGATATAATACCAACATAACGGTTTTATCGTTTAAACAATATAAGCACAATCGAAACCCCTTTACACAAACATCACGAGATACTAACACCGTGGCGTCCTAACGTGTTTATTTATCAACTCAGCAAGAAAGTATTACAAGGCTATCACAAACCAACACAATCAAGTTATTCCACGAGGTACTTTCTACTATATGATTACGAATCGGGTTTTATCCCCAAAGTACTTCATACATATACATCTTTAAAGATCGTTACTTTCACAAAAGTCACCTGATACGTAGTATAAAATAAGCGATTATCTTTTGAAGTAAATCAAAACACTTCTCTTTGTAAAATCAAGTAACATTCTTTTCAAGCGTTCAAGTTTGCCTAATTTCAATTACTCAAGTTTCTCATTTTCGCGAGGTTTCGTAGTTCATAGTTTTAATCCTTTAAAACAATTTGAGAAACATATACCTTATGTGTGAGTAGGTTATTCTTGTTCATAACAATCTTATTACAATGACCATGATCTAGGAAATGTAATATCATTTTGTCTCATCTTAGCTTACATGCGGATGGAAGTTTCTACGGTTTTAATAATGCTTTATTAGTCAAAACATTTCCTTTATTAAGCGCGCGTGGTTTGTTCGATACTTATTACGATTTCGAAATCGATAAAACATTATTCCTTTTAAAACCAAGTACTCATTACTATGAATGAGGTTTCACACGAAATTCATATCAATTCATTTAAGTCAAGTCTCTTATCTTTTAAGATCAAGTCTCTTAACTTTTATAATCAATAAATCATTCATTTTATCTTTCTTAAGGCGTTATACCTAACTTCCCATAAAGCTAGTATAACTCTTATGTTTTCAAAACCAAGTGTTACTCTTCTTTCAAAATGTTCTTAATACTTTTGAAATACTTCAAAGTTCTTATCATTCGGGCTTAAGTCAAAAGACATGCCGTACAACTACGTTCGATTAACGCGTCGTCTACCGTACTATATATACTTCTTTAAAATATCATGCTCAGCGTATAGGAAGAATCACATACCTCGCGGCGATTATCGACTATTAGCAAATCGCTCCACGGCTATAACGGCTAGCACGGTCCGCTTCTCAAGTAGCACATGCTACTCGCGAACATTCAACCAATACAGTTATACAAGTCTATCAAAGTCTAGACTACTCGGTAGAATAAATCTAGATACAAGATCCTACGGAAAATCGGGGCGCCTTCCCTGTCCAAACTACCACAAGTCTCTTTATGTCTGATCTACGTAATTCTGATTCGATTCTCTTCTTTAGATTCGGGCTTAAGTCCGAAGACATTGCCGCAAAACTATGTTCAGTTCTATATATAGTATACTTCAACTATATACTCTACAACATGTATTTTCCAATCACGATAGGGACAAGATAATTACATCGATATGCCCATAATTATCCAAGTATAGATGTCGATCCTTAGCAGCGCTTAGCTCACTACTCGGGTGCTCCAACCGCTCCAAACAACCCTTAGAAGTTCTACGCAACTTCTTCTTAATACTCCAACCAACTATGGAGATTTTCCTTAGGGTTTCGGTTTGAGACAAAAAGGACATTTAAGTAGTATTTCCGGGCTCTACATATAGAAGTATCTTTGGAATACTACAAGGTATACGGCTAAGGTAATTTTGGGTATAACAACAATACTTTTGAGAGTATTTCTACCAAGAGGGGGGGGTATTTATACGAGACAACACCACGAGGGGGTGTATACCCTCGGCCAACCCAGCTAGGGGTACTCGGCGAAGGGGAGGGTTCTCGGCGGGGCCTCGCCAGGGGAGGGGCGAGAACACTACAAGAGAGGGGAGGATTTTAGACTTAGGAAATTATTTTGGATGAAGAAGTCTTCAAAGGGGAGGTATTTATAGGCGAAAAGGCCAACCAATGGCCAGATCTAGCCAAGTGCTATGCAAGTGTAGGGCCAAGATGTGCCCAGTGCCCTAGTCCTACTCGCTTAAAACCCTCGCAAATATCTACACGAATATCTACCGTGACTTGCCCTTGATCGGCCTAAGCGCCCTTAGAATCCACTGATGAGAGGGTGCCAAGTGTTGCCTCTCGTTGGTCCAAAACATTTCGTCTCTCGGAAAAATCCGCAAAAATAAGAAAAGACATAGCCGGAATTTTCCTCGCAGAGTTATGTAAAGCGTTTAGTGAAAACGACTCTAGCAAGGTGTTGTGCACAAGATAACTCGGCCAAGCCACAGGGGGTGACACGTGTCGCCTCACTATTTGTCCAAAATAAATCATCTTAGAAAAAATCCATAATGGCCAAAATCTCAAAATCAAAGCCCCACAAAGCAGTAAATTTCTCCGTGGGCCCAGCGTGACCATTTCGAAAATAAAATCTCAAAATTCTAATATAATTTAAGAAGCCCATATTCCAAATCTGGGAATCCAATTCCCGTCAACGAACATTTTCTTTACAAAAGCGGAAACTCTTTCAGTGGAAAAATCACCTCTTTCTTCCTTTCCGATTTTTACGCCGTGCTCTCGTGCGTGCGTCCTCGCATACATACCACGGAACTACGGGTATAACATTCTTCCCCGCCAGAAACATTCGTCGAATGTTCCTTCTAAATCTCCAACCAAGCGTGCGCGTATAGTCTTCACTACTATACTTACGAAACAAACTGCCATACCGAGCCACGAAACACCCGCACAAATACCTCCGCTCCAAGTCCACGGAAACACCTCTAACATCACAAAGCCCTTGCAGAAGTCTAAAATATACTTCCTTCACACCTTCTTCTTACAAAGGAATGATCACGTCTATGCTCGCCATACATGCTCGCTTCTTCCCTACGTGTCGTACTTGCATGTACCTCGAACTCTTTCTCATAACCTACCACATTTCGTTGAACAAGTATAAACCAACTATCTGAATCCTTGCCAACATCGAACCAATCGGCCGACAACTTACACTTCGCCCCTAAGGCCGTAAGGCGATATCCAGAACAACGAAATGGTAGCAAACACTCCTCCGGGAGACAACAATCCTCGCGGCTACCACGAAATTAAAACAACGGCGAGGGCGAGTGCGCTGAGACTACTTTGAGTTCCTAACTCTGCTGGTAAAACTTCGAGCGAAATAGCCACCACACAGGCTTCAGCATGCGCCATAAGGTGAAAGTAGTCATCGTGCAGCCTTACAACCTTTACGATTTACCAACACGGTAGAGTAGCGGTCCGACCAAAGAACACGATGGGCTGCCCCGTCGGCCCGACTCTTTGGTTGAATGCATCTGAACTGCGTCTGTTTGGTTAACTAAACATGGGCCTAACACCTTATGACCCTATCACAAGCGGGACCACCAAACTGGCCCGCATCATGGGCGCGGGTTGACCCGCGGCGTGGCCTCAACGGCGACGTGACGTCAAACACTAGCTCCCGATCAGGAAAACTCTCGCTAATCACGTTACGAAAAACCGGCGGTCTTCTTAGCTCAACTACCTCTTTCATTTCACACTACTCGGGGACTTATTATACAAACATGGCTCGCGTGCACTATGCACTCGATGAGATCAAACATAACAATACGTCTTTGCAGAGATGACGCCTTCTAAGGTCTCTGCGTATAAGGCTCTATGGTTCACACTTCCTCTATCCCCAAATCTTACTCGGTTAACTAACCATGATATCTAATCACAATTAACACCTTTGCTATCGAACATAGCACTTATGATATACTCGTCTTATCACACATCACGATCTCAGAGGGTTAAGGATATACCTTTTTCTCTTGCTTCATCCCGAGTCGTTCTAATAAAACCTTGCGTGAGCGCGCAACTAGGAAGGTAGCGAACTACCCACCGATCTAAAGGTGAGTCCTCTGCGTCCCTCTGCTAGGACACCACTTTCGACACAGCGGCGGCGCGGTGCAACAAGTATCAACAAAAGGCGACATTCCGGGATGATATGCATCGTGCTGAGCAGGAAGCCACGGAGCTCGACCAACTCACGCCTGCCGAGCGTCACGAACCGTGGAGGACCTCTGCAGCGGTAGATGTGCATTGTCAATCTCTTTGGTGAGGTGATTACGCCTCGAAAGTTACTAAAGGACGCTGCTGTTACGGCCTCTTACTGTCCTTGGTTAACGCGTCGATCTACGTTTCTTGGCTCGCGCGTAAGCCGTACAGGCCATGCTCAAGCCTAACTGAAGAACTACTCTTGCACAACCCTCCCGTTGATATTCATCAAGACTCGCGGTACATCGATATACTCTCTGGTAGCCAAATCCATAGCTAATGTGAGGTGCGCCTTTGCGATCTAAATTCACTGTTCGATCGTGGGCGAAGGTTCAAATATCATGGCGCGATGGAGGCGCCGCGCCGTGCTAAACTCTGATGGGGCTAGTGGCGTCGCGAGAACTCCCGAAGGAAGCACTACCTAGGTAATGATTGGGCTGTGCCCTCGTAACCTCTACGCTCTGCTCGCGACTCCGCCATTTGCCTTGCCTCACAGGCCACTGGTTGCCTTGCGTGAAGACATAATGATAAGGAAAGAATTACTTTAGAGGTCCGACTTATAACACGGCTCTAAGCACGATCTCAGTGAGAAGAATGAAACCAATCCTAAATATCCTATAGCCTCACGATTATTGGTGTAGTGCGCAACCGATAATCGAACTACTAGATACGATGCGTAGACACTTTCAGAGATTAAGCGCTCACGATACCACTTTTGTCACGACGTTCGGGGCGTGGTAGTGTCTTACGGGCACCCAGTAGTCATACATCGAGAGAAAATCAGCGGAACATAAAACAATAACATGAAGCCAATGCGATAAAACGGTGAAATAAGAAAGGCAGGCTAACGAAAGCGGTTACCTTGGTATATATAAATAACAATTTGAGCGATTTACATCCCATTAAAACCACACTTGCGATTACTACGGACCTCTGCGAATGATATGACAACGGCGGGGCGGGGCCGTCATACCACACAGATATAGCACCTACAACGAGGGGACTATACGAATAAGCCTCGGAGCGGAGCTTTCCCAAGCTGTGACCACTAAGAGCAGGATCAGCGGGTGTACCTTTACTGCGGCGTGAGCGCGGCCCGAAGAAGGTCGATCTGGCGGTACCAGTATGTGAAACTTAAAATCGTAAATGAAATCATAGTAGTCTATATAAAGTAGGAGGCATGTATGATAGCAAACTACGATTCTGATAAATATGATTATGTCAAGTCGGGGACTCGCGCCTCCAGTCATCACTCGAATATAACAATGGGTCTCACGCCCGCATCAATCATGCGGTGGAATACCTTCCAGCTGCCGATCTATGATATGAAAGCACCGAGGAATACACGTGAACACGAGTCCGCTGTGTCATCATAAAAGCCGTCTGGGGTAAATGCGAAGGCATAGCCGACTACTAAAACCCACGGTACAAACAAGGTCATAAATTGTATCATGAGACTTGTCTGGCCGTCACATGATCAAAGTGGCCCCTTCGCCGCATGATATCTAATGTGCGCGTCTAGCCTGGAACTTCCCGACTCGCGTAAGCCACTCAGATGGCTGCGTGAGGTATTCCGCGTCGGTAGCTCTCCCCGGCGTCTGGACTCGCGATCCGTGTAGCCACATGAACCGCGTGACCATAAAGGCCGCACACTAACACGGAACTCGTAGCTCGCGCAGGCCCCCAGGACCGCGTGAGGTATTCTCGAATCATAGGTCGCACAGACGCTTTGAGTCTACCCGCGTCGGAGCGACAACCGGGATCAAGGTGAGTGATATAATACCAACATAACAATTTATCGTTTAAACAACATAAGCACAATCAGAAACCCCTTTACACAAACATCACAAGATACTAACACCGTAGCATCCTAACATGTTTATTTATCAACTCGACAAGAAAGTATTACAAGGCTATCACAAACCAACACAATCGAGTTATTCACGCGAGGTACTTTCTATATGATTACCGAGATTGGGTTTTATCCCCAAAGTACTTCATACATATACATCTTTAAAGATCGTTACTTTCACAAAAGTCACCTGATACGTAGTATAAAATGAAGCGATTATCTTTTGAAGTAAATCAAAAACACTTCTCTTTGTAAAATCAAGTAACATTCTTTTCAAGCGTTGAGTTTGCCTAATTTCAATTACTCGAGTTTCTCATTTTATGAGTTTAGTAGTTCATAGTTTTAATCCTTTAAAACAATTTGAGAAACATATACCTTATGTGTGAGTAGGTTATTCTTGTTCATAACAATCTTATTAGTGACCGTGATCTAGGAAATGTAATATCATTTTGTCTAAATCTTAAACATGAAGATGGAAGTTTCTCTTGGTTTTAATAATGCTTTATTAGTCAAAACATTTCCCTTTATTAAATGGCTTTCTGTGGTTTGTTCGATACTTATTACGATTTCGAAATCGATGAAACATTATTCCTTTTAAAACCAAGTACTCATTACTATGAATGAGGTTTCACACGAAATTCATATCAATTCATTTAAGTCAAGTCTCTTATCTTTTAAGATCAAGTCTCTTAACTTTTATAATCAATAAATCATTCATTTTATCTTTCTTAAGGCGTTATACCTAACTTCCCGTAAAGCTTGTATAACTCTTATGTTTTCAAAACCAAGTGTTACTCTTCTTTCAAAAATAGTTCTTAATACTTTTGAAATACTTGAGTTCTTATCATTGAGCTTAAGTCAAAAGACATTCTGCGTACAACTACGTTCGATTAACACGCGTCGTCTACCGTACTATATATACTTCTTTAAAATATCATGCTCAGCGTATAGGAAGAATCACGTACCTCGCGGCGATTATCATTATTAGCAAATCGCTCCGCGGTATAACGGCTACTGGTCCGCTTCTCAAGTAGCACGTCTGCTCGCGGAACATTCAACCTATACGGGTTATACAAGTCTATCAAAGTCTAGACTACTCGGTAGAATAAATCTAGATACAAGATCCTACGGAAAATCGGGCGTGACACTTCATCCGTCAACTGCAAATCTGTAATGTCTGATCCTGCGTAATTCTGATTCAGTTCTCTTCTTTAGATTGGGCTTAAGTCGAAGACATTGCATGAAACTATATTCGATTCTATATATAGTATACTTCAATATACTCCTACAACATGTATTTTCCAATCACGATAGGGGACAAGATAATTACCTCGATATGCCCGTAATTATCCAAGTATAGATGTCGATCCTTATGGCAACGCTTAGCTCTACTCGGGTGCTCGACCGCTCCAAACAACCCTTAGAAGTTCTACGCAACTTCTTCTTAATACTCCATCAACTATGGAGATTTTCCTTAGGGTTTCGGTTTGAGACAAAAAGGACATTTAAGTAGTATTTCCGGGCTCTACATATAGAGGTATCTTTGGAATACTACAAGGTATATGGCTAAGGTAATTTTGGGTATAACAACAATACTTTTGAGAGTATTTCTACCAAGAGGGGGGGTATTTATACGAGACAACACCACAAGGGGGTGTATACCACTCGCCAACCAGCTAGGGGGAGTACTCTCGGCGAGGAGGCTCGCGAGGGAGGGCGAGAACACTACAAGAGAGGGGAGGATTTTAGACTTAGGAAATTATTTTGGATGAAGAAGTCTTCAAAGGGGGAGGGTATTTATAGGCCAAGAAAAGGCCAACCAATGGCCAAGATCTAGCCAAGTGCTATGCAAGTGTAGGGCGAGATGTGCCCAGTGCCTAGTCCTACTCGCTTAAAACCTCTGAATATCTACATAAATATCTACCGTCACTTGCCCTTGATACCACTAGCGCCCCTTAGAATCCACTGATGAGAGGGTGCCAAGTGTTGCCTCTCGTTGGTCCAAAACTATTCGTCTCTCGGAAAAATCCATAAAAATAAGAAAAGACATAGCGAATTTTCCCTATGAAGTTATGTAAAGCGTTTAGTCGAAAAAGCGACTCTGGCAAGGTGTTGTGCACAAAGATAATTCGGCCAAGCCACCTAGGGTGGGGTGACACGTGTCGCCCTCTATTTGTCCAAAATAAATCATCTTAGAAAAAATCCATAATGGCCAAAATCTCAAAATCAAGCGGGCCCATAAGCCAGTAAATTTCTCCGTGGGCCCAGCGTGACCATTCAGAAAATAAAATCTCAAAATTCTAATATAATTTAAAGCCCGTATTCCAAATCAGGGAATCAATTCCCGTCAACGAACATTTTCTTTACAAAAACCGAAACTCTTTCAGTGGAAAAATCACCTCTTCTTCCTTTCCAATTTTTACGTCGTGCTCAAATGCGTCGTCCTCGCATACATACCACGGAACTATGGGGTATAACATTCTTCCCAGAAACGTTCGTCGAATGTTCCTTCTAAATCTCGACCAAGCGTGGGCGATATAGTCTTCGCTCTATACTTACGAAACAAACTGCCATACAGCCGCGAAACACCGCGCGAATCTTGTCACGACCGAACCGCGCGTGGCGGTGCCTTACCGGACACCCAGTAGACATCATCGTAATGTCGGAATATAAAATAAGACATGAAATAAAAATAGTTCATCTGAGAAAATTTGCCTTGCGGCGTATATATATAACAACCAAACGATTCATCCCTTTTACAACTCGCCCGCGACATTACTCTGGACCTCACAGAATGATATGACAACAATGGCGGGGCGGGGCCCGCCATACCACGAATGTAGCACCTACAACGGCGAGGACTATACGGTGATAAGCCTCAGAAAGCGGAGCTTCCCAAAATGACTGTGACCACAGGCGAGGATCGGCGGCGGTGTACCTACCTGCGGCGTGACGCGGCCCGAGAGAAGTCGATCAACGGTACCAAGTATGTGGCGAAAAATATTGTAAATGAAATCATAGTAGTCTATAAAGCGAGAGACATGTATGATAGCAAACTCTGATTCCTGATAAATAGCGATCGTATGTCAGTCGAGGACTCGCGCCTCGAAGTCGTCACTCAAATATAACTATGGGTCTCGCCCGCGGCATCAATCATGCGTGGAATACCTTCCTCTTGCGGCGATCTATGATATAAAGCACGAGGAATACGCGACCACGGGTCCGCGTGTCATAATAAAGCCGTCTGGGAGTAAGTACAAAGGCATAGCCGGCTCTTAACACCGATGATGCCAACAGTCAAAGCGTATCATGAGATATGTCTGAACCGTCCACATGATCAAAGGCGGCCACTCGCCCGCGATATGTAATGTCTTGCGTCTAGTCCTGGAACTTCCGCGACTCGCGTAGGCCACTCGCGTAGGCGCGTGAGGTATTCCTCGCGTCGAGGTATTTACTCCCGGCGTAAATCTGGACTCGCGATCGCGTGGCCACATATACCGCGTGAGGTATAACCTCGCCACGCTAACACGGAACTCTCATAGCTCGCATAGGCCCGTGGACTCGCGTGAGGTATTCTCGAATCATAGGTCACACGGACCGCTGAGTCTACCCGCGTGGAGGGCGACAACCCGGGATCGTATCAAGGTGGTGGTACAATACCAGCATAACGGCTGATCGTTAAACAACATAAGCGCGATCGAGAAACCCTTTACACAAGCATCACGAGATACTAGCACCGTAGCATCCTAACATGTTACTTTATCAAACCAACGAAAGTATTACAAGGCTATCACAAACCAACACAATCAAGTTATTCACACGAGTACTTTCTACTTTATATTAACGATTCGGGTTTTATCCCCAAAGTACTTCATAAATTAATTCTTTAAAAGATCTGTTTCTTTCACAAAGTCACACAATACAGTAGTATTAAAAATAGAGTGACTATCTTTTTAAGTAAACCAAAACACTTCCTTTTGTAAAATCAAGTAACAACATTATTTTTCAAACGTTCAAGTTTGCCTAATTTCAAATGCTCAAGTTTCTCATTTTCGAAAAGGTTTAGTAGTTAAGTAGTCTTAAACACTTAATAATATAATTCTCTTTTAAAACCATTTGAAAGCATATGCCTTATGGGTGAGTAGGTTATTCTTGTTCATAACAATATTATTCTGTGACCGTGATCTAGGAAATGTAATATCATTTTGTCTCATCTTAGCTTACATGCGGATGGAGGTTTCTCTTGATTTTAATAATACTTAATTAGTCAAAACATTTCCCTTTATTAGCAGCTGATGGTTTGTTCGATACTTATTCTGATTTTCGAAATCAGTAAAACATTATTCCTTTTAAAAACCAAGTACTCATTACTCACGAATGAGGTTTCACACAAAATTCATATTAATTTAATTAAGTAAAGTCTCTTATCTTTTAAGATCAAGTCTCTTAACTTCTAAAATTAATAAACCATTCTTTTTATCTCTCTTAAGTCGTTATACCTAACTTTCCATAAAGCTAGTATAACTCTTAAGCTTTTAAAACCAAGCATTACTCTTCTTTCAAAAAGGTTTCTTAATTCTTTTGAAATACTTCAAGATTCTTATTATTCAGGCTTAAGTCAAAAGACATTGCCGTAAAACTATGTTCAGTTAACACACGTACGTCTACCGTACTATATATATATTCTTTTTAAAATATCATGCTCAAGAGGATAGGAAGAATCACATACCTCGCGACGATTATCGACTATTAGCAAAACGCTCCACGGCTATAACGGCTAGCCTTGTCCACCGTTCGGGTAGTACGTCTACTCGCGAGCATTCGACCTATAAAGGTTATACAAGTCTATCAATGACTAGACTACTGCGTAGATTATTCTTACGATGTGATTTGGTTTAAGTCTTTTACGTAATATCCTTACATTCTGGTTCAATTCTCTTACATGAATCTTATATTCATTTTATACAACTACGATTATGTAATTTCCAATTACAATAGAAGGATAGGATTATTTACCTCGGTAAGCCCAAAATTATCCAAGTTTAATGTCGATCACGAGCAGCGTTTAGCTCTATCAAGGTGCTCGACCGCTCAACAACCCTTAGAAGTTCTACGAAACTTCTTCCTAATACTTGACCAGTGAAGATTTTCCTTAGGGTTTAGTTTAGTGACTAAAGGGAAGTATAGTAGTATTTACGGGCTTTTAGTATAAGTGTAACCTTGGAATACTACAAGGTATTTGGGCCAGTATTTTGGAATAATGTGATACTTGGAGAGCATTTCTCTTAAGAGGGGTAGTATTTTACGAAAACAACTCAAGGTAGGGGTACCCTCGGCTAGCACCAGGAGGAGGTACTCTCGGCCAAAGGCCTTCTCGAGGGGAGGGGAGGCATGGCGAAACCATAGAGAGGAGGAGAGGATTTCAAGACTTAGGGATTTTTGTGGATGAATAAGTCTTCACAAAGGGGTATTTATAGGACAACGAGGACCAGATCAAGCCAAGTGGTGGGCAAGTGTAAGGTCGAGATTTGGACAAGTGTTTGTGGGTCCCACTTGCTCATCAACTACACAAAATATCCTGCAGCTCCCGGCTCTCCAAATCGTCCAAAGAGCGCCCTCAAGTCCACTGATTAGAGGGTGACAAGTGTCTCCTCTCGTTGGTCCAAAATATTTAGTCTCTCGGAAAAATGCAAAAATAATAAATGACATAGCGAAATTTTCCCTACGCGAAGTTTTGGAAGGCGTTTAGTCGGAAGCGATTCTTTTAAGTGTGTTATGCACAAAATTTTGATCCTTGCCTAATCTTAAGGCTTAAAACTTTTCTACGTCGTCCTTACGTGCATACTGCGGAAATACGGGTATAACATTCTCCTCGCCAGAAACATTCGTCGAATGTTCCTTCTAAATCTCAGAAACAAACACGCGCCGATATAGTCTTCCTTGCTATACTTATGAAAACAATCATGCCACGCTTTGGCCGATACAACAGCGCAAATACTTACGTCGAGTCACGAGGAATCACCTCCGTCATTACAAAAACTCTCACCCGAGGGCTAAAAGATACTCCGCGCCTGCTTTACAAGCGAAATGATCACAACCATGCTAGTAATACATGCTCGCTTCTTCTATTACTCGTCTTCTCGTACACTCGAACTCTTTCTCATAACTTACCACATTTATTCTTTGCCGGTTCCAAATCTACGGGTTACTACCTCGACTTGGTCGTCGTTAGCGGGAACACTCTGGATGGATCTCGGATATTTTACGATCATAACAACATGAAAAGGCCGTCGTCTTGCCTCCTGCGTCGGACGGCAATGCTAACCATAGGCAACTTAGCCTATTCTTCACATGACACGAAAAGGCCCCAAGTAACTTTCGGGCTAAGTTTCTCTATTTTCCAAAACTCGTCACACCGCCAGGGTGGTACCTTGAAGACCACCGTCGGCACTGAACTCCAAGCGTCGTCGCGATCATCCGTCGACCATGCGACTACGAGTGCTAATAACCTCTCTGGATAGGCCGCTATCCGCGTCCTGCCGAAACAAGTATGAACCATCTATCTGAATCTTGCCAACGTCGAACCAATCGGCCGTGACTTACACTTCCGCCCTGAGGCGTCATAAGGTGATATCGAATCTTGAAATGGTAGTTATAAAAACATTCCCTCAGCGAGGCAACAATCCTCGCGGCTACCCACGAAATCCAAACAACGGCGAGGCGAATGCGATACTAAGACTACTTTGAGTTCTACCACTGGTAAAACCTCCGGAAAATAAGCGGTATGGCGGGCTCCGCTTGCTGTCATAAGGTGGCGAGGCACCGTCGGCCTCACGACTTTCGGATATAACATCTCGCATAACTCTGCCGAGTAAGCGATCTGGTGAAGGACAAGATGGGATGACCTCATCGGCCCGACTCTTTGGTCGAGCATCTGAACTCGTCGATGGTTAACTAAACTTGGGCTAACACCCTCGTGACCCTACCACTGGCGGGACCACCGTGACCTACCACAAAGCGGTCGGCGGGTTGACGCGGTGGTCCTCGACCCGACCCATTATCGCGCGAAACTCTTGTTCCGATCGGAACAATCTCACTAAGCAAGTCACGAAAAACCTAGTTGTCTTCTTAGCTCGACTACCTCTTTCATTTCATACCACTCGGGGACCTATCACACAGTATATCTCGCGTGCACTATGCACTCTGATAAAGTCAAACATAAAAATACATCTTATACTCGCGATGGCCTTACCTCTAAGGTCTTTACGTATAAAACTCTAAGGCTCACTTTCCACTTATCCCGATCTTACCCTTTTAACTAACCGTGATTTCTAACCACGGTTTACACGATGTTATCTGAGCGTAACACTTAAGATATACTTATCTTATCACCGCAATCTACAGAGGTTAAGGATATACACAGTATCTCTTCACTCCCCTCTGTCGTTCTAATCAATCCTACTCGGCTGGGCGCATAGCATAGCAAGCTGTCGAAGAAGCACGACACTCCCCACAATGACACTTACCACACCGAGGTGGGGTGGCCTCTGCAGCTAGCACCGCTACTCTCAGAACTCACGAATCTGCAGCGATGCGGTAGGTGAGTCCTCTGCTAGCATCCTTCCTACTAGGACATCGTTTCGACCACGTGGCCCAGGTGCGAGGCAAAACAAGTACCAACAAAAGCGACATTCCGGGATGGCGTGCGCCCTGTGAACAGCGAGGAAAAAGCGAACGGTGGCTAGAACATCGATATGGCGTGGATCGGAAGCCACGGGCTCGACCAACTCGGCATACCTCGAGCGTCACGAACCAGCGGAGGACCACTCTGCTGTGGCGGAGTTGCATATCTGTCTGCTTCTTGGCGGTTCGCCTCGAAAGTTACCAAAGGACCTGCATTACGGCCTCTTACCTGATCTTGGTTAACGTTGATCTCTACGTTTCTCGACTGCTTTGCACATAAGCTCGTACAGGCCATGCTCGAGCGGTGAAGAGCTACTCTTGCACAATCCTTTCTTAAGCGATCATCAAGACCCAGTGATAAATCGGTACATCATATACGCTCTGGTAGCTACATCCTTAGCTAATAATGAGGTCGTCTCTTTGAAATCTATACTTTACGCTCTGGTGGTGGAGCGAAAGGTTCAACTATCATGGCGCGATGAGGAGCTGCCATTGTACTAAACTCTGCTTTGAAATTTGTGGCGGCGTCGCGAGAACTCCCGAATGAAGCACCACCTAGGTGATGATTGGGCACTGTGCCCTTGTAACCTCTGTACTCTGCTCGGCTCCTGTTGCTTTCCGCCACAGGCGGATTGCTTTGCGCGGAGGCATAGCGGTAAGGAAAGAAATCGTTAGAGGGTCCAACTTATAACCACGACTCTAGAGCGATCTCGAGTGAGAAGAATGGAACCGATCCTAAATATCCATAGCCTCACGATTATTGGTGTGGTGCGCGACACGATAATCAAGACTTACTAGATCTGATGCAGTAGACACTTTTCGGATTAAGCGCTCACGATACCACTTTTGTCACGACCGAACCGGGCGCGTGGTAGTGCCTACAGGGCACCTAAGTAGACATCTGTCAGTAATCGTGGAATATAAAACAAGACATGAAATAAAAATAGTTCATCTGAGAAAACTTGCCTTGCGGCATATATATATAACAACTAGACGATTCGTCTCTTTTACAACTCTGCCACAGCGATTACTAGACCTCTAAGAATGATATGACAACAATGGCGGGACGGGGCCCGCCGTACCACAGTAGCTTTCTGCGATGAGGACTATACAGCTGATAAGCCTCGAAGAAAGCGGAGCTTCCCAAGCTGACTGTGACCCACAGAGTGAGGATCAGCGGCGGGTGTACCTCTACTGCGGCGTGAGCGGCCCAGAAGGAGGTCGATCTGGTACCAAGTATGTGGCGAAAAATCGTAAATGAAATCATAGTAGTCTATAAAGCGGGAGACATGTATGATAACCAAACTCGATTCACTGATAAATAGCGATCATGTCGAGTCGAGGACTCGCCTCAAAGTCATCGCTCAAATATAACTATGGGTCTCGCGCCCGCGGCATCAATCATGCGTGGAATACCTTCCATTCTTGGCGATCTATGATATAAAAACACCAAGGAATACGCATGACCACGGGTCCCACGTGTCATAATAAAAAAAAACCGTGCGGGGTAAATCTGAAGGCATAGCCACTACTGCACCGGTACCAACAAGGTCATAAAGCGTATCATGAGATGCTGTCTGAACCGTCACGTGATCAAAGGCGGCCCTTTCGCGCGATATCTAATGTCGCGTCTAGTCCTGGAACTTCCGCGACTCGCGTAGGCCACTCGCATAGGCCGCGTGAGGTATTCCTCGCGTCGGTAGCTACTCCCGGCGTAAATCACGGACTCGCGATCGCGTAGCCACGTAGACGCGTGAGGTATAACCCGCACGCTAACACGGAACTCTCGTAGCTCGCGCGGCCCACGGACCCGCGTAGGTATTCTCGAATCATAGGTCACCTGAGACGCTGAGTCTACCCGCGTGGAGCGGCTTAACCCGGGATCGTGTCAAGGTGAGTGGTACAATACCAACATGGTGATCGTTAAACAACGTAAAGCGCGATGAGAAACCCGCTTTACCTGAACATCGCGAGATACTAGCACGTAGCATCCTAACATGTTTACTTTATCAAACCAACAAGAAAGTATTACAAGGCTATCACAAACCAACACAATCAAGTTATTCACACAAGGTACTTTCTACTTTATGTTAACCGATTCGGGTTTTATCCACAAAGTACTTAAATCATTAATTCTTTAAAAGATGCGCTTCTTTCACAAAGTCACACAATACACGTAGTATTAAAAATAGAGTGACTATCTTTTAAGTAAACCAAAACACTTCCTTTTGTAAAATCAAGTAACAACATTATTTTCAAGCGTTCAAGTTGCCTAATTTCAAATGCTCAGTTTCTCATTTTGAAAGGTTTAGTAGTTCGTAGTCTTAATCACTTAATAATATAATTCTCTTTTAAAACCATTTTGAGAAACATATGCCTTATGGGTGAGTAGGTTATTCTTGTTCATAACAATATTATTCTGACCATGATCTAGGAAATGTAATATCATTTTGTCTCATCTTAGCTTATGCGGATGGAGGTTTCTCTTGATTTTAATAATACTTAATTAGTCAAACATTTCCCTTTATTAGCAGCTGCGATGGTTTTTCGATACTTATTACGATTTTTGAAATCGGTAAAACATTATCCCTTTAAATAAAACCAAGTACTCATTACTCACGAATGAGGTTTCACACAAAATTCATATTAATTTAATTAAGTCAAGTCTCTTATCTTTTAAGATCAAGTCTCTTAACTTCTAAAATTAATAAACCATTCTTTTTATCTCTCTTAAGTCGTTATACCTAATTTTCCATAAAGCTAGTATAACTCTTAAGCTTTTAAAACCAAGCATTACTCTTTCAAAGGTTTCTTAATTCTTTTGAAATACTTCAGATTCTTATTATTAGGGCTTAAGTCAAAAGACATTGCCGTAAAACTATGTTCAGTTAACACACGTACGTCTATCGTACTATATATATATTCTTTTTAAAATATCATGCTCAAGAGGATAGGAAGAATCACATACCTCGCGACGATTATCGACTATTAGCAAAACGCTCCACGGCTATAACCCGGCTAGCCTTGTCCACCATTCAAGTAGTACATGCTTTCATGAGCATTCAACCTATAAAGGTTATACAAGTCTATCGATGACTAGACTACTGCATGTAGATTATTCTTACGATGTGATTTGGTTTAAGTCTTTTACGTAATATCCTTACATTCAGTTCAATTCTCTTACATGAATCTTATATTCATTTCTATGCAACTACGATATGTAATTTCCAATTACAATAGAAGGATAGGATTATTTACCTCGGTAAGCCCAAAATTATCCAAGTTTAATGTCGATCTGAGCAACGTTTAGCTCTACTCGGGTGCTCGACCCGGCTCCAAACAACCCTTAGAAGTTCTACGAAACTTCTTCCTAATACTTGACCAAGCGTGAAGATTTTCCTTAGGGTTTCGTTTAGTAGTGAAGGAAGTATAGTAGTATTTACGGGCTTTTAGTATAAGTGTAACCTTGGAATACTACAAGGTATTTGGGCAGTATTTTGGAATAGTGATACTTGGAGAGCATTTCTACTAAGAGGGGTAGTATTTTCTGAAAACAACTCAAGGTAGGGGGTACCCTCGGCTAGCACCACTAGGAGGTACCTCTCGGCCAAGGCCTTCTCGAGGGGAGGGGAGGCATGGGCGAAACCATAGAGAGGGAGGGAGAGGATTTCAAGACTTAGGGATTTTTGTGGATGAATAAGTCTTCCAGAGGGGTATTTATAGGACAACGAGGACGAATCAAGCCAAGTGGTAGGCAAGTGTAAGGTCAAGATTTGGACAAGTGTTTGTGGGTCCCACTTGCTCATCAACTACACAAAATATCCTACCAACTCCATCTCCAAATCGTCCAAAAGGCGCCTCAAGTCCACCGATTAGAGGTGACAAGTGTAAGCCCTCTCGTTGGTCCAAAATATTCGTCTCTCGGAAAAATCCGCCAAAAATAATAAATGACATGGCGGAATTTTCCCTACTGTAGTTTTGGAAGGCGTTTAGTCGGAAAGCGATTCTTTTAGTGTGTTATGCACAAAATTTTGTCCTTGCCTAATCTTAAGGCTTAAAACTTTCTCGTGCGTCCTTACGTCATACTGCGGAAATACGGGGTATAACATTCTCCTCCTTAGAAACGTTCGTCGAATGTTCCTTCTAAATCTCAAAACAAACCTAGCGCGATATAGTCTTCCTTTGCTATACTTATGAAAACAATCATGCCACGCTGGCCTGATACAACAGCGCGAATACTTACGTCGAGTCCGAGAATCACCTCCGTCACTACAAAACTCCCTTTGAGGGCTAAAAGATACTCGCCGCACCTTCTTTACAAGCGAAATGATCCTGACCATGCTCGTAATACATGCTCGCAACTTCTATTACTCGTCTTCCGTACCTCGAACTCTTTCTCATAACTTACCACGTTTACATTCTTGCTTGGTTCCAAATCTACGGGTTACTACCTCGACTTGGTCATCATTAGCGGGAACACTCTGGATGGATCTCAGATATTTTACGATCATAACAACATGAAAGGCCGTCACGTCTTGCCTCTGCGTCGGATGGCAATGCTAACCATAAGCAACTTGGCCTATTCTTACATGACACGAAAAGGCCCAAGTAACTCGGGCTAAGTTTCCTCTATTTTCCAAAACTCGTCACACCGCCAGGTGGTACCTTGAAGACCCACGTCGGCACAGACTCAGCGTCGTCATGCCGATCATCCGTCACGACTTACATGCGACTACGGTGCTAATAACCTCTCTGGATAAGCCCCTTTATCGCGTCCTGCCGAAACAAGTATGAACCATCTATCGAATCTTGCCAACATCAGACAATCGGCCGTGACACTTCGCCCTACAAGGCGTCGTAAGGTGATATCCAGAATCTTGAAATGGTAGTTATAAAAACATTCCCTCAGCGGGAGGCAACAATCCTCACGGCTACCCTGAAATCCAAACAACGGCGAGGCGAATGCGATACTAAGACTGCTGAGTTCTACTGCTGGTAAAACCTCGGAAAATAAGCGGTATGGCGGGCTCCTTGCTGTCATAAGGTGGCGAGGCACCGTGCGACCTCGCGACTTTCGGATATAACATCTCGCGTAACTCTGCCGAGTGCGATCTGGCGAAGGACAAGATGGGATGACCTCGTCGGCCCGACTCTGGTCGAGCGCATCTCTGAACTTCGTCTGATGGTTAACTAAACTTGGGCCTAACACCCTCGTGACCCTACCACTGGCGGGACCACCCGGCGACCTACCACCCAAGCGGTCGCGGGTTGACCAGCGTGATCCTGACCCGACCATTATCGCGCAAAACTCTTGTTCCCGATCGGAACAATCTCGCTAAGCAAGTCACGAAAAACCTAGTTGTCTTCTTGGCTCGACTACCTCTTTCATTTCATACCACTCGGGGACCTATCACGAAGTATATCTCGCGTGCACTATGCCTCTGATAAAGTCAAACATAAAAATACATCTTATACTCGCGATGGCCTTACCTCTAAGGTCTTTACGTATAAAACTCTAAGGCTCACACTTTCCACTTATCCCCCGATCTTACCTTTTAACTAACCATGATTTCTAACCACGGTTTACCTGATGTTATCGAGCGTAACACTTAAGATATACTTATCTTATCACACACAATCTCTAGAGGTTAAGGATATACATGTATCTCTTGCTTCATCCTGTCGTTCTAATCAATCCTACCCGGTGGGCGCCAGCATAGCAGTGTCGAGAAGCACGACACTCACAATGACACTTACCACAGGGTGGGGTGGCCTCACTCGGCTAGCACCTTTACTCTCGAACTCACGAATCTGCAGCGATCGGTAGGTGAGTCTCCTACTAGCATCCTTCCTACTAGGACATCGTTTCGACCACGTGGCCCGGCAGTGCGAGGCAAAACAAGTACCAACAAAAGGCGACATTCCCGGGATGGCGTGCGCCTAATGAACGAGGAAAAAGCGAACGGTGGCTAGAACATGCGTATAGTGTGGATCGGAAGCCACGGAGCTCGACCAACTCGGCGTACCTCGAGCGTCACGAACCACATGGAGGACCACTCTGCTTGGCGGAGTGCGTATCTAATCTGCTTTGAGGCGGTTCGCCTCGAAAGTTACCAAAGGACCTGTTTATTACGGCCTCTTACGATCTTGGTTAACGTTGATCCTACGTTTCTCGGACTGCTGCACGTAGCTCGTACGAGGCCGTGCTCGAGCTGGTGAAGAGCTACTCTTGCCAATCCTTTCTTAAATAGTCATCAAGACCGTGATAAATCGGTACATCATATACACTCTGGTAGCTACGTCCTTGCTAATGCGGTCGTCTCTTTGCAATCTATACTTTACGCTCTTGGTGCATTGGGCCCGAAGGTTCAACTATATCGTAGCGCGATGAAGGCTAGCCGATGTACTAAACTCTCTTTGAAATTTGGCGGCGTCGCGAACTCCCGAATGAAGCACCACCTAGGTGATGATTGGGCTGTGCCACTGTCGCGACCGAATCTTGGCGTGGTGGTGCCTTACCGGGCACCCTAGTGATACAACATCGGAGAAAATCGGCGGAAATAAAACATGAACATGAAATGAGAGATATTATAAATAAGCAGCCCGACCAAAGCGGTTGCCTTTCAGCATATATACGTATAAGCGTTTGAGCGATTCTGATCCTTACAGCCACACTTGGCGATTACTACGGACCTCTAAGATTTTTACAACAACTATGGCGGGACGGGGCCGCCATACCACGACTATACAAGAACCTACGGACATCGTGAGTAGCATGCCAAAGATAAGCCTCGGAGGAACGGAGCTTCAATCTGTTGAAAGGTGATCTAAAGCGGGGATCGGCGAGCGATGTACTTACTGCGGCGTGAGCGGCCCCGAGAAGTCGATCTGGCGGTACCAAGTATGTGAAGCGTAAATCGTAAATGAAATCATAATAGTCTATATAAAGCGAGAGACATGTATGATAACCAAACTACGATTACCGCGTATAACTTGATTATATCAAGTCGGTCTCGCGCCTCGGTCGTTTACTCGAATATAATTATGGGTCTCGCCCGCGGCGTCGATCGTGCGCGTGGAATACCTTCCTCGCCATATGGCGATCTATGATATGATAACGTCGAAGTACACACTGAACACGAGTCTACGATGCCAGCGTAATAACAATACAATACAACGAACCACGAAGGCGACCGGGGCAAGTCACGAGGCCGACTACGGATACCAAGGCGGTCACGTGGCGGCCGGGCAATCTGGTGACCACGGTACAAGGCGTATCACGAGACCGTCCTCTGTTTGAGCGGGGCAAGTGCGAGGGCTAACTACGGTACGGGCGAATCGGCCGAGGCGGGGCAAGTCTGGCCGACCACGGATACGGTGAATCGGTAAACCTCGTGGAAGCTAGTCCATGGAACAAGCGTCAGCGAGGCGTGCGTGGAGTTCTCGTCGCTGCGTGCGTCGAGTAAGTCCTCAGCGAGTCAGCGGCCCTCGTGAGAGGCGGTAATATAGAACACAATTCTTGCACGACGAGGGCTATCACGACAAGCGTAGGCAAGTCACGCGACAACAAGCATAGGCGAGTTACCTGCAACAAGCATAGGCAAGTTACCTGACAACAAGCATAGGCAAGTTATACCTGACTCGAGTACTTTCATTTTATGCCAAAGTCGGGTTTTAATCCTAAAGTACTACGTCGTTAAGTTCCTTTTAAAGATCCATTCCACTTTTATAAAAGTCACGATACGTAGTATAAAATAGAGTGACTTATATCTTTTAAGTAAACCAAAACAACTTCCATACTATCCTTTTTAAAACCAAATTAAGGCAACACCATGCCTTATTTTTAGACAAAACACTTCTCTTTTTTAAAGTCAAGTTACCACATTAAAACCGGTGATAAAACCTTAACTTTTTGTTTCATAGCGTCGTTATAACCAACTTCCCATAAAGTGTTATAACATGTTATGTTTTAAACCATTTTAAGACAACACCTGATGCCTTTCTTTACCTAAAGTTTCGGTTTGCCTAATTTGATTCTGAGTCTCTTTTAGAAAAGTTTCATAGTTGATGTCTTAATCTCTTTTAAAACAATTGAGTAACATATGCCACTGGCGAGTAGGTTATTCTTGATCATAATCAATCTTATTAAGCGACCATGATCTAGAAAATGTAATATCATTTTGTCTCATCTTAGCTTATGCGGATGGAGGTTTCTCTTGGTTTTAATAATCTTAGTTAGTCGTTACATTTTCCTTTATTAAGCTGCGATGGTTTGTTCGATACTTATTACGATTTCGAATCGATAAAACATTATTCCTTTTAAAATCAAGTACTCATTACTCACGAATGAGGTTTCACACTAACATCCGTATCAAGTCAAGTCTCTTAAGGCGTTATACCTAACTTCCGTAAAGCTAGTATAACTCTTATGTTTTCAAAACCAAGTATTACTCTTCTTTCAAAGCGGTTTCTTAATGACATACTTCAAATGCTTTATTATCACACATCAAGTCGGTTATAAGTCAAATCGGTTACCTTTTAACAATCGCAAGCATTTTCTTATCTCGTAAAGTGTTATAACGACCTCGTAAAGCGTTATAACGCTTTATGTCTCAAACAATCAAATACATTTAGCACGTATGCGTCTGCGTACTACATAGTTACACATATCATGCTAGAAAAGATAGGAAGAGGTTCACATACCTCGCGGCGATTATCGACTATTAGCAAAGCGCTCAGTACCTCCGAAGCGGCTCTCCTTCGGCGCCCAGTAGACCAGCCACGCGTAGTATTTCAACCTATAGAGGCCCTGGCGCTATTAACATCTTAGATCTCAATGTAGAATATTCTCGAGAAAATTAGCGACACCTCCCCCCATGCGGCGTAAATCTCATCCTCTGTCGAAGTGGCTACCAAGCCAACCGGGGTTTGCGTCTATCGGGCGTGTACAATTCTACTCACGGTAATGCTACACAAGTCTCATGTCTGATCTATGTAATTCTGATTCGATTCTCTTTTAAATTCGGGCTTAAGTCGCGAGACATTATCGTAAGTATTATTGAGCTTAAGTCAAAAGACATTGCCGCACAATTATAATGTTCAGTCTATATATAGTATACTTGACTATATATTCCTACAACATGTAATTTCAATTTACAATAGAAGGTCGAGTGTTTACCTCGATAAGCCCAAAATTATCGAGTTTATATGTCGATCTGAGCAAGGTTTAGCTCTGCCCGTGCGCTCGACCCGCTCCAAACAACCCTTAGAAGTTCTAACCAACTTCTGCTCAATAACTTGACTATCGATGAAGATTTCCTTAGGGTTTAGTTTAGTGGCTAAAGGAAGTATAATAGTATTTTACGGGCTTTTGTATAAGTGTAACCTTGGGAATACTACAAGGTATTTGGGCGAGATATTTGGGTATTACAACAATACTTGGAGAGTATTTCTATACCCTGAAGGGGTATTTATACGAGACAACTAGGGTGGGGGTGTACCCAGGTTAACTTCTGAGGGGAGGAAACTCTCGGCCAAAGGGCCTCGAGGAGGGTGGTGGCGGACGAACTACGCGAGGGGAGGAGTATTTGAGACTTAGGAAGATTGCTCAGTGATGAAATAACTCTTGACAAGGGGTATTTATAGGTCAGTAATGTGACCAATGGCGAAGATGAAGACAAGTGTTAGGCAAGTGTAGGGCTAGGATTTGGACATGTGTTTGTGGGCCACTTTCTCATCTACTACACAAAATATCTAGCCAAACATTGACCAAATGTTTAAGGCGAAAGCATGAAAAAAGCGTGCCAAAGGAGCTCACCAAACCGTCCACTTGGGTGACAAGTGTCACCTCGTTAGTCAAAATATTTCGTCTCTCGGAAAAATCCATAAAATTTATAAATGACATGGCGAATTTTCCTTATGAAGTTAGTAAAGCGTTTAGTCGAAAAATGACTCAATTCGGCACTTGTGCCTAAATTTCGAACTTAGCCTAACTTTAAGGCTCAAATTATTATCGTGCGCCATACGTACATACTGCGGAAATCTGAGGTATAACATTCTCCTCGCCCGAAACATTAGTCGAATGTTCCTTCTGAGCGGATAACGATAAAGTTCTTCTAACAAGTTGCAGCGCCCTGGTGCCCACGAAATAACACGCGCTCATCGTCGCCCTTACTCGTGCCGCCTTCCGAACAACGAACTCTTACAGTATCGTACCACGCTTGATCGTCGCCGGTTCCCAAAACTTTGGAGTCACCACCTCGAACTTGGTCATCTTACTAGCTTCACTTCTCTCTAAGGCCATTCCGGCCTTGGCGATCCTCTTACGGTCGAACATAACCCACGAACTCATCTGACGGTCGTCTAAACTTGGGCTAGCACCCTCGTGACCCTACCACTGGCGGGACCACCTCGATCGACCCCACCTCATTCAAGACTCACGGGTTGACCATAACACGTCCTCGGCGAGCCTGCATCACGCCCGACTCTCGTTTCTCGTCAGGAACAATCTTACCTATCTGGTCATGAAAAACTACCACTTCCGTTTCACACTACCCGTGGACTTATCCGGCATATTTATCGCAAACCAGTATTTGACAAGGACTAACAGTAAAATCTTTTATTCAGATGACGCACATCTAAGGTCTCAGCGTGAAATATTCTTAAGTTCACACTTTCCATGCCCCATTACATATCCATTCAACTAGCGACTTTCTTCATGCTTGACGTAATGCTAAACACATCGTCAACATCAATACATATAAGTCTCTAGAGGTTAAGGATATACCTAAAAATAGGCGGTTGAAGGACGCTAAAGCTGAGAACTCCAGCGACCTCTGCAGGGGCTGTGGTGTCTGAGCGTCTGCTGGCTATGGAAGGTGAAAAACCATGGCTGCTCTAGTAGTGCGTGCTATCTACCAGTGCTACCCACAGTCGGACGATCTCTTGCCGGATGGCCTGTTGGCGCAAGAATAACAATCTCCCAAGTCGATCTGACACTCTCCCTTATGAAGTTTTCCCACGGCCACGCAGCTGAGACAAGGGCAACCTCGTCCGGCGAACACTCCTGCTCACGAAAATCTGAAACACAGGAGCCCAGGCACGCTCCCGAATATCTCGAAGGTCCGAAAGGCTGTGGAGGACCACTCTGTCTTGGCGGGCGCATAAGCTCTCTTCTTTGAGCGGTCGCCTCGAAAGTCACCAAAGGACCTGTTGTTACGCCTCTTACCTGCGACCTTGGTCGTTCAGTCGATTATCCTCTCATCGCGTCGGTCGTAAGCTGCGTGCGGGCAATGTCGTGCCGGTGAAGAGCTACGAACAACTCTCGGCTAGGTGATCGTGAGCCTGTAACCGTCGGTGCACTCGATCCTCCGTACTAGCTACAGCGCGAGGGCGTCTTAGGGCGATAAGTCGAACTCCACATTGTACTCCCGAGCCGTCGCGGATTCTGTAGTAACACCAAAAATGCATGCGCGAGCCCTCGCCGTACGTGGAGGCAAGAAATGTGCAAGAAAGGCCTGCGAGAACTCGTTCCATATGGTGGAAGTGCGTACTCTCCGGGATAGCTCGCGAATCAAACGATCATTGCGGTATCCACGCGATCGATCACGGCTAGGACCGGCTCGGTCTCGATGCCTTGATCACTCTCGTGATCGGCTGCCAGCCGGATGAACTCCTGCGGATCATCCTCGTCTCGACCCGTAAAACTCTGGCGGTTTACAACTCGAGAAAATCCGTAGCCTCGAACTATCGATCTAGGGTGAACGGCTGGTGCTCTTTGGGCTGCTGCGTCCGGCCCTATCCTCAATCAGCCTGACCACGGCCGTGCGGGCCAGCTCCTTGTAACTCATCTCCTCTGCTCCGGTGCAGGCCCGGAGGCTCGGGTATTGTGGTCTCTGCCGTTGCTCTACTCGCGACTCCTCTGTGCCTTGCCGCCACGGGCGGGTTGCACTGCGGAGCATGGCGGTAGAAAAGAAGTATGTCGGAGGGTCGATCTTATTACACGGCTCAGGCACGATCTCGGAATGAGAAGAATGAAACCAATCCTAAATGTCCTGCGACCTCACGATTATAGATGTGGTGCCTGACACGCCGATAATCAAGACTCTACTAGACGCGATGCGTAGACACTTTCAGAGACTAAGCGCTCGATACCACTTTTGTCACGACCGAATCGGGCGTGGTAGTGCCTACCGGGCACCACTGGTGATCAACATCGAGAGAAAATCGCGGAAATAAAACATGAACATGAAATGAGAGATATTATAAATAAGCGAGCCAACCAAGCGGTTGCCTTTCAGCGTATATACGTATAAGCGTTTGAGCGATTACAATCCTTACAACCACGCCCAGCGATTACTCTGGACCTCTAAGATTTTTACAACAACTATGGCGGGACGGGGCCGCCGTACCACACTGTACAGAACCTCGGACGTCGGGTAGCATGCAAGATAAGCCTCGGAGAAGCGGACTTCAATCTGTTGAAAGGTGATCCTAAGCGGGGATCGGCGGCCGATGTACTTACTGCGGCGTGAGCGGCCCGAAGGAGTCGATCTGACGGTACAGTATGTGAAGCGTAAATCACGTAAATGAAATCATAATAGTCTATATAAGCGGGAGACATGTATGATACCAAACTACGATTACACGTATAACGATTATATCAAGTCGGTCTCGCGCCTCAAGTCGTTTACTCAAATATAATTATGGGTCTCGCCCGCGGCATCGATCGTGCGTACGTGGAATACCTTCGCCAGCTGGCGATCTATGATATGATAACATCGAAAGTACACTGAACACCGAGTCCTACGATGCCAAGCGTAATAACAATACAATACAGCGAACCACGAAGGCGACGCAGGCGCGCGGCGACTACGGATACGGCGGTCGCGTGGCGGCCGGGCAATCACGGTGACCACGGTACCAAGGCCGTATCACGAGACCGTCACTCTGGCTGAGCAGGGCAAGTGCGAGGGCTAACTACGGTACGAGGCGAATCAGCCGCGAGGCGGGGCAAATCTGGCGACCACGGATACGAGGCGAATCGGTAAACCTGCGTGGAGAGCTAGTCCGTGGAATAACACTGTCAGCGAGGCGTGCGAGTGGAGTTCTCGTCCTTTGCCGATGCGTCAGTAAGTCCTCAGCGAGTCAAGCGGCCCTCGTGAGAGCGGTAATATAGAACACAATTCTTGCACGACAAGGGCTATCGCGACAAGCATAGGCAAGTCGCGCCAACAAGCATAGGCAAGTTACCTGACAAGCATAGGCGAGTTACCTGACAACAAGCATAGGCAAGTTATACCTGACTCGAGGTACTTTCATTTTATGCCAAAGTCAGGGTTTTAATCCTAAAGTATTACGTCGTTAAGTTCCTTTTAAGATCTATTCCACTTTTATAAAAAGTCACGATACAGTAGTATAAAATAGAGTGACTTATATATTTTAAGTAAACCAAAACAACTTCCATACTATCCTTTTTAAAACTAAATTAAAGGCAACACCATGCCTTCTTTTTAGACAAAACACTTCTCTTTTTTAAAGTCAAGTTACCACATTAAAACCGGTGATAAAACCTTTTTGTTTTCATAACGTCGTTATAACCAACTTCCCGTAAAATTTGTTATAACCGTTATGTTTTAAACCATTTAAGACAACCTGATGCCTTTCTTTTACCTAAAGTTCGGTTTGCCTAATTTCAATTACAAGTCTCTTTTTAGAAAAGTTTCATAGTTGATGTCTTAATCTCTTTTAAAACAATTGAGTAACATATGCCACTGGCGAGTAGGTTATTCTTGATCATAATCAATCTTATTAGCGACATGATCTAGAAAATGTAATATCATTTTGTCTCGTCTTAGCTTACATGCGGATGGAGGTTTCTTGGTTTTAATAATGCCGTTAGTCGTTACATTTTCCTTTATTAAGCGCTGCGATGGTTTGTTCGATACTTATTACGATTTCGAATCGGTAAAACATTATTCCTTTTAAAAATCAAGTACTCATTACTCGCGAATGAGGTTTCACACTAACATCCGTATCAAGTCAAGTCTCTTGAGCGTTATACCTAACTTCCCGTAAAGCTAGTATAACTCTTATGTTTTCAAAACCAAGTATTACTCTTCTTTCAAGCGGTTTCTTAATGACATACTTCAAATGCTTTATTATCACACATCAAGTCGGTTATAAGTCAAATCGGTTACCTTTTAACAATCACAAAGCATTTTCTTATCTACATAAAGTATTATAACTTGACCTCATAAAGCGGTTATAACAACTTTATGTCTCAAACAAATCAAATACATTTAGCCGTATCGTCTCACCGTACTACATAGTTACACACGTATCATGCTAGAAAGATAGGAAGAGGTTCACGTACCTCGCGGCGATTATCGATTATTAGCAAAGCGCTCAGTACCTCAAAGTCGGCTACTCCTTAAGCCAAGTAGACCCGCGCCACCGTAGTATTTCAACCTATAGAGGCCCTGGCGCCTATTAACATCTTAGATCTCAATGTAGAATATTCTCTGAGAAAATTGACACCTCCCCATGCAGCGTAAATCTCATCCTCTATCGGCGGCTGCCAAGCCAACCGGGGGTTTGCGCGTCTATCGGGCGTGTACAATTCTACTCGGTAATGCTACACAAGTCTATGTCTGATCCTATGTAATTCTGATTCGATTCTCTTTTTAAATTAGGGCTTAAGTCGCGAGACATTCTGCGTAAGTATTAATCGAGCTTAAGTCAAAGACATTTGCCGCCTGATTATAATGTTCAGTCCTATATATAGTATACTTGACTATATATTCCTCTGACATGTAATTTCGATTTACAATAGAAGGTCAAGAGTGTTTACCTCGATAAGCCCAAAAATTATCAGAGTTTATATGTCGATCTGAGCGAGGTTTAGCTCTGCCGTGCGCTCGACCCGCTCAAACAACCGAAGTTCTAACCAACTTGCTCAATAACTTCAACTATCGATGAAGATTTCCTTAGGGTTTCGTTTAGTGGCTAAAGGAAGTATAATAGTATTTTAGGCTTTTGTATAAGTGTAACCTTGGGAATACTACAAGGTATTTGGGCGAGTATTTGGGTATTACAACAATACTTGGAAGTATTTCTATACCACAAAGGGGGTATTTATACGAGACAACTAGGCTAAGGGGTGTACCAGGTTCTTCTGAAAGGGGAGGAAACTCTCGGCCAAAGGGCCTCGAAGGGGAGGGTGGTGGCGGACGAACTACCATGAGGGGAGGAGTATTTGAGACTTAGGAAGATTGCTCAGTGATGAAATAACTCTTGACAAAGGGTATTTATTGGTCAGTAATGGTCAACGATGGCCAAGATGAAGACAAGTGTTAGGCAAGTGTAGGGCTAGGATTTGGACATGTGTTTGTGGGCCCACTTTCTCATCTACTACACAAAATATCTAGCCAAACATTGACCAAATGTTTAAGGCAAGAAACATGAAAAAAGCGTGCCAAAGGAGCTCGACCAAACCGTCCACTTGGGTGACAAGTGTCGCACTCCGTTGATCCAAAATATTTCGTCTCTCGGAAAAATCCATAAAAATTATAAATGACATAGCGGAATTTTCCCTTGAAGTTTAGTAAAGCGTTTAGTCGAAAAAGCGACTCGATTCGGCACTTGTGCCTAAATTTCGAACTTAGCCTAACTTTAAGGCTCAAATTATTATCGTGCGCCGCTACGTACATACTGCGGAAATACGGGTATAACACCGCGTAACCTCTGTACTCTACTCGGCTCCGCCATTTGCTTTCCGCAGGCGGGTTGCGCTACGCGGGCATAGCGGTAAGGGTAAGAAATGCGTTAGAGGTCCACTATAACACCTGACTCTAAGCACGATCTCGAGTGAGAAGAATGGAACCAATCCTAAATATCCAGTAGCCTCACGATTATTGGTGTGGTGCAACACGATGTCAGACTCTACTAGATACGATGCGTAGACAACTTTAGGATTAAGCGCTCTGATACCACTTTTGTCACGACCGAACCGGGCGTGGTAGTGCTCTGCAGGGAACCTAAGTAGACATACATCCAGTGTCGGCGGAATATAAAACAAGACATGAAATAAAAATAGTTCATACAGAAAACTTGTCTTGCGGCATATATATATAACAACTAGAAACGATTCGTCCCTTTTACAACTCGCCTGTGATTACTGGACCTCTAAGAATGATAGACAACATGATAGCGGGACGGGGCCGCCGTACCCACGAATGTAAGCACCTAAAGCGGCGGGGACTATACGTTTGATAAGCCTCGAAGAAGCGGAGCTTCCCTGGTATTTGTGACCCTAGAGTGAGGATCAGCGGCGGTGTACCTGCTGCGGCATGAGCGCGGCCCCGAAGGAGTCGATCTGGCGGTACCAAGTATGTGGCGAAAAATCTGTAAATGAAATCATAGTAGTCTATAAAGCGGGAGACATGTATGATAAGCAAACTACGATTCTGATAAATAGCGATCATGTCAAGTCGGGGACTCGCCTCAGAAGTCGTCGCTCGAATATAACTATGGGTCTCACGCCCATGACATCAATCATGCGTGGAATACCTTCCCGCTGGCGATCTATGATATAAAAGCACCAAGGAATACACGCGACCACGAGTCCCGCGTGTCGTAATAAAAAACCGTCTGAGGTAAATGCGAAGGCATAGCCGAGCTACTAACACCAGCGATACCAGCAACAAGGTCATAAAGCGTATCGTGAGATCTGTCTGAACCGTCGCGTGATCAAAGGCGCCTTTCGCGCGATATCTAATGTCTTGGCGTCTAGTCTGGAACTTCCGCGACTCCGCGTAGGCCACTCGCGTAGGCGCGTGAGGTATTCCTCGCGTCGGTAGCTACTCCGGCGTCGTCACGGACTCGCGATCCAGAATGGCCACATCGACGCATGGTATAACCCGCGCTAACACGGAACTCTCGTAGCTCGCATAGGCCCCTGGACCCGCGTAGGGTATTCTCGAATCATAGGTCACAGACCGCTGAGTCTACCCGCGTGGACGACAACCCGGGATCATGTCAAGGTAAGTGGTACAATACCAACATAGTGGTGATCATTAAACCACGTAAAGCGCGATAGAGAAACCGGCTACCTGAAACATCGCGAATCTTGCTTGCGTAGCATCCTAACATGTTTGCTTTATCAAACCAACGAGAAAGTATTACAAGGCTATCACGAACCAACCAATCAAGTTATTCACACAGTACTTTCTACTTTATGTTAACTTGATTCGGGTTTTATCCCCAAGTACTTAAATCATTAATTCTTTAAAAGATCTGCTTCTTTCACAAAAGTTACAATACTGTAGTATTAAAAATAGAGTGACTATCTTTTTAAGTAAACCAAAACACTTCCTTTTGTAAAATCAAGTAACAACATTATTTTCAAGCGTTGAGTTTGCCTAATTTCAAATGCTCAAGTTTCTCATTTTCGAAAAGGTTTCGTAGTTTGTAGTGTTAATCACTTAATAATATAATTCTCTTTTAAAACCATTTGAGAAACATATGCCTTATGGGTGAGTAGGTTATTCTTGTTCATAACAATATTATTCTGCGGCCGTGATCAGGAAATGTAATATCATTTTGTCGTCTTGCTTACATGCGGATGGAGGTTTCTCTGATTTTAATAATACTTAATTAGTCAAAACATTTCCGCTTTATTAGCAGCTGCGATGGTTTGTTCGATACTTATTCTGATTTAGAAATCGATAAAACATTATTCCTTTTAAAAACCAAGTACTCATTACTCATGAATGAGGTTTCACATGAAATTCATATTAATTTAATTAAGTCAAGTCTCTTATCTTTTAAGATCAAGTCTCTTAACTAAAATTAATAAACCATTCTTTATCTCTCTTAAGTCGTTATACCTAACTTCCCATAAAGCTAGTATAACTCTTAAGCTTTTAAAACCAAGCATTACTCTTCTTTCAAAAGGTTTCTTAATTCTTTTGAAATACTTGAAGATGCTTATTATTGGGCTTAAGTCAAAAGACATTGCGTAAAACTATATTCGATTAACATGCGTCGTCTACAGTACTATATATATATTCTTTTTAAAATATCATGCTCGAGAGGATAGGAAGAATCACATACCTCGTGACGATTATCGATTATTAGCAAAAGCGCTCACGGCTATAACGGCTAGCCTTGTCCACCGTTCAAGTAGTGCTTTCATGAGCATTCAACCTATAAAGGTTATCTGAAGTCTATCGATGACTAGACTACTCTTTAGATTATTCTTACGATGTGATTTGGTTTAAGTCTTTTACGTAATATCCTTATTCTGATTCAATTCTCTTACATGAATCTTATATTCATTTCTATATAACTACGGTATATAATTTCCAATTACAATAGAAGGATAGGATTATTTACCTCGGTAAGCCCAAAATTATCCAAGTTTAATGTCGATCTGAGCAACGTTTAGCTCTACTCGGGTGCTCGACCGCTCCAAACAACCCTTAGAAGTTCTCTGAAACTTCTTCCTAATACTTGACCAATGTGAAGATTTTCCTTAGGGTTTAGTTTAGTATTTGAAGGGAAGTATAGTAGTATTTACGGGCTTTTAGTATAAGTGTAACCTTGGAATACTACAAGGTATTTGGGCAGTATTTTGGAATAGTAACAATACTTGGAGAGCATTTCTACTAAGAGGGGTAGTATTTTACGAAAACAACTCAAGGTAGGGGTACCCTCGGTAGCACCACTAGGAGGGTACCTCTCGGCCAAAAGGCCTTCTCGAGGGGAGGGAGGCATGGGCCAGAAGCCATAGAGAGGAGGGAGAGGGATTTCAAGGCTTAGGGATTTTTGTGGATGAATAAGTCTTCCTGAGGGGGTATTTATAGGACAACGAGGGCGAGATCAAGCCAAGTGGTAGGCAAGTGTAAGGTCAAGATTTGGACAAGTGTTTGTGGGTCCCGACTTGCTCATCAACTACACAAAATATCCTACCAACTCCATCTCCGTCGTCCAAAAGCGCCCTCAAGTCACGATTAGAGGGTGACAAGTGTAAGCCCTCGTTGATCCAAAATATTCGTCTCTCGGAAAAATCCATAAAAATAATAAATGACATAGCGGAATTTTCCTACATGAAGTTTTGGAAGGCGTTTAGTCGAGCGATTCTTTTAAATTGTGTTATGCACAAAATTTTTGATCTTGCCTAATCTTAAGGCTTAAAACTTTTCTACGTACGTCCTTACGTACATACTCTGGAAATACGGGGTATAACAAATACCTCCACTCAAGTCCACGAGGAAATACCTCTAACATTACAAAAGCCGCACAAGTCTAAAATATACTTCCTTGCTGCTTACAAAGGAATGATCACGTCTATGCTCGCCATACGTACCAAACTTCCCTTACATGTCATGTACCTCGAACTCTTTCTCATAACTACCACATTTACGGTGAACAAGTATAAACCAACTATCTGAATCCTTGCCAACATCAGACCGATGCCGGTAACTTACACTTCGCCCCTATGAGCTTATGGCAGCCATATCGTTTATTAACCTCACAATATCAATGTAGAATATTCCAAGTTCAAAGTTACAAATTCCTATGGAAAATTGGGCGCATTTCCTTTGTTTCTACATCTTACCTTTTTCAAGGCGAATTCAACATCAAGCATACATTTAAGTCCAACAATCAAAACATTTCAAAGGGATTACACAGCTAAACTTGGGTGTGTAAAATTCTGCCCATAAGGTACAACAATTAACTTAACAAGTTTAAGGTAGTTCTTGAAGCTCTGACATGCTCACGTAATCTTCTTAACCAATCCTTTCACATCAAACCACATTTCTTACATGCAATGAATCTAAGGCATTATTTACTACAACAAGTTCTTTCTTCTTCACATGCAACATCAATAACTAGCTCTGAGAAGAATTGTTACCTTAGAGCTTTAGCTTGAATTATTCCAACAATTTTTGCTAGCCTCTTTTCGAGAACACCGCGTGATAACTCCTACAAGCTAGCCACAAACTTCCTTCTTGTCCTAACTTTTCAGATTTTTCTTAAGCTTTGAATTCCTCTTGGAATTCTAGAGAGAAGTGAGAGCTTTAGCTTAGAGTGAGGAAGACTTTGAAAGATGACCAAGTCTTGAGACTTGTGATATAAAGGGACGTCTGAATCGGATGGGGGACACATGCGCGCATGGCCTCTTTTAAAACAAAGCGATGCGAATTTCCCACTCGACCGCCAAAACCCACCTCGGCGCTAAAACTCTGCCGACTCTCGGTGCTTTCGGCGCGCGGCCTGCGGCCGACTCGCGGCCAATGTGGCACGCGAAACACCTTTCTGTCCATTGCGCCGAACGTAACTCTCGCTTCCTACTCGATGTCCTATCGGCGAGCGGTTGGTTGCGTTGGAAACTAGACTCAAGAACTACGCTCTAGGCCTTTGAAACACCTAGGAACTCTCAAAGTACGGGTCATAACCGCCCTAAAGTTGACGAAAACCGTCAAAACAATCAGTCAACCTATCTTTCGAAAATTTTAAGTCTTACTCCTCAAATGCGCTCTCATGCGCGGCGAACTACGAGTATAACGATGTAAGTTGCGAGATATGATTACCCCAGACTAGTGTAAGACCATTAGTAAATAATGGCGATAGAACACCTCGAGGAAAGGTGGTAGCGTCGGGTTACTCTTGCGAGATCAAGAAACCTTCACATAAATTGTATTTGTTGGAAGTCTTAGCGGAGGCAAGCAAAAGAATCAAATCTAAGTTAATGACCAAGTTTGGTTGCAGCAGAGAAAGGAAGCGGGAACCATAATTGAGATTAAGGACACCGAATATTTACGAGAATGAGAAAGGTTTCGATTATTAGAAGATAAGTTGACTCGACTCTGATTCTAACTCCTCTTGAAAGACTAGAGGTTAGGTTATTATGATAACACGTTGGGTGTTGGGCTAGGTTGTGTCTTGTGACCCGATAAGGATAGAGCCTATGTTTTTCGGTAGTTAGGGAAGCGGGAAAGAAATTACGCGCTCGCGATTTAGTGTGGCGGTTAAATCATGCCTTGAAGATTTGGAGGCATGATGTATATATAGACTTCATGTGGATATTTATGCGGACCGCAGAGCCTCGGTATATCTTGACGAGCGATTGAATTTGCGCGAGGCGGTGGTTAGAGTTACCCGAGTTGTGATATCGATATCTATACCATGCAGGAAAGCCAAGCGATTACATGTACTCTTAGTCGTGGATCTATGGGTAGTATGTCGGATGGGCGGCGGATAAGCGGGGCGTGGTCGTGAGATTCATCGACTCTGAGCCTAGGGGTTTGATTATTTGTTTCCCAGTTAATGAAGTTTGGATCAGCGGGTTCTTGAGTCTTAGTTGTTGAGGAGGTAAAGAGCGTAGTATGAGGATCGATTATGATCTGATATCGAGATACGGCTCTCAGAAGAAGAAGAGCTGTTTGAGTAACACCGGATGGGGGTCTTTGTGATATGAGGATAAATTGTGTGTACTCGGTCTTTGCGAGGACTAGTCAGTGAGTCTTAGGTGAGGCCGCTTGATGCTTATTGCTCCTAATTGTTGAGTCGACTATGTCGTGTAGTGACCTCGGATGTATGTATTGGTAAGGTGGCACGAAGAGGGCGTAGCGAGTTGTTGCTAAATATCGAATTAGTAGCGGTCGTGGTTGAACACGAAGCCAGTGGGCTATTCTGACGTTAGACCAGACTTAGATATGAGAGGTAATTAAAATGGATCTTATTCTGGTGGCATCGTACTCGGAGGAAGTGTGACCCGCAAGTCATAGTAAATAAGGTGACGAAACCGGCCATATTCTTCGATTAGGACCAACGCTGGTGAGGTTAAATGCTAGATTTCATAGCGGGGATTATGAGGCGCACGGGGTTCTCGTTTATGATGTCATCTGGATGAGCTTCGATTACAGATAACCACGGAGGTTTTTAGAAGGTTTTAGGGACACATGTGAGTCTCGGTGTTGCATTACACCCTCGGGCCGGCCAGACGAGCGAGCGTACTATCGAGCGCGAGGATAGGTTGCGGGCTGTGTTCTTGATTTCGAAATAGTCGGGAGGTTAATTGCCTCTTGTTGAGTTATATGCGATATGAGATACCGCTTCGATATTCGGATGGCCTGTATGAGGCCTTGTATGTAGAAAGTGTAGATCGCGGTTGGTTGGTTCGGCGTGGCGAAGTTGATTATTTGGTCAATTTGATTGTGAGTGTGGATAAAGCGAAGCTTATCCGGAAAGATTATTAAAGCTCGAGTCGTGAAGCTTTATCACGGATAGCAAGCGTTGACACGTGGGAGTTGAGTTGACATTTTTGTATGGCGTTGTTATGTGGCCACGTGTGGCATTATTGGTATGTAGGAGTTGTAAGGAGACTATGTGGCTATCTTTAAGTTTGACTCCCGAAAGAACATTTGGGGCGAATGTTTCTAAGGAAGAATGTTACACCGGAAATTCAGGATATATTTATAGAGCGTGCGTAAGAACTCAAAAATGTTAAGATTTGAGGCAGTAAAAATTTATCGAATTGTCGGAAAGCGAAATATTCGGCGAATGGGAGGCGACCACGTGTCACCGCTTAGTGGTCTTAGACGAAAATGGCATGGATAAAATTGTCATTTGACCATAATTTAAATGACCAAGTCTTGCAAAGACAAAGAGCGACATTGTTGACTTGTCGAAGGGCGGCTTGATCCTTGTGAAACTCGTCCGGCCACCCATTTGTTTTAATCTTGACCCTTCTAGTATTATTTAAGTATACTAGTAGCAAGACTTTGTCATTCTACACTTAGAAAAAATTGAAATCTTGTTCTTGCTCTCTTAGGGAGGCTCGCGGCAATGAGTCGATTTCGAGAAATTTTCAATTTTGTCCATTAATCCTCATCTTTAAACCAAGGTACCTAAGAATTATTGTAAGTGTATCTCAATAGAAAGATCGGAAAAATGGTGTTTCGTATTAGTCGCGAGGAAAAAACCTAAGGAGTTATTCAACTTTAAAGTTAGAACTTGAAGAGGAGTTATTGCCAAGCTTCAGGGTTGCTTGGAGTGGATTGGAACGTCGAAAGGAGGAGCTAAAGTTGCTAAGGATCGACTTGTAATCTTGGATCATATTTGGGCTAAATGAGGTATAATCTTCGTCTTACTTTTGTAATTGAAGATTCCATATTATTATAAGTTAGAAATGATCATGTGATATGTGTTATGAAGGTTGATAAGTGTTATGGAAATTTGAAAGCTCAAATCCAAAAATGACATGTTAAACCATTTGAAATTGAAATACAATTTGGTCGATAATTAGAATTGTCGCATGTTTACTGTCACGACCCGAACCCGGGCCGCGACTGGTGCCCTACCTGGGCACCCTTCTAATCATACAACATAATAAACTGCGGAAGATAAATAACAAACTCTTTTTTTTTAAACCAAGGCCAAGCCGATAAAGTGCCGTAAAAAATTACAGAAAGTTACCTGTATTTAACAATGTAAAAACAACTCTGCTTGATCCATTGGATGAATACAAACCTCTAAGATTTGAACAAATACTATGGCGGACAAGGCTCCACCGTACACCTGAATATACATAGCCATGACAACTCGGAACATTGGAGCCGTCTCAAATCTTGAACCGAGGATCCTAAGCTCGCGGATCCACAGCTGTACCTAAACACTGCGGACATGAGCGGCCCGAAAGAAGTCGATTACAACAGTGCAGATATGAAACATAAATAAAATGCGATGTGGTCATAAGCTGTACAAAGAATGGCGAAGCCAGTATAAAAATACATGCGGATCCTGTAGTGTCATTACCCCTTATGAAATTAATTGCACATCATTATCTTTTCCATTCCATTAAGAGTTATAGTCATATCTTACGTACATACTTAGGAGAAATCATTAAGTTCATTACCATCTAACTTACTTATCTTTCATAACATAATCCGGCCCTTTATGGAGGGATGCATATACTACGACCAAATGCGGGGCCGATCAGTCATATGAATATCAAAGCGTGCGTGGAATCCCAATCCTCTGGCGACTATAAGTGTAAAATATAACCATGTGGCTCAATGGCATCCCCTCCTCAACGGCATACACATACACAATACATATATAAATATATATATAATGCGTCCGCATGCCCCGGAATCCCTCATCGTATAAGCATGGCCATAACGTGCCCTCGGCGTCCTGCATCGTGAGTGCGGTGCTTCGTGGGAGCTAGCCCATGGGTAATAATATAACATGCCCGGAATCCCTTATCGTAGGTACATGTCTTCGTGGGGAGCTAGCCCGTGGGTAATAATCGTCTATACATGGTCGCGTGCCGGAATCCTAAATCGTATAAGCGTGGCCATGGGTAATAAAACAAATTCGGAATCTAACGCCTCCGGTCACGTACCGGAATCCCACGTGTATAAAGCGTGTCGGATCAATCATAATGGAAGCATACGTGGAATCGTATCAGCGTAGATGCGTCGAGTAAACTTACAACGAGCGATCGGCCCTCCATTTGAAGTCACGACAAGCGTAAACATATAATACTTGCACTCGAATCTATCACAAGCAAACATAGGCAAGTTCATTAAACCTTTAGACTTCCATTTTATAAACTCATAGCACTTCGTTTCTGTAAAATGCGAATTTAACTTGATGTACTACGTGCTTACATTCTTTTCAAAAGACTTCTTTTCATATAAAACCCCAGATATTAATTATACCAGTGGTTTAGGCACGGACATGATCGAGTCTCAGTGTAGCCAGGGCGAACGCATGGCGTAGCTGATTGTAGAACGTGGCCTTGTCGCTCAGGGCCAGTTGAAAATCTTGAGGGTTCTTTGAGTTTCAGCCTTGCCCGGAAGCGAGCGCCTTGGCCTTGGGATCCGAGATTGCGCGAGGGATTCTTGCCTGCCGAGCGCCGGGCAGCGGCGCGGCTGCGAAATCGAGCGGAAAAACTTAGGAAAAGTCAGATTTTTATTTTGAAAGGGCACTGAGTGGGGACGTGTCCCCACCGTCCCTGATTTTTGCATGCAATATATTGACCAAGTCTTAAAGACTTGGTCATTTGTCATCTCTCTCTTTGAAAAACCTCTTCCTTCTCTCTAAATATTTCAAGCTCATCCTTCTCTCTAAAAATCCAAGAGGATTCTAGCCTTAAGAAAAATCTGATAAATTAAAAGACAAGAAGGAAGCTTGTGGCTAGCTTGTGAAAGTGGTGGTGGTGGTATTCTTGGTAGAAAGGCTAGCAAATTGTTGGATAAATTTGGCTAAAGCTCTAAGGTAATGATTCTTCCTCTATTATTAGTTTATAGAGTTGCATGTTAAGAAGAAAATACTTATGGTGGTAAATAATGCTCTTAGAGTCATTGCATGCTAGAAATGTGGGTTGAATATGAAGGATTTGGCTAAAGAAATATTATGAGCATGTTGTAGCCTAAAAACCACCTTAGAATTGTTAAGTGTACTATTATAACTTATGGGGCAGAATTTTACACACGAGATTAGGTGTGTAATCCCTGTGTTAGTTTGGTTGTTGGGCCTTAATAAGGCGTTTGAATGTTGAAAAATTGGCCTTTGAAAGGTGGCAAAGTGAGTAGAAACAAAGGAAATGCTTGATTTTCCTTAGGAATTGATAACTTGAATTTGGAATTTCTACATTGAAGTTAGAGGTTAATAAACCTGTTATGGTTGTTATAGGTTGACATATTACTTGCGGTAGTTGGACTTAGCAAGTGGATTAAACGAAAGAGGTATGTAGAACTTTCCTATCTCTTGAGCATGAGTAGTTGTACTATGTAGATGCGGTATACGTACAAGATTTGATAATCTACACTTGTTTTAAAAGCATATGCTACTTGTTTCATTTCAAAAGTATAAGTCCCTTGGATTTAGGGAAAATGTATTTGACAAAGGGATAACACTAATATAATGACTTTATGGGAAGTTGGTTATATTAGTTTTCTTGAAAGGTTCACAAAGAAAGGTTTACTCTAATTAAAACAAGTACGGGTAAAAGGATTTGAAACTAAGAAAGGTGAATTGATTGTTAGGCATTGGTTGCCTAAGGTTTTAAAGGAAATGAAGTCACTTGATTTAGAAGCCTATTATATTTCTAAAAGGAAATGTGACTTGTCTTGAAAGAAGTCGTAACTTGATACTATGGTGATTAGTATCTTGGAATTTTGTATAAAAAGAGTTATTTCTTAAAAAGTTAGAAGTCGTAGTACTTGGGTTGAATTCTCGGATTTTCTATTAAAAGACATGTTAGTGCCTTAGGATACTAAAATGAGAGGATATATATTAATAATGTTAATAAGAAGTTAGGGGATATCTTAACTTGCTTGTGATATGATAGGCCGGTAGTGCTTATGTATGGTATGATAGGCCGGTAGTGCTTATGTTGTGTATGATAGCCAGATGAGCTATGTTATATATTTGTATTATTACGGGGTAAACCCCGGGTTATTATCTATGTCATGGATTTGCTACCCATGATGCGAGTGCGGCGCTTGCACTCATGCGGATCGGACCCGCGGGATCCGTGCGGGTGAAATAGTCCCGTGCGAGTGCGGCGATGGTACTGCATGCGGGTCCACGGGATCCATGCGGGTGAAATAGTCCCGTGCGGGTGAAATAGTCCTATGGCGAAGCGGATGACCTCATGCGGGTCCACGGGACCCGTGCGGGTGAAATAGTCGAGTAGGATTGCTTAATGATCTGCAGGCGAGGTACCTGTTTTGATCGTGAGCCTCTATTTTTATGCTATAAGTTTTATACTTGTTACTCATTGTTAGTAAGGCACGGTCTGAGAAATTGATTTTATCTATGGCTGCGACTTACTTTGACTTGTGATATTACTCTGTATTTTCGATTTACATACTTGAGTGCGTTGTGTCTTGACCCCCGCCGAGGCTGCGTTCATGCGAGTAAGGGAAGCGGTGGTAGATCCTCATACCTAGGATCTCTTGCTCAGTGTCGGGAGCTCCGTTTCTTGAGCTCGACTTTTGGTATGGTTCTCCCGGTGTTGTGTTATTTTGTACATTCGGGGCATGGCGGGAACTGTCCGTCATAGTGTTACTTATTCTTAGAGGCTGTAGTCTTGTCATAACTTGGGTTGTTTAAGGATATGGTATTCGATTTGATGTACTTTTGGGGTAGCCATTTGGGCTAGGATTTATACTATTATGGTTGTTTTACCTTGAGTTTATTTCCGTGATTTTCTACGATGTTGTGTCACGAGGGTGCAGGTCAAGGCAGGTCACGGACCGAGGTCGGTCGTGACAAAGTGGTATCGAGCGATTAATCCTCGGAAGAGTCTGGCCGTATCTAGTAGAGTCTTGATTATCGGTGTGTTGGGCACCACGTCATGTCGAGGAGGCTACAGGTATTTAGGATTGGTTTCCATTTCTTTCACTCTAGATCGTGCAATAGATTTGTGTTATAGGTTGAATTTCCTCGCGTAAACTTTGTGTGTATCGATTATGCCTCCGCGAAAGCGGCCGCGGCCAGAAGGGCAAAGCGGTGGAGAACTACTAGTAGAATCGAGGTTACGAGCCTGAGCCCGATCCTTACGGATGAGGTGTTTGGACGGCGGGTTCTACCGTCGCCAACCCGGTAAATGCGAAGCGGCGGCCAGCTCACGAGACCGCGTTACGAGCCTCGATCCAGGCCAGGCGAAGGATATGGGCTACAAGAGATGACCCGATTCTGGCGAGTTGTGGCGAACGCAGAGATAATTTGGAAACAGCGATTCATTATGCCGTAGTTCGGCCTGAGGCTAACGAGGCGAGGACTTTGAGTTGCGACCACTTTGAGTTTTATGGGTCGAGGCACGAGGATGATCCTCGGGAGTTCATCAAACGATTCTGTGGATCATGAGGTGATCGGGGCTTGAGCAGTCGGTGGTACTAGGTTCGCGTGGCGGACACTGCTGATTGGTGGTATGATTCATAGGAAGCTGTCGGGAACATGCGCTTCCAGTATTTGGGACGAGTTCTGGCGTTACCAGGCCATTTCTTGCCTCCGCGAGATGAGAGGGCTCGGGCGATAGATTTTTGGCCCGAGGCAGAATGGGCGGGCGGTTGGGAATACAACATGGAGTTTGATTCATTGGCTAGGTATGTCGCTTTGTAGCGAGCATGGAGGGCGAGTGCACCGCTATTTCCACGAGACTCGATGATCACGGCGAGTTGCAGGAGTAGCTCTTGGCCGAGCATGGGCATTACCGCGTGCGAGCACATGCGCGCAGGTGTGAGCGGTAAGCGGATTGTGAGTGCTCAGCGAGAAGAGGCGGGGCAGCGAGTCCTACGGTATTTTTAAGGGTAAACGGCCCGGCCAGAACGGTGCACCACGGCCGGTCGAGGCGCTCCTCTACCATGCTTGGGGCGTCTGAGATTGAGAAGCGGGGCGGGGTTCGAGGGCGGGTTTCGAGATAGACGAGTTCCGGTCGAGATGAGGCCCCACATGACTCGGTGTAGTCGATGTGGTGATTGCCATTATAGAAGTGTCGTATTCCTCCGAGCTTATTACTCTTGTGGCAGCGGGGCCATTTGAAGAAGATTGTCGTCGAGCGGCGGGAGTGTCGTAGCTCGCCGTAAGCGAGTTCGATTCTTTGAGTCTTCATCTTGATGGTTAGGCGCCGGGCGCGAGGGTGTTCCGGGCCTTGGCGCGGCGGTCGTGGCGGGGGTTCGATTCAGCGGTCCTCGAGCCGCATTTATGCTATGTCCGGCCGCGAGACCGGAGGCGTCACGATGTCGTCACGGTACATTATTGGTCTCTTCTTTGTGATGTTTATGCTTTGATAGATCCGGGTTCTACCTTGTCCTATATATCTCCTCATATTCTTTGGTAGAATAGGGATAGAGCAGAGTCATAGAATCCTTTGAGGTGGCTCTGGCCGTAGGTGCCGGTGGTAGGCGGCGGGTATATAAGGCTTGCCCGGTGACTATAGATGGTGCGTCGGACTCTGTTGACTTGATAGAGTTGGATATAGCCGGACTTGGCGTGATTATGGGTATGGATTGACTAGCGTCTTGCTCGCCAATGTGGGCTGCGAGCGGTTAGTTCGATTCGGTTTCTGGTGGCCGATTGCTCAGTGGAAGGGAATCTTTGCATCGCCGAGGGTAGGTTTATTTCTTACCTCAAGGCTAGGAAGATGATGCGGAAGGGTATATCTACCATTTGGTTCGGGTATTAAATCACGAAATTTGAGATACGTACCTTGATCGATTCGGTTGTTAGAGAATTTCTAGACATATTCCCAGACGAGCTTCCGGGTATCCCTCCTGAGAGGGAGATTGAGTTTTGCATCGATTTGGCATCAGACACTCAGCCAGATATCTATTACATGCGAGGATGGCAGTAGTGAAGGAATTGAAGGATCAAGTGAAAGATTTCTTTGGAGAAAGGCTTTATTAGGCCAAGTGTTTCTCCACAGGAGTGCGATGTTGTTTGTAAAGAAGAAGGATGGGGCCAGCTGCGTATGTGTATTGATTCTGACGGTGAACAAGGTTACTATCAAACGAGTATCCTCCCGGGATTGGCGATTTGTTTGACGATTGCGGAGTGCAAAGTGTTTTCCAAGATAGACTGCGATGCAGTTATCATCAGTGCGAGTTAGAGATAGACATCCCAAAGCGCATTGGGACCCGGTATGGGCCTTTATGAGTTCGGTGATGTCTTTCGGGTTGACAGCGCCCGGATATTCATGGATTTGATGAATAGGGTGTTGAGCCATTCTTGGATATGTTCGTTATAGTGTTTATTGATGATATCATGGTGTATTCGCGCCTGAGCGAGAGCATCTGGATCATTTGAGGCGGTATTAGGAGTCTCCAGAGGCCGCGATTGTATGCCAAGTTCTCGAAATCACGAGTTACAGTTAGCTTGATGGCTTTCTTAGGGCATGTTATCGGGGCGATGGTATTCGGGTTGATCTGACTAAGATTGAAGCGATCAGACTTGGCGGACCAGCTACAAGCGGAGTGCGCCTTTTGGGCCTTGCGGGCTATTATCGGAGGTTTGTGGAAAAGTTTGCTTATTTGACACGCTTTGACTAAGTGACTCGAGAAAGCGGTATGTTCGTGGAGCGGATACTTGTGAGAAAGTTTCGATTGCTAAAGGAGAGGTTGGACCGCCCAGTTCTTACTCTTACAGAGGGTTTGGATGGATATGTGGTTTATTGTGGCGTCGGTGTCGGGCTTGGAGTGCGTCTTTGATGCGGCACGGCAAGATTATAGCTTATGCATCGGCGACAGGAAGCATGAGAAGAACTATCTGACTTGGAGTTAGCGTGATGATTCGTACCTTGAAGATGCAGAGACATTATTTATATGGAGTTCATGTGGACATTTACGGACCGCGAGAGTCTCGGTACATCTTGACGGAGGAGTGAACTTGCGGCGAAGGCGGTGGTTGGAGCTACAAGGATTACGATGTTGATATTACATACCACGGGAAGGCGATGTAGTTGCAGATGCCCTTAGTCGCGGTCGATGGGTAGTCGTATTTATACCGTGGTTCGGGCTGGACGCGGATCGAGTCTCAGCGCGCCGCGGGCCGAACGCGCGCAAGCGAGTGATTAGGGCAGCGGCGCCGGAAATCGAGGCGCGGCTCGAAATCTTGAGGTGGCTGAAGTTCAGCGCCATGGCTTGAAGCGAACGGCGCCAAGATCCAGTCGCGAGATTGCGGCCGCGGCGCCGGGAAGCGAACCTTGGCGGAAATTTAGGCGGAAAAACTTAGAAAGTCGATTTTTGTTTTAAAAAAGGCCATGGGAGGGTGACAGTGTCCCCGTCGATTCTGCTACATGCATTATATTGACCAAGACTTGGCCATTCTTCCCGTCTTTCATCTTCTCTCTCTCCTCTCTCTAAATCTGCTCATCCTTCTCTCTAAGAAAACCCAGAAAAATCTGAAAGTTAAGAGCAAGAAAAGGAAGCTTGTAGCTAGCTTGTTGGCATTGTTGTGGTGGTGTTCTTGGCAGGAAGCTAGCAATAGTTGGAATAAGTTTTGGCTAAAACTTTAAGGTAACATTTCTTCCTTTAGAATTAGTTCTAAGTGTTGCGTGTTTAGAAGAAAGAACTTGTGGTAGTAAATAATGCTTCAGAATCTTTGCATGTTAGAAATGTGGTTTGGGTATGAAAGAAATGGCTAAGAAGTGATTATGAGCATGTTGTAGCCTAAAAACTACCTTAGAAGTGATAAGTGAATTATTTGTAACTAGAGTGGCAGAATTTTACAAACCCAAGTTTGGATGTGTAATCCACTTTAAAATGTTGGATTGTTGAGCCTTAATTGTGGTGTTTGTATGATAAATTCTGCCTTGAGAAAAAGTTGCAAAGTGAGTAGAAACAAGGGAAATTCTGCCCAATTTTCCATTGAATTTAGTGACTTAGAACTTGGATTGTTCTACTTTGAGATTAGAGGTTAACAAGCGTATCATGATTATTGTAGGTTGACATACTACGTGCGGTAAATTGGACTTAGGTTGTGGATTAACCGCAGTGGTCTGTGGAGCTTTCCTATCTCTTGAGCATGATTAGTTGTACCTATGTAATGCGGTAGGCGTCTGAGATTTGAAAATCTTCGTTTGTTATAAGCATTTGATACTTGCCGTTTTAGCAGAAAAGTATAAAAATCCCTTGGACTTAAGGAATGTGTTTTACTATTATTAACGCTAATATAACGGCTTTATGGGGAGTTGGTTATATTAGTGTGTGAAAGTTTAATGGAGAAAGGTTTTGATGTTTTGAACTTGTGGAAGGAAAATGGTTTTAGGCATGAATTGCCTAAGGTTTTACAAGAAATGAAGTCAGCTTAATTTAGAAGCTTGAGATAGTTTTAAAGGAAATGTGACTTGTTTTGAAAAGAAAGTAACTTGATACTATGGTGATTAGTATCTTGGAATTTTTAGTATAAAGAGTTATTCCTTAAAGGTTAAGTGCGTGATACTTGGGTTAAATTCGGATTTTTATTAAAAGACATGATCGTGCCTTAGGTATACTAAAATGAGAGGATGTATTAATACTATTAATAAGAAGTTAGGTGATTCTTAACTTGCGTAAGTTATGATAGGCCGGTAGTGCTTATGTTATGATATGATAGGCCGGTAGTGCTTGTGTTGATATGATAGGCCGGTAGTGCTTATATGTATGTATGATGGCGGATGAGCTATGTTATATATATATTATTCTGGGTAAACCGGGTTATTGTTTATGCCATGGATTTGCTACCCGTGATGCGAGTGCGGCGCTTGTACTCATGCGGATCTGGACCATAGGATCCGTGCGGGTGAAATAGTCCCGTGCGAGTGCAGCGATGGTACTCGTGCGGATCCACGGGATCCGTGCGGGTGAAATAGTCCCGTGCGGGTGAAATAGTCCTATGGCGAGGTGGATGACCTCATGCGGGTCCACGGGACCCGTGCGGGTGAAATAGTCGAGGTAGGATTGCTCGATGATCTGCAGGCGAGGTACCTGTTTTGATCGTGAGCCTCCTATTTTTATGCTATAAAACTTATACTTATTACTCTCATTGTTAGTAAGGCCGCGGTCTGACATAAATTGATTTTATCTATAACTTGGTATATTTTGGACTTATGATATTACTACGATATTTTCGATTTACATACTTGATGCGTTGTGTCTTGACCCGCCATCGGGGCTGCGTTAAATCTGCGAGTAAGGGAAAGGCGGTGGTAGATCCTCGTTCATAGGATCTTTACTCAGTGTCGGGAGCTCCGTTTCTTGGAGGCTCGACTTTTGGTATGGTTCTCCACAGTGTTGTTCTTTGTTTTGTACATTCGGGGCATGGCGGGGCCTGTCCGTCATAGTGTTACTCGTTCTTAGAGCTGTAGTCTTGTCGAGAACTTGGTTAGTTTAAGGATGTATTCGGTTTTTATGTACTTTTAGGTTAGCCATTTTGGGCTAGACTATTCTATATCTTATGGTTGTTTATCTTGAGTTTATATTCATTGGTTTTCTCGATGTTGTGTCACTAGGGTGCGGGTTAAGGCAGGTCACGGATCGGGTTAGTGCGTGACAAAAGTGGTATCGAAGCGATTAATCCTCGGAAAGAGTCTGAGCCGTATCTAGTAAGTCTTGATTATCGGTGTGTTGTGCACCACATCTATGTCGAGGAGGCTGCGGGATATTTAGGATTAGTTCCCATTCTTTTACTCTAAGATCGTGCAATAGAGGCATGTTATAGGTTGAATTTCCTCAGCGCATTTTCTGTATCGATTATGTCTCGCGCAAAACCATGACCCGAAGGCAAAGCGATGAGAACTACCGGTAGAGGCAAAGTCACGAGCACGAGCAGTCCTTACGACGAGGTATTTGGACGGCGAGTTCTGGCGTCGCCCGGCCAGTCGAAGCGGCGGCGCTGCGAGGCCGCGATACACGAGCTGATCCAGGCGAGCGGAGGATATGAGCTCTGAGAATAGCGATTCGGCGAGATCGTGGCGAGCAGGAGGATAGGTTGGAGCAGCGATTCATTTGCACACATGAATTCAGCCTGAGCTAGCTCGAGGCGAGGACTTTTGAGTTGTAACCCACGAGTTTTCTGGTGAGACACGAGATGATCCTCGGGAGTTTATCAAACGATTCTGTGGATCGTAAGCGGTGTCCGGGGCTTGAGCCGAGTCGGTGGTCTTTGAGTTCGCATCGGCTGCGGATCTGGCGATTGGCCCGATACGATTTGTGAAGCTGTCCGGAGGCATGCGCTTCGGCCGTTTGGGGCGAGTTCTGAGGCATTCCTTAGCCATTTCTTGCCTCGCGGATGAGAGGGCTCGGGCGATAGATTTTTGTGGCCCGAGGCGAGAATGGGCGGGCGGTCGAGAATACAGCGTGGAGTTTGATTCATTGGCTAGGTATGTGCCGCGTTGGTAGCGAACATGGAGGGCGGGTGCACCGCTATGTCACGAGACTCGATGATCACTTGGCGAGAGTTGCTCGAGGTGGCTCTCGGTAGGGCATGGACATTGCCGCGTGCGAGCACATGCTCGGGTGTGAAACGCGAGGCCGGATCGGCAGTATCGGCGGAAGAGGCGGGGCGAGGTCCTCTGGTAGTTTTAGGTAAGCGGCCGACAAACCAGATTTGCACCACGGCCGGTCGAGCGCTCTCCAGCATCTTGGGGCGTCTGAGTATTCGGGAAGCGGGAGCGGGGTTCGGGCCGGGTTTCGGAGGACGAGTTCGGTCGGATGAGGCCACACATGCCTCGGTGTGGTCGATGTGGTGATTGCCGTTATAGAAGTGTCGTGTTCCTCCGGGAGCTTGTTATTCTTGCGGCGGCGAGGCGTTTGAGAAGATTGTCCGTCAGTGGCGGGAATATGATGGCTCGGTAAGCGAAGTCGATGGTGAGTGCTTAAATCGTCGATGGCGATGCGCCGGGGCGAGGTGTTCCACGGACAGGCAGCGCGGCGGTCGTGGTAGAGGTTCGATTCGGCGGTCCTCGAGCGCATTTATGCTATGTCGGCCGCGGGACCGGGGCGTCACGATGTCGTCCATTACATTGTTGGTTTCTTCTTTGTGATGTTTATGCTTTGATAGATCGAGGTTCTACCTTGTCCTATATATCTCCTCATATTCTTTGGTAGAATAGGGATAGAGCAGAGTCCATAGAATCCTTTGAGGTGGCTCTGTGCGTAGGTGCCGGTGTTAGGTGGCGGGTATATAAGGCTTGCCGGTGACTATAGATGGTCGTCGGAGCTAGGTGACTTGATAGAGTTGGATATGAGACTTGATGTGATTATGGGTATGGATTGGCTAGCGTCTTGCTATGCCAATGTGAGAGAGAGGTTAGTTGATTCGGTTTCTGAGGCCGGTTATCGAGTGGAAGAGAATCTTGCGTCGCCAGGGTAGGTTTATTTCTTACCTCGAGGCTAGGAAGATGAATGCGGAAAGGTATATTTACCGTTTGGTTGGGTATTAAATCACGGTGAGTGCGGACCTTGATCGATTCGGTGGTTAGAGAGTTTCAGACGTTTTCCCGGGCGAGCTTAGGGTATCCCTCACGAGAGGAGATTGAGTTTTGCGTCGATTTGGCACGGACACTCGGCCGATATCTATTAGCCATCACGAATGGCACTGCGAGTTGAGGAAGCGAAGACCGGTGAAGGACTTGCTAGAAAAAGGCTTTATTAGGCCTAGTGTTTCTCCGCAGGGAAGCGCGGTGTTGTTTGTAAAGAAGAAAGATGGGGCGTTGCGTATGTGTATTGATTCTGAGCGGTGAATAAGGTAACCGTCAAAAATAGATATCCCTCCCGAGTTGATGATTTGTTTGACGATTGCGAAGTGCGAGATGTTTTTCCAAGATCGACTGCGATGCAGTTATCATCAGTCTGAGTTAGAAAGCGGATATCGAAGGCGCATTCGGGACGTATGGGCACTATGAGTTGAGTAATGTCTTTTGGGTTGACCAGCGCTCGGTGGTATTCATGGACTTGATGAATAGGGTGTTCGAGCCATTCCTGGATATGTTCGTTATAGTTTTCATCGATGATATCTTGGTGTATTCGCGCAGGCGAGGCATCTGGTCGTTTGAGGGCGATCTTTGGGAGTCCTCGAGGGCCGTGATTGTATGCGAAGTTCTCGAAATGCGAGTTTTGGTGGCCGGTGGCTTTCTTAGGACATGTTATCGGGCCGATGGTATTCGGGTTGTCTGACAAAGATTGAAGCGATCAGACTTAGCCTAGACCAGCTCTGAAGCAGTGCGCGGCTTTGGGCCTTGCGAGTTATTATCGGAGGTTTGTGGAGAAGTTTGCTTCTATTTGGCACCTTTGACTAAAGTGACTCGAGAAAGCGGCTATGTTGATGGGCGGATACTTGTGAGAAAGTTTTGATTGCTAAAGGAGAAGTTGGCGGCGCCCGTTCTTACTCTTCGGAGGTTTAGATGGATATGTGGTTTTATTGTGCGTCGGTGTCGGACTTGGAGTGCGTCTTGATGCGGCCGCGGCAAGGTTATAGCTTATGCATCTCGGCGGCAGGAAGCATGAGAAGAACTATCCAGCGCATGACTTGGAGTTAGCGGCGGTGATTCGTACCTTGAAGATGCGGAGGCATTATTTATATGGAGTTCATGTGGACATTTACACGGACCACGAGAGTCTCGGTATCTTGACGGAGGAGTGAACTTGCGGCGAGGCGGTGGTTGGAGCTATAAGGATACGATGTTGATAATACATACCCGGGGAAAGCGATGTAGTGGCGAATGCCGCCATCGCGGTCGATGGGTAGTCTATCGATGTTGAGACGGAGAAAAGGGATATGGTCAGAGCTACACCGATTAGCAAGCCTTGGGGTTCGTTTGGTTGATTAGTTAATGCGAATTCGGGTTGAAGGTCGCCGAGTCTTCCATCGTCGAGGAGGTGAAGAAGCGGCGATATGAGGATCCGATTTTGATGCGATGCAGAGATGCGGCTCTCCGGGAAGAGAAGAGTCTATTTGAGGTATGCCGGATGGGGTGCTAAGATTGAGGCGGTTGTGTGTTCCGATGTGGCGGGACCCGTCGGCCGGTCTGGGAGGCCTGCGGTGCTCGTTATTCGATTCATCAAAGTCGACTAAGATGTACCATGACCTCAGTGCGTGTATTGGTGGGATGGTTTGAAGAGGGCGTTGCGGTTTGTTGCCCGATGTCCTAATTGTCGTGAGTTAAGGTTGAGCACGAAGCCGGTGGGCTATTACGGTATTGATATTCCGATGTGGAAGTGGGAGGTGGTCGACATGGACTTTATTACGAGGTTACCTCGCACCCGGAGGAGACATGATTCCATTTGGGTTATTGTTGTGGTGTGAAATCAGCCCACTTTCTTCGATCGGGGCGGCGTTTTCAGTAGGACTATGCGGGTTATATATTAGAGATTGTGAGATTGCGAGTCGGTGTCGATTATATCGAGATAGAGAGCCAGTTCACGGCTAACGGAGGTCCTTCGAGAAGGGATTAGGGACACGGTGAGTCTCGGCCGCGGCGTTTCATCCTCGGAGCAGACGGACAGGCGGCGCATTATCGAACAACGAGGATATGTTGCGGGCTTGTGTTATTGATTTGAGGGTATTTGGGAGGATCATTTACCTCTTGTGGAGTTGCTTATAACAACGGCTACCATTCTAGTGTTCGGATGGCGCCTTATGAGGCCTTATACGGGAGAAGTGCAGTCACCCATAGGTTGGTTTGAAGTGGGAGAAGTGCGATTAATCGGGCGGTTTGGTTCGTGAGCGGATGGATAAGGTGAAGCTTATCCGAGGCGGTTATTAGCGACCAGTCGGCGAAATCATATGCGGATCATCGGCGTCGACAACAGAGTTTGAGGTTAATGATTGGGTCTTTACGAAAGTGTCACCCATGAAGGGTGTGATGAGATTTGGGAGAAAGGAAACTTCGGCCCAGTACGTTGGGCGTATCAGTTGTCAGAAGAGTGGGCAAGGTTGCCTATGAGTTGGATCTGCCGTCGATCTTGTGGCGGTACATCGATTTTCATGTGTCTATGTTGCGGAAATGTGTTGGAGATCGTCTAGAGTACACCCGATTCGGGATGTCGGTGTGAGAGAAGTTATCGTATGAGAGAGTCCGTGGCGATACTCGATGCGTCGAGTTAGGCGACCGGACGAAGGGCGTGGCCGTCGAGTCTTATGGCGAGCGAGCGAGGAGGAAATGGCGTGGGAGCGAGAGGATGACATGATGAAGAAGTATCCTCACTTATTCCCTACACCTCGGGTAACCCACTTTCACCTTGTTAGTTTTGATTTAGTTGATTATGCTTGAGTAATGTTGTGGCTCGGGAGCATTCTTATTTGCAAAGGAATAGTTAAGAAGATATGTTTATATTGTGTTTTGTGTGAGGCTAGAAGGAGCATTCGGGGCGAATGTTTCTAAGAGAGAATGTTATACCAGTGGTTCGGGCACAGGCCGCGGTCGAGTCTCAGCCTTGGCCTGGGCCGAACGCAGCGCCAGCAGGTGATTATAGGGCATGGAAGTCGGCAGCGGCTCGAAAATCTTGAGTCGCTGAAGTTTCAGCCTTGTGGGGAAGCGGGGCATGGCGCCAAGATCAGTCGCGAGATTCAGCCTTGCCCGTGGGAAGCGAGCCAGCGGCGAGGCGGAAATTTGGCGGAAAAACTTAGAAAGTCGATTTTTGTTTTAAAAAGGCCATGGGAGGGTGACAAGTGTCCCCGTCGATTCTGCTCATGCATTATATTGACCAAGACTTGGCCATTCTTCCCATCTTTCATCTTACTCTCTCTCTCTCCTCGCTCTAAAATTTGCTCCTCCTTCTCTCTCAGAAAACCCCAGAAAAATCTGACAGTTAAGAGCAAGAAAAGGAAGCTTGTAGCTAGCTTGTTGGCATTGTTGTGGTGGTGTTCTTGGCAAGGAAGCTAGCAATAGTTGGAATAAGTTTTGGCTAAAACTTTAAGGTAACATTTCTTCCTTTAGAATTAGTTCTAAGTGTTGCGTGTTTAGAAGAAAGAACTTGTGGTAGTAAATAATGCCTCTAGAATCTTTGCATGTTAGAAATGTGGTTTGGGTATGAAAGAAATGGCTAAGAAGTGATTATGAGCATGTTGTAGCCTAAAAACTACCTTAGAAGTGATAAGTGAATTGTTGTAACTAGTGGGGCAGAATTTTACACCCAGTATGGATGTGTAATCCGCTTTAAAATGTTGGATTGTTGAGCCTTAATTGTGGTGTTTGGATGATAAATTCGGCCTTGAGAAAAGGTGGCAAAGTGAGTAGAAACAAGGGAAATCTTGATTTTCCATAGAATTTAGTGACTTAGAACTTGGATTGTTCTACTTTGAGATTAGAGGTTAACAAGCGTATCATGATTATTTTAGGTTGACATACTACGTGCGGTACATTGGACTTAGCTTGTGGATTAGCGAAGAGGTATGTGGAGCTTTCCTATCTCTTGAGCATGATTAGTTGTACCTATGTAGTGCGGTGAGCGTCTGGATTTGAAAATCTTCGTTTGTTATAAGCATTTGATACTTGTACGTTTTATGAGAAAAGTATAAAAATCCCTTGGGCTTAAGGAATGTGTTTTACTATTGTTAACTCTAATATAACGGCTTTATGGGAGTTGGTTATATTAGTTGGTGAAAGTTTAATGGAGAAAGGTTTTGATGTTTTGAACTTGTGGAAGGAAAATGGTTTTAGGCATGAATTGCCTAAGGTTTTACAAGAAATGAAGTCACTTAATTTAGAAGCTTGAGATAGTTTTAAAAGGAAATGTGACTTGTTTTGAAAAGAAAGCGTAACTTGATACTATGGTGATTAGTATCTTGGAATTTTTGGTATAAAAGAGTTATTCCTTAAAAGGTTAAGTGCATGATACTTGGGTTAAATTCCCGGATTTTTATTAAAAGACATGATCGTGCCTTAGGTATACTAAAATGAGAGGATGTATTAATACTATTAATAAGAAGTTAGGTGATTCTTAACTTGCGTAAGTTATGATAGGCCGGTAGTGCTTATGTTATGATATGATAGTAGGTAGTGCTTGTGTTGATATGATAAGGCGGTAGTGCTTATGTTATGTATGATGGCGGATGAGCTATGTTATATATATATTATTCTGGGTAAACCCGGGTTATTGTTTATGCCATGGATTTGCTACCCGTGATGCGAGTGCGGCGCTTGTACTCATGCGGATGCGGACCATAGGATCGTGCGGGTGAAATAGTCCCGTGCAGTGCGCGATGGTACTCATGCGGATCCGCGGGATCCGTGCGGGTGAAATAGTCCCGTGCGGGTGAAATAGTCCTATGGCGAGGTGGATGACCTGCATGCGGGTCCACGGGACCCGTGCGGGTGAAATAGTCCCGGGAGTAGGATTGCTCGATGATCTACAGGCGGTACCTGTTTTGATCGTGAGCCTCCTATTTTTATGCTATAAAACTTATACTTATTACTCTCGTTGTTAGTAAGGCACGATCTGACATAAATTGATTTTATCTATAACCCGGTATATTTTTGGACTTATGATATTACTACAGTATTTTCGATTTACATACTTGAGTACGTTGTGTCGACCCCCTTCTCGAGCTGCGTTAAATCTGCGGTAAGGAAAGGCGGTGGTAGATCCTCGTTCATAGGATCTTTACTCAGTGTCGGGAGCTCGTTTCTTGGAGGCTCGACTTTTGGTATAGTTCTCCTGGTGTTGTTCTTTGTTTTGTACATTCGGGGGCATGGCGGGGGCCTGTCCGTCATAGTGTTACTCATTCTTAGAGGCACTGTAGTCTTGTCGAACTTGGTTCGTTTAAGGATGCTTGTTCGGTTTTTATGTACTTTTAGGTTAGCCATTTTGGGCTAGACTATTCTATATCTTATGGTTGTTTATCTTGAGTTTATATTCATTGGTTTTCTCGATGTTGTGTCACTAGGGTGCGGGTTAAGGCAGGTCACGGATCGGGTTAGTCGTGACGATGTCTGTTGTTCACCGGAGAAAATGGATATGGTCGAAGTTACATCATGCGAGCCTTGGGGTTCGTTTGGTTGGTCATTAGTGTGAATTCGGGTTGAGAGGTTGCAGTCTTATCGTCGAGGTGAAGAGGCGATAGTATAAGGATCCGATTTTGATGCAGATGCGAGATCGCTGTTCGGAAGAAGTCTATTTGAGAGTAGCGCTGATGGGGTGCTAAGATTCGAGGCGGTTGTGTGTTCCGATGTAGCGGGACTTGTCGATTACGAGGAGGCGCGCGGTTCTCGTTATTCTATTCATCAGGATCGACTAAAATGTATCGTGACCTCGGTCGTGTATTGGTGGGATGGACTAAAGAGGGCGTTGCGAGTTAAGTAGTACGAATTGTCGGCCGAGTTAAGATTGAGCACGAAGCGGTGGGCATTGCGAGATATTGATATTGACTTGGAAGTGGGATGTGATAAATATGGATTTTATTACGGGGCTACCTACCACGGAAGGAAGCGTGATTCCATTTGGGTGATTGTCGGCGGTGAAATCAGCCCATTTTCTTCGGTCGAGCGGCGTTCTCGGTGAAGACTATGCGAATTATATATTAGAGATTGTGAGGCGCGAGTCGGTGTCGATTATATCGAATAGAGAGGCGGTTCGGCTAACCACGGAGGTCCTTCCGGAAGGGATTAGGGACAGGTGAGTCTCGATGCGGCATTTCATCCTCGGGCCAAGCGGGACGGAAGCGCGCTATCGAACAACGAGGATATCTTTGCGGGCTTGAGTTATTGATTTCGAGGGTAGGCGGGAGGATCATTTGCCTCTTGTGGAGTTTGCTTACAACAACGGCTACCGTTCAGGGATTGAGATGGCGCCTTATGAGGCCTTATACGGGAGAAGTGCGAGTCACCTATAGGCTGGTTCGAGGTGGGAGAAGTTTAGTTAGTCGGGCGGACTTAGTTCGTGACGATGGATAAGGTGAAGCTTATCCGGGAGGCGGTTGTTAGCGGCTCAGTCGGCGAAGTCGTATCACGGTCATCGGCGTCGACAACGGAATTTGAGTTAGGTGATCGGGTTTTCTAAAGGTATCTCCCATGAAGGCGTGATAAGATTTGGAAAGAAGAAACTTAGCCCAGTACATTGGGCGTATCGGATGTCGCGAGGTAAGCGGGGTTACTATGAATTAAGTGCGTCCGATTTGGAGGCGGTACATCCGATTTTCCATGTGTCCGTATTGCGGAAATGTATTGGAGATCCATCTAGAGTGCACGGTTGAGAATGTCCAAGTAGCGAGAGGAGTTATCGTATGAGAGAGTCATAGCGATACTCGATCGTCGGGTTAGACAACCGGACGAAAGAGCGTGGCTTCCGTCGAGGTCTATGGCGGAATGTGAGCGAGGAGGAAATGGCGTGGGAGGCGGAAGATGACATGAAGAAGAAATATCCTCACTTATTCCCTATACCTCCGGGTAACCGCGTTAAAATTGTTGGTCTTTAAATTTAGCATTTATGCTTGAGTTTTGTTGTGGCCGTGAGAAGCGTCTTTATTTGAGTCTATGCCGATATTGTAATTGGAGTAAGCCTAGAGGGAACATTCGGGACGAATGTTTCTAACGAGAGAATGTTATACCAGTGGTTGAACTGACCTTGATCGAAGTCTCAGCGCCTTGGCCGGAGCGAACCAGCGCCAAGCGGGTGATTAAGCATGGCGCGGAAGTCGAGGCATGGCGCCGAAATCTTGAGGGTTCTTGAAGTTTCAGCGCCCATGGGAAGCGAGCGCATGGCGGAAGATCAAGATTCGCGAGGATTCTGCGGCCCGTAGCGAGAACATGTGCGAGGCGAAATCAGGCGGAAAAACTTAGTAAAAGTCAGATTTTTATTTTAAAAGGGCACAGTGGGGACAAGTGTCCCCCCCGTCTGATTTTTGCATGCGATATATTGACAGTCTTAAAGACTTGGTCATTTTATCATCTCTCTTTGAAAAACCTCTTCCTTCTCTCTAAATATTTCAAGCTCCTCCTTCTCTCTAAAAATCCAAGAGGATTCTAGCCTTAAGAAAAATCTGATAAATTAAAAGACAAGAAGGAAGCTTGTGGCTAGCTTGTGAAAGTGGTGGTGGTGGTATTCTTGGTAGAAAGGCTAGCAAATTGTTGGATAAATTTGGCTAAAGCTCTAAGGTAATGATTCTTCCTCTATTATTAGTTTATAGAGTTGCATGTTAAGAAGAAAATACTTATGGTGGTAAATAATGCTCTTAGAGTCATTGCATGCTAGAAATGTGGGTTGAATATGAAGGATTTGGCTAAAGAAATATTATGAGCATGTTGTAGCCTAAAAACCACCTTAGAATTGTTAAGTGTACTATTATAACTTATGGGGCAGAATTTTACACACCCAAGATTAGGTGTGTAATCCCTTTTGTGTTGGTTTGGTTGTTGGGCCTTAATAAGGCGTTTGAATGTTGAAAAATCGGCCTTTGAAAAGGTGGCAAAGTGAGTAGAAACAAAGGATATGCTGCCCAATTTTCCTTAGGAATTGATAACTTGAATTTCGAATTTCTACATTGAAGTTAGAGGTTAATAAACACACTATGGTTGTTATAGGTTGACATATTACTTGCGGTAGTTGGACTTAGCAAGTGGATTAACCGAAAGAGGTATGTAGAACTTTCCTATCTCTTGAGCATGAGTAGTTGTACCTATGTAGTACGGTATACGTACAAGATTTTATAATCTACACTTGTTTTAAAAGTATATGCTACTTGTTTCATTTCAAAAGTATAAGTCCCTTGGATTTAGGGAAAATGTATTTGACAAAGGGATAACACTAATATAATGACTTTATGGGAAGTTGGTTATATTAGTTTTCTTGAAAGGTTCACAAAGAAAGGTTTACTCTAATTAAAACAAGTACGGGTAAAAGGATTTGAAACTAAGAAAGGTGAATTGATTGTTAGGCATTGGTTTCCTAAGGTTTTAAAGGAAATGAAGTCACTTGATTTAGAATCCTATTATATTTCTAAAAGGAAATGTGACTTGTCTTGAAAGAAATCGTAACTTGATACTATGGTGATTAGTATCTTGGAATTTTGTATAAAAAGAGTTATTTCTTAAAAAGTTAGAAGTACATGGTACTTGGGTTGAATTCCCGGATTTTCTATTAAAAGACATGTTAGTGCCTTAGGATACTAAAATGAGAGGATATATATTAATAATGTTAATAAGAAGTTAGGGGATATCTTAACTTTCTTGTGATATGATAGGCCGGTAGTGCTTATGTATGGTATGATAGGCCGGTAGTGCTTATGTTGTGTATGATAGCCGGATGAGCTATGTTATATATTTGTATTATTACGGGGTAAACCGGGTTATTATCTATGCCATGGATTTGCTACCCGTGATGCGAGTGCGTGGCTTGCGCTCATGCGGATCGGACCGCGGGATCCATGCGGGTGAAATAGTCCCGTGCGAGTGCGTCGATGGTACTCATGCGGGTCCACGGGATCCATGCGGGTGAAATAGTCCCGTGCGGGTGAAATAGTCCCATGGCGAGGCGGATGACCTCATGCGGGTCCACAGAACCCGTGCGGGTGAAATAGTCGGGGTAAGATTGCTTAATGATACTACGGGCGAGTACCTGTTTGATCGTGACCTCTATTTTTATGCTATAAGTTTTATACTTGTTACTCTGTTGTTAGTAAGGCGCGGTCTGAGAAATTGATTTTATCTATGACTCGACTTACTTTTGACTTGTGATATTACTACGATATTTTCGGTTTTACATACTTGAGTACGTTGTGTCTTGACCCCCTTCCGGGGCTGCGTTAAATCTGCGAGTAAGGAAATCAGGTGGTAGATCCTCATACCTAGGATCTCTTGCTCAGGTGTCAGGAGCTCCATTTCTTCAGAAGCTCGACTTTTGGTATGGTTCTCCCCGATGTTGTGTTATTTTGTACATTCAGGGGCATGACGGGGCCCTGTCCCGTCATAGTGTTACTTATTCTTAGAGGCCTGTAGTCTTGTCATAACTTGGGTTGTTTAAGGATATAGCTGTTCGATTTGATGTACTTTTGGGGTAGCCGTTTTGGGCTATTTGTTTATCTTATTATGGTTGTTTTACCTTGAGTTTATTTCCATTGGTTTTCTCGATATTGTGTCACGAGGTGCGGGTCAAGGCAGATCACGGACCGAGGGTCGGTCGTGACACTAACACCCGTAGTATCAAGGCTTTTTTACATTTACATAAATCACTACACTTTTAGAAATACATTATTCGGCTTCTAAATCAAATGACTTCTTTCCTTAAAACTTAAGAAATTTAAATCCATTTGCCTTCCTTTATTTCAAAACATTTATCATTACTTAGAGTAAACCACTCTTAACTTTCCATAAAGCTATTATAACCCACTTCCCATAAAGTCGTTATACTAACTTTATACTTTAAACAAATACATTCTTTTTATAACGAGACTTATACTTTCAAAATACTTCAAGTCTCTTATCTTTTAGAATCAAGTTTAAGTAGTTCATAGTCTTAACACTTCATAACGTAAACTCTTTAATTTAAACAACATATGCCTTATATGTGTGAATAGGTTATACTTGTTTATCTTGATCTCATTAAGCGACCATGATCTAGAAAATGTAATACAATTTTGTCTTATCTTAGCTTCTATGCAGATGGAGAATTCTACTTGTTTTAATATAATTTATCGTCATTACATTTTCCTTTATTAACGCTGCAATGGCTTGTTTGATACTTATTCTCATTCGTTAAAGTAAATTAGCCAAGTCAACTTGGCTCCAATACCTCTAACGACTCTTACCAACATCCCCGTAAGACTTGGTAAGAACTTGGGATAACTCGAACATAACTTTTCCATATAGTAAATAAACATACATACTTCTTAACTTCTAAGAGTAGAAGGAATCATGAAATAATACCACATGTATATTCCATACATAGAATCATGTCTAAAGAAGGAAGAGGTTCACATACCTCGCGATGATTATCGACAATTAGCAAAATGCTCCGAAGTACTTCAACCTTTGATAGCTATTCCATCATTCGAGTAGAATCGCTATACCTAGTCTTGACCTATAATGGCCGTAATCGTCCATTAACCTCTGGCTGAAGCGTAGAATATGCTAAGTGCAAAGTCACTAAATTCTACGGAAAATCGGACAGCACTTCCTTTGTTTCTACATACTTTGCCACCTTTTTCAAGGCCGAATACAATAACCAAACACGCCACATTTAAGGCCCAACAATTCCGCTAACCAAATGGGATTACACGCCTTAACAAGACGTGTAAAATTCCGCCCCACAAATTAATACGAAACTAGTTCCATATTTTCAGCCATTCTTGGCTAAGTATATCTAACAACACAAAGTCCTTTTCCAATTCTTATCAATTTCCATTTCAATCCAAGTTGTTAGCATAACATGATATCAAATCGCGATCGATTATACTACTATAACCTTCAAGTAAGTAACATGCGGCGATTCTAATAAGCGACCAAATTGTAATCCAACCACGTGGCTTAAATGACATTTGGTTTAAGGCTACTATCGATCCATAATACTTATAAAACTTTAACACATATACTTCATGCTAGCAAACATGTAAGGCTAACAACAATATATAATTTTGTAACACTTAAGAACCACGATTATTACCTTAACGATTCTTAGTCCAACTTCAAATCCGAAGTCGCTCCTTAGCAACTTAGAGCCTCTTACAGACACGATCCGCTACTTGAGACCCTTAGAACAACACCAACAAATTTCCTTCAATCTTCCAAACAAAACCTACAAAGCAACTAGGTTTTCTTCTTGCGACTAACACGAAAACCATCTTTTTAGGGATTTTCTATTGAGATACACTTGATACACTCGTGAACCTTGGGTTAAAGTCTTGTGGCTAATGAACCCTGGCGAAAATTTTTCTTCTTTCTTTCATAGCAGGAGAGCTCACAATGGCATACACAAGTTCTCTCAATTTTTCTAAGTGTTGGAAGACAAGTCTTGCTACTAGGGTGCTTATATAAAACATTGGAGGTACATGTTATAACACTTGTTAAGTTTGGAGGAAGAGATCAAGCGAGTGGCCGCGGACTTAGTCAACAATGTCAAGCTCTTTAATTAGCAAGACTTAGTCTTCTACCATGGTCAATGACCATAATACCCTTGCATTAATTCGACCAAGCCATGTGGGAGGGTGCCGCGTGTCATTTCTCCCGTTCGTCCATAAAATTCAGTAACCTCGTGGGCCAAGCGTAAACTTCCTCGGGTGGGCCCCACTACCAAATCAGTAAAATAAATTTCCATAATCCTCGATTAATGCATTTTGAGAATCCGATTCTCCTCAGCGAACATTTTCCTTTCCGACGTTCGGAAGATTTTCCGTCGGAAAAACAATTCTTTCTTTCGTACCCTTTCAAGTCTTGTGTTCCTTACATACATTCTCTTAAACATGTCCTGGAGTTACGGGGTGTAACATTTACCTACTTGAGGATTGTAGTAGTTGTAATCAATTGTGGCTAGATAACATGTTATATTATACCCCTTGGATTGAAAAGGGATTGGAAACGAATTTGTATTGTTGTCCCTATTTTGCCGAATGGACATTATATGTTGGACTAGTTTGATATTTATTGTGGGGCGGAATTTTACACGTCTTGATTAAGCGTGTAATCCCCTATTGTTAACTACTTTGTTGAGCCTTAAATGTGGCGTGTTTGGTTATTGAATTCGGCCTTGAAAAAGGTGGCAAAGTATGTAGAAACAAAGGAAGTGCTGTCCGATTTTCCGTAGAATTTAGTAACTTTGCACTTGGAATATTCTACGTTTGAAGTAAGAAGTTAATAGACGTACTATGGTCATTATAGGTTGACATACTAAATGCGGCGTATTGGACTTAGCAAGTGGATTAAGCAGAAGAGGTATGTGGAACTTTCTTATCTCTTGAGCATGAATAAGTTGTAAATGTATAGTGCGGTAGGCGTCTGAGATTTTGACAATCTAGTCCATTTGATATCCTTGGCTTATTTTAAGAATGTCGAGTTGGTTGAGTTAGAATTAACTCACTTGTTTAAATATTAAGGATATCTTGGTTTTCAAAAGTTAAGAGACTTTAAGTATGTTGAAAGTATTTTTGATACTTGTTTTGTTGGAAAGTTTAAGTCTCTTGGTTATAAAGAAGAATGTAAGTTTCTAAAGTATAAAGCTAGTATAACGGCTTTATGGGAAGTTGGTTATAATAGCTTTATGAAAAGTTAAAAAGAGTGGTTTACTCTAAGTAATATAAGTATGATAAATGACTTGATAATGAAAGGCAAATTGATTTAAAGGCATCAATTGCTTAAGGTTTTAAAAGAAAGAAGTCACTTGATTTAGAAGCCTGAAAATGTATTTTCTAAAAGATATGGTGACTTGTCTTAGAATATAGTTATGACTTGATACTACGGTTATTAGTATCTTGGAAGTTTTATATGAAAAAGAGTCATTTTAAAAGAATAGAAGTACGTAGTACTTTGGGTTAAATTCCCGGATTTTATAATGACATGTTAGTGCCTTAAGTAAAATAAAAAGAGAGTGTATATGAATAAGACTAATAAAAAGTTAGGGGGATTTCTTAACTTGCTTATTTATTGTATGATAAGCCGGTAGTGCTTATGTTATGTATGATAAGCCGGTAGGGCTTATGTTATGTATGATGGCCGGTTGAGTTAGGGTTAGAGTATAAATGAGGGGTAAACCCCCAAGATGTTATACCACCTTCTCCAGGGTAAGAGTATAAATGAGGGTAAACCCAGGCGTTATACCCTCTTTGGGTAAGAGTATAAATGAAGGTAAACCCCGAGCGTTATACCACATTGGTGGATTTGCTACCCGTGATGCGAGGAATACCTCATGCGAGTCCTTATGGGCTTATGCGGTGAAATAGTCCCATCTGGTAGTCTGACCTATGTGAGGAATACCTCATGCGGGTCCACGGGACCCGTGCGGTGAAATAGTCGAGTAGGATTTCTTATTGATGCTGCAGGCGAGGACCTGTTTTGATCATGAGCCTCCTATTTTTATGCGATAAAGTATATACTTGTTTACTCATTGTTAGTAAGGCCTGATGTCTTGTTGTTTGAGTTATCATACGTGTCTCGGCTTTATTTTAGACTTATGATTTCCTACTGATGCTGATTTCACATATTTGGTACATGTTGTACTGACCTCCTTCGGGGGGCTGCGTTCATGCCGCGGGTAGAGTATACAGGTTGTTGATCCTCACTCTTAGGATCATTGTTCAGTTGTTGGGAATCTCCATTACTCCGGAGGCCTATCCCTGGTATGGTTGGTTGTTGTATATTCAGGGGTATGGCGGGGCCCTGTCCCATCACAGTAGTTATTCTTAGAGTTCTGTAGTCACATTGTGGATTGTGTTGTAAATAAAAAAAGAAAGATGTACTGTTCGATTTCTAGATTGTGTATATTTTACGGGAGGTGGCCTTATCGGTCGGCTTCTTTGTTCTTTATTTCTTGTCTAAGTTTTTATGTGTGTTGTGTATGTTCATTTGCTATTCTACGATATATACAGCGGGGGTGCCCAGTAGGGCACCGATCACCGAGGGTCGAATTCGTGTGACAGTACTGGAGCATTTTGCTACTTATGCGATGTCGTCGCGAGTATGTGAACCTCTTCCTTCTTTTGGCATGATTCTATGTATGGAATATACATGTGGTAATATTTCATGTTCCCTACTCTTAGAAGTTAAGAGGTATGTATGTGATTTACTACATGTAAAGGTTATGTCTAGGTTATCTAAGTTCTTACCAAGTCTTATGGGGATGTTGGTAGAGTCGTTAGGAGGTAGTTGGAGCAAGTTGACTTGGCTAATTTTCTGGCACAAATAAGAATAAATATCGAACAAGCCATTGCAGCGTTAATAAAGGAAAATGTAATGACAATTGATTATATTAAAATGAGTAGAATTCTCCATCTGCATAGAAACTAAGATAAGACAAAATTGTATTACATTTTCTAGATCATGGCTACTTGAATAAGATCGTTATAAATAAGTATAACTTATTCCCAATGCATCAAAGTATATGTTACTTAATTTAAAAGAGTTTACGTATGAAGTTTTTAAGACTTTGAACCTTGAATTCTTAAAAGGTTAAGAAACTTTATTTTTTCAAGTTATGGGACTTGATTTCTAAAGGAAGAAATGACTTGATTTAAATGTATAGAATACTTTATTTGGAAAGCATGGATTTCTTGATATTCTAAAGATAAGAGATTTTAAATTATAAAGTTAAGAGACTTGAAGTATTTTAAAAGTTACGTAACTTGATTTGAAAGTATAAGTCTCTTGGTTATAAAAAGAATGAATTAGTCTAAGGCATAAAGTTAGTATAACTGCTTTATGGGAAGTTGGTTATAATAACTTTATGGGAGGTTAAGAGAATGGTTTTCTCTAGTAATATAAACAAAGAATGACTTGAAATAAAGAAGGGCAAATTGTTTAAAGGTACCAATTGCTTAAGGTTTTTGAGAAAGAAGTCACTTGATCTAGAAGCCGGTAAATGTATTTCTAAAAGGTATTGTGACTTGTCTTGAAAAGTAGACATGACTTGATACTACGGTTGTTAGTATCTTGGAAGTTTTATTTGAAAAAAGAGTCATTTTTTAAAAGGAGTAAGTGCGTGATACGTTGGGTTAAATTCGGATTTTATATGACATTATCGCGTCGAAATGGGTGGGCGTATACCTTTATGGGTGAGACTATATGACATTATCGGCGTCGAAATGGGTGAAGCGATATACCTTTATGGGCAGACTATATGACATTATCGCGTCCCAGAAATGGGCCGGGAAGTATACCTTTATGGGAAGACTATATGACATTATCGCGTCCCAAAAATGGGCCGGGCAGGATACCATTATGGGCAGACTATATGACGTGTCGCGTCCCAAATGGTAGGCGTTATACCTTTATGGGCGGACTATATGACATTATTGCGTCGAGGAATGGGCGAGCGATATACCTTTATGGGACTATGTGACTTTATCGCATCCCAGTTAGGCGGTATGGCGTCCTCGTAAAGGTCGGATTATGTTATGTAGGGTAAGTAAGTTATATGGTAATGAACTTGATGATTTTCCTAAGTATGTACGTAAGAAAGTGACTATAACTTTTATTTAAAAATGTGAAAAGATAAAAAGGTACGATTAAGTTCACGAGATGGTAATGACATGGTAGGTTCGGTATTTACTTTTTACACTTACCTCTGTAATGCTTTTATCTGAGATATTGTCACGACCGTTAGGGACGATGGTGAGTGCCTTACGGGCACCCAGTAGTCATCTGTCAGTAATGTGGAATATAAAACAAGACATGAAACAAATGTAAATTGAGACGGTTTATATGAGAAAATGTAAGCTTTCGGCATATATATATATAAGAGTGAACAGTTACATCCTAACTTTACAACATGAATACGAACTACTGGCGTCCTCTTCAAGCCGTCCCACGATACGGATCTAAAGGTCGTGGTATCTTGATGTTGAGTGACCACGGATGGATGAAATGCTTGTGTATTGTGCTTCAGAACCTCTTAGAAGTCTGAAACATCTGGAACACAACCTGCCCTCAAACCTTAGCACCCGTGGTGCTACCTCAAAGACCCTTCCCTCCACGAAGCGGTATCGCGGTACGCGTCAACGGATCATCAAGTTGCCTCTTGCCTCGCCGGCGATGGAAGGCTTCGGCAACCTCTCGAACTTCGAACCCCATTTATCACGACCCGTTCGGGGCGTGGTAGTGCCTCTCAGGGCACCCAGTAGTAAATCATCGAGTAACGTGGAATATAAAACAAGGCGAAAGTTTATAAAATAAGACCACGGTTTATCGATGAAAAGCTTGCCTTTCGGCATAATATAAATAACTCAAGTTTTGCAGTTACATCCCAGCTGTACAATAGTACTCTGAGACCTCTGAAGTAAACAACTATGGCGGGACGGGGCCATACCTGGTACAAAACTATCTGATACGGGAGATCATACCCAGTAGAGCCTCGGAGAAGATGGAGCTCACGACACAGCGAGATCTAAGGATGTGGATCTAGCACTGCTTGCCCTGCGGCATGAGCAGCGGCCCAGAAGGAGTCGATCTGCCAGTACCAAGTATGTGAAACTATAAAGTACTTAAAATGAAATCAAAGTATTTAAAACCTTTTCACAAATACAATCGACTCGATTGCACATAGTGCGCATCATGACAACAACGATAATAGGAAAAGCGGCGTGCATTCTGGGCGCGAATGATCGAAGCAAGGCCGATCGCCCGTAGTATCGTGCGTGCCTAGTCACGGACTTCGCGGCCAGCGTGGGTCCGCGGACCGCGTGAGATATTTCGCGCCGGGGCAGCCGACCCGGCGTCCGCTGAGCTCCGCGGCCGCAACCAAAAGACGCATAGTCTCAGCGGACCGCGTAGAGTCCGCGTCGAGCTAAACTCGGAATGATCAATCACGGAGCATAGCATACGGCTGCTCGCGTAGTCTCACGAACCGCGCATAGGCCGTATAGACCAGCGTCGAGGCAAGCCGCGGTATAACAATCGAGGGTAGGTGATACAATAAACAATGGACTTAGGTTAGCAGCGTAAGCGGCAAGAATGACCCGCTTTACGTTACAAGACACTAACAAGCGTCATAACATGTCTACTTATCAAACAATCTTACTACATAGAAATCAATACAAGGCTTTTATAAACAAAAATGCAGTTCCTTTTTATCTTAAAAATTTATTATACCTAACTTCCCGTAAAGCCGGTATAACTCTTACGCTTTTGTTTTAAAAACCAAATATTTATCTTACATTAAAAATGATTGATATTCTTTTGAAATGTTTTGATTCTTTGTTATTGGGCTTAAGCGTGAGGCATTGGTAAGTATTATTGCTTAAGCGTGAGGCATTGCCATAAGTATTATTGAGCTTAAGTCGAAGACATTGCGTAGTTATTATTCGGGTAACACGTATGCGTCTAGTACTATATATTATAAAATATCATGCTTTAGGAAGAATCACATACCGTGAAAACCACACTTGAGTTGAATATGTGCCTTGTGAAGTCCTATAATAGTCACAAATATCTATCAAAAGCGCTCTGTGCGTTTCTAAGCAGGGGTTCATAATTCTGGAAAGTCGGGCGCCATGACCACACGGTGAGCTATGTAAGTCTCTTGTGAAAGCTTGATCCTATGTGAGTCTGATTCAATTATTCTTCTTTTAAACCGCCTGCTTGTGATAGCAGTTCAATTCTGTACGTGATATTCTTCTAAGTATCTAATACTTATTCTAATACTACAACGATGAAGTATTCTACAATTCAAAGAGGTTAGGATTAGTTACCTCGGTAAGTGATAATATCCTAGATAAAGTCGCGCTGAGCAAGGTTTAGCTCTAAGTTATGCGCTCATTAGCTCAGAAACCTTAGAAGTTCTTAACTTCTCCAGGACTAAGAGATTTGGGCTAGGGTATTTTGGGCATTATAACGGTACTAGAAGACAACTTTTCTACCAAGGGAGGGGTAGATTTGGCTAGCTAGGGGTAGGCCTGCGGCGGCTACCGAGGAAGGGGTGTTGGGCGAATTGCTAACAAAGGGAGAGGAAGGATTTTTAGACTTGGAAGCTTTTGTGGATGAAGAACTCTTCATCTCGAGAGTGTTATAGCTCAAGCCTTGCGACAATGGCGAGATGAAGACAAGTGCAAGGCAAGTGTAGGGTGAGGATTTAGGCAAGTGTCAGCCAGACTTGCACACAAAATATCCTACCAACTCCAAGACAAAAGAAGCCAACCCAATCGGCCCTATTGCGTGTCAAGTCCACCAATTGGAGGGTGACAAGTGTCGCCCTCGTTGATCAAAATGTTCGTCTCTCGGAAAAATCCATAAAAATACTAAATGACATAGTCGAATTTTCTCTACTGTGGAAGCGTTTCGTCGGAAAGCGATTCTTAGTGTGTTGTGCACAAATAAAGCGTCGAGCTAACTTTAAAGCCAAACTTTTTATGCGTATTCCTTACGTACATACTGCAAATCGGTATAACATTCTCCTCGCCCGAAACGTTCGTCGAATGTTCCTTCTCAAAACGATTATCGAAGAAGCTTAAGCAGTTAGCAAATGCCACCAGCGCGGCCTGAAACAACACTTAGGCATAAATGATAATGGAAATTTACAAGTAGGAAAGTGAATTACGGAGGTGTGGGAATAGGTGAGGATACTTCTGTCTCATGTCCTCCTCGGCTTCCCGTCATCTCCTCTCGAGCTCGTTCGCCACAAGACTTTGTGAAGCCCGTCCCGTCGAGGCGCTAACGACGATCGACTATCGCTATGGGAATCTCATCATCGATAACCCCTCGGTCACTGGACGCCGTCGATCGGGTGTACCTAGATGGATCCCGATACATCTCCGGCATAGATCGTGAAACACGGATGCCTTTGCCTCGGATCGGACGGCGGATCCAGCTCGTAGGCAACCTTGCCTACCTGCGGACAATCTGAAGCGGCCCGATGTACCTTGGTGAGTTTCCCTTCTTCCGAATCTCATCACACCGCCGTGGGTGACACTAGGAAAACCCAATCATCTACTGCGAACTCCGGATCGGCAGCGATGATCTGCATCGACCATGCGACTGCGGTGTCGATAGTCGCTCTCGGATAAACCGCCCTTATCCAGCACTGCTGCACCGTCTGGTCCCACTAGTGCACCTCGCCCACGTCGAACCAACTATGGCGTCTGCACTTCCTCATACAAGGCCTCATGGCGTCATGCGAATCTTTGGAGTGGTAGCTATTGTGTCATGAAACTCAACTGAGGCAAATGATCCTCCCAACTGCTGAAGTCAATAACACGGGCTCGCGGCGTATCTCGAAGTGCGGATGATGCGCTCTGCTGTCCGTCGTGCATGCGTGGATGAAATGCGATACTCGGGCTCACTGCGTCCTAAACCTCTGGAAAGACCTCCGGAGAGTTAGCAGTAAGTGGGCTCCTCATGAGATATGATCGAAATAGGGACTCATGCGATCGGCGATCTCTCGGATGTAAAATGCGGCATAATCCTCGGTAGAAAAAGTCGTCCGGACGGGAAGAAAGTGGGCTGATTTAAATCGACTGTCGGCGATAACCCATATAGAATCATGTCTCCTCCGAGTGCGAGGTAATCACGTGATAAAGTCCATGTTGATTACCTCCTTCGGTCGGGATCTCGATAAATGCATGACCACGGGCCTGCGGTGCTCTACCTTCACTGCGTGTACAGACGGGCGAGCTCACGAACTCTGCGGCGTCTTTCTTCAAGCCGTCCCACGATACACGGATCTAAGGTGGTACATCTTGAGTCGACCCGGATGGATAAATGCTTGTGCTTCCCCGAGAACACATTGCGAAGTCACGGAACATCACGGAACACCACGATGCGCCTCAAACCTTAGCACCCGTGGTGCTACCTCAAGGACCGCGCCCTCACGAAGAGGCGTATCACGATATCGAATCAAAGGCGGATCCTCGGCTGTTGCCTCTTCGCCTCGCCGGCGATGGAAGACTCGGCAACCTCACGAACTCTAACCCGCTGCTATCGAGAATCAATCAAGCGGACACGAGGCTCGCGATGCAAATCACGAACCATGTCCCTCCTCTCTGAAACGCACATCGATAGGCTCCCCGTCGACCTACGACTAAGCATGCCCTGACGTTGGCCTTCCCGGGTGAGTACGGGATATCAACATCGTAATCCTTAAGCAACTAACCACCGTCTGCATGCGTAAGTTCGGCTCCTGCGGTGAAGATATCTTTGGAGGCTCTTGTGTGCGTATAAATATCACGTGAACCCGTACAAATAGTGCCTCGGATCTTGGCGTGAATTACGGTGCGACTCAAATCATGGGTGGGGTAGTTCCTCGTGTTTCTTGGTGTCGGGATGCATATGCTATAACCTGCCATCTTGCGTCAACACATCCCAACCGATGCACGGCATCCTGATACGACATAACCGTGCGGACCCTGCGGAAGAAGTAAGAAGCGAGGCGTCGATCTCTCTTCGGCTGGAAACCACGCTGGCTTATCGATCCTGAAACTTGCGCCATACGAGTCGGCCTAGTCGATGGTGCGAGATAGAAGCAAACTTCTCCACGAACGCCGATAATATCTGCGAGGCCCGAGCTGCGAACCTCTGCCGGGTAGTAGGTCTAGGCAAGTCTGCCTCGATCTTGGCGTATCCACTCGAATGTCGTCGGCCGACAATATGCCCAAAGCGCCCGAAGTCGGCAAAACTCTCATTTGGAAAACTTGGCGTACAAGCTGCTGTCTGGAAGCTATCGGCCACGCCTCAAATGCTCGCGTACTCCTGCTTTCTGGCGAGAATAAACCAAGATATCATCGATGAACACTATCACAAGCGTGTCCAAAAATGGTTTGAACACTCGGTTCATCAAATCCATGAATCTGCGGGGCATTGGTCGACCAAAGACATGACCACTGAACTCATAATGCGTCAAGGTCTGAATGCGATCCTAGGGACATCGCTCTCGACTACTTTTGATGATAGCCCGATCGCGGTCAATCTTGGAAAACATCTAGCACCACATGCCCAGTCGAACAAATCATCAATCACAGGAAGGGTATACATTCTTAATGGTCACCTTGTTGGTACTGTAATCAACACACATGCGCGGCGTCCGTCCTTCTTCACGAACAAACGCGCTCCCGAGGAGAAACCTAGGCTGATGAAGCCGCTTCTCGGCAAATCTCTATTGATCCTTGACTCTCAACTCGGCGGTGCCATTACGTATGGCGGAATGGAAATAGGCGAGTGTGCAACAATATGTCAATACAAACTCAATCTCCTCTCGGGAGGATGCGGGAGGTCATGCGGAAACACGTGCGGGAACTTCGACTCTGGGCGGTGAAAATCTGGTACGCGACTTGATTATCAAACACGACGAGATGGTAGATATACCCCTGCACCATCTTCCCCAGCGAGGTAGGAAATAAACCTACCGCCGGCGTCTGGTGCTCCATAAAAGCTCGATGCTCGCCGAAGCGGAACCGTGCTACTCTCTCTGCGGTCTACATTGGCGTAGCAGAAGCTAGCCAATCCGTCCCGTAATCACGTCGAAGTCAATCATCTCCGACTCTATCAAGTCGGCTAGTCAGGCAGTAAATGGTCACGGACAAGCTCATATATGCAGCTACGCAGATCACCTGGCGTAGCTACCTCGAAAGGTCTATGGACTCGGGCTCTATCCCTATCCTACTAGCAACAAGGGAGATATATGGGCCAGTAGAACCGGATCTATCAAGCATACCATCAAACCCGAGCGATAAGGTACGGCGACATCGGTGAAGCCTCACGATCTGTCGGTGGACAAAGCATATATGCGATTACGAGGACCGCTAGAAGCTGGACTGCGCCCACGACCTCTGCCGCGACCGTGATCCATGTGTACCTTGCCTCGGGCGAAATGTCGAGGATGAAGCGGCAGACCTGCACATTGAGCCACTACCAGCGCGCCCGGTCGGACAAACTCGCAAAGTGACCTGCGGCCACAAGTATAGCAAGCTCGGTCTGGCTCCCGAATGGTATACGCCTGCGGAGCTGCGGCGGACCTCGAGCAGTTAGCACTGCTGCAAATCCAGAAGTCTGGGGCACGACACTGCCCGCCGCTCTGGTGTCTTTGAAAATGAGGTAGGCGCTCTGCTTGGGTGTGGTGCAAATCTGGACTTCTGGCGATGCCCACCACGAGGACCACCAAAGAACGGCCGTCTTGGCCTTGCCTTGCGATATCGCTCTACCGGCGGTCTCTCTCACAACCAGTCGTGAGCTGCGTCGGGTTATGTCCATGCCTGAAGGACACACCGCGCAAGACTTCGGCCATGTAATCATCTAGCCCGATGACATAGCGATGCACCACATCCTCCGTCTGCTACGGTGCGGGGACATATCGAGCCAAAGAATCAAACTCGACATTGTACTCCTCGGCATGCGTCCTCCTGTCGGCAGCAAGAATCTATCGGCTCGTGCCCTCGCAAATGCGGAGGCGAAGTGTGTGAGAAAAGCCTGCGAAAACTCATCCCATCTGCTTGAGTGCGTGCTCTCCGGAAAGCTCCGTGAATCAAACCAATCATTGCGGTATCCACGCGGCCGTCTGAACCGAATATCCGCGACCTCGGTCTGCGAAGCCACGATCACCGCGTAATCCTCTGCGGTGTGGATGAACTCTGCGGATCATCTTGCCTCGACCGAAAAACTCTGGCGGGCTACAACTCGAAATCTCGTAGCCTCACTATACGCCTCGGGTGCACTCTGGAGTGTGGCGGAGGCTGGCCCGCGTCAGCCTCTCCTCGTGTCGGGCCTGACTTTGCCAATAGTGGGCCGTCTCCTTGTACCCTAACTCCTCGCCCGGTGTGGGGCGGGGTGTGGGTGCTTGTGGTCTCTTTGGGGCGTGGCGTCATAGAACTCGCCGTCTCTGGTATAGGTGGGCACGAGCCCTCGTAACTCTGGGTGTCTGCTGGCGGCTCCTCGGCTGCCTTGCCGCCCAGGCGGGTTGCACTTGCGTGGAGCATAAGCGTACGGAAAGGAATTCGTTAGAGGTCGACCTATAACGACTACAAAGCGCGATCTCGGAATGAGAAGAATGAAACCAATCCTAAATATCCTATAGCCTCACGATTATTGGTGTGGTGCACACGATAATCGAACTCTACTAGATACGGTGCGTAGACACTTTCCAGGATTAAGCGCTCACGATACCACTTTTGTCACGACGTTCGGGCAGTGTTGGTGCCTTGAGGCACCAGTAGTCATACATCGAGTAACGGCGGAATATAAAACAAGGCGAAAGCGATTTATAAAATAAGACACGGTTTATCGATGAAAAGCTTGCCTTTGGCATAATATAAATAACTCAAGTTTTGCGATTACATCCCAGTGTCAATAGTACTACAGGACCTCAGGAAGTAAACAACTATGGCGGGACGGGGCCACGTACCTGACATACAAAACTATCTACAATACGGGGAGATCATACCCAGTAGAGCCTCGGAGAAGATGGAACTCACGACACAGCGCAGATCCTAAGGATGTGGATCTAGCACCTTTTGCCACTGCGGCATGAGCGGCCCGAAGGAGTCGATCTGGTACAGTATGTGAAACTATAAAGTACTTAAAATGAAATCAAAGTATTTAAAACCTTTTCACAAATACAATCGAGCTCAATTGCACATAGTGCGCATCCTGGCAACAACGATAATAGGAAAAGCGTAGCAGTCTATTCTAGGCGCGAATGATCGAAGCAAGGCGATCGCCCGTAGTATCATTCTGCGTGCCTAGTCTGTTTCCGCAGCCGCATGTCCCGCGGACCGCGTGAGATATTTCGCGCCGGGGCAACCCGGCGTCGCCTAGCTCCGCGGCCGCGCGCCTCAAAAGACCGCAGTCTCAGCGGGCGCGCAGAGTCCCGCGTCGAGGCTAAGCGCCGGAATGATCAATCACGGAGCATATTGCTCGCGTAGTCTCACGAACCGCATGGGCCGTATAGACCCGCGTCGAAGCGAAGCCCGGTATAACGATCGAGGGTAGGTGATACAATGATACAATGGACTTACCGGTTAAGCGTAAGCCGCGGCGAATGACCCTTTACGGCGTTACAAGACACTAACACGGTAAGCGTCATAACATGTCTACTTATCAAACAATCTTACTACACGCGAAATCAATACAAGGCTTTTATAAACAAAACAAATGCGATTCCTTTTTATCTTCTTAAGTGTTATACCTAACTTCCGTAAAGCGGTATAACTCTTACGCTTTTGTTTTAAAAACCAAATATTTATCTTACATTAAAAATGATCGATATTCTTTTGAAATGTTTTGATTCTTTGTTATTAGCTTAAGTGAGGCATTCGTAAGTATTAATCGAGCTTAAGCGTGAGCATTACCATAAGTATTATTGGGCTTAAGTCAAAGACATTGCCGTGGTTATTATTAGGTAACACGTATATGCCGTACTATATATTATAAAATATCATGCTTTAGGAAGAATCATACATACCGTGAAAACCACGAGTTGAATATGTGCGAGAGAGTCGACTATAATAGTCACGGATATCTATCAAAGACTCACGAGTCATTCTAAGCGGGGTTCATAATTACGGAAAGTCAGGCGCACCTACGGTGAGCTATGTAAAGTCTCTTTGTGAAAGCGATCCTATGTAGTCTGATTCAATTCTTCTTTTAAACCCTTCTGTGATAACAATTCAATTCTATTACGTGATATTCTTCTAAGTATCTAATACTTATTCTAATACTACATTAAGTATTCTCTAATTCAAAGAGGGTTAGGATTAGTTACCTCGGTAAGCCCAATAATATCCTAGATAAAGTCGCGCTGAGCAAGGTTTAGCTCACAAGTTATGCGCTCGGTAGCTCGAAACCTTAGAAGTTCTTCACAACTTCTACTAAGGACTAAGAGATTTGGGCTAGGGTATTTTGGGCATTATAACGGTACTAGAAGACAACTTTTCTACCAAGGGAGGGGGTAGATTTGGCTGGCTAGGGGGTAGGCCCTCGGCGAGGCTTCTCGAGGAAGGGGGTGTTGGACGAATTGCTAACAAAGGGAGAGGAAGGATTTTTAGACTTGGAAAGCTTTTGTGGATGAAGAACTCTTCATCTCGAGAGGTATTTATAGCTCAAGCCTTGACCAATGGCGAAGATGAAGACAAGTGCAAGGCAAGTGTAGGGTGAGGATTTAGGCAAGTGTCGCCAGCTTGCACACAAAATATCCTACCAACTCCAAGACAAAAGAAGCCAACCCAATCGGCCCTATTGCGTGTCAAGTCCACCGATTGGAGGGTGACAAGTGTCGCCCTCCGTTAATCAAAATGTTTAAATCTCTCGGAAAAATCCAAAATACTAAATGACATAGTCGGAATTTTCTGAAAAGTGGAAGCGTTTAGTCGGAAAAGCGATTCTTCTAGTGTGTTGTGCACAAATAAAGCGTCGAGCTAACTTTAAAGCCAAACTTTATGCGTATTCCACGCGTACATACTGCAAAATCACGGTATAACACCATTCTATCGAGAATCAATCAATCGGACACCAAGGCTCGCTAAGCGATGTAAATGCGAACCATGCCCCTCTCTCTGCGCATCGATAGACTCCCCGTGACTACGACTAAGGCGTACGCCTGACATTGGCCTTGGGTGGTGCGGGATATCAACATCGTAATCCTTAAGTAACTCTAACCACCGTCTGCATGTAAGTTTCGGCTCCTACTGGTGAAGATATCACTTGAAGAGCTCTTGTGAGTGTATAAATATCACATGAACCCCGTACAAATAGTGCCTCGGATCTTGGCGTGAATCACGCCCGACTCCAAATCATGTGTGGGTAGTTCATCTCGTGTTTCTTAAAATTTGTCGGGATGCATGCGCTATAACCTTGCCTGCTGCGTCAACACATCCCAACCCGATGCGGCGCGTCCTGATACGACATAGCGTGCGGACCCTGCGGAAGAGTAAACGAGGCGGTCTTGATCTCTCGCGATGCTTGGAAACCACGCTTGCGCATCAGTCGGCTGAAACTTAGCGACGCCACGAGTCGCGCTTGATAGATGCGAGAGATAAAGCAAACTTCTCTACGAACCGATAATAACGAGGCCGAGCTGCGAACCTCTGCCGGGTAGTAGGTCAGCCAACTCATTGCCTCGATCTTGGCGTATCACCGAATACCATCAGCCCGAGCAATATGCCCAGAAAAGCCACGAAGTCAGCGAACTCACACCGAAAACTTGGCGTATAGCTGGTAGTCTGGAGAACTCGTACGATCCTCAAATGCGCGTACTCGCGCTGGCGAGAATAAACGAATATCATCGATGAACACTATCACAAGCGTGTCCAAAAATGGTTTGAACACTCGGTTCATCAAATCCATGAATACCATTTGGGCGTTGGTCAACCAAAGACATGACCACGAACTCATAATGCGTCACGGGTCGGAATGCGATCTGGGGACATCGCCTCACTTCGTACGATGATAGCGATCGCGGTCAATCTTGGAAACATCTACGCACTGCGGTGGTCGAACAAATCATCAATCACAGGAAGGGTATACATTCTTAATGGTCACCTTGTTGTTGCTGTAATCAACACTGCGTACGCGGCGTCCGTCCTTCTTCACGAACAATATCGGCGCTCCCGGGGAGAAACACTAGTCGATGAAGCCGCTTCTCCCAAATCTCTCGGTGGTCCTTGAACTGGCTCTCGGCTCGGCGGTGTCGTTACGTATGGCGGAATGGAAATAGGTGAGTGTCGGCTTATCAATACATAACTCAATCTCCTCTCGGGAGGATGCGGGAGGTCGTGCAGGAAACGTGCGGGAACTCGACTCAGGCGGTGAAAATCGCGCTGCGGCCTCGATATCAAACACCCGAGCGAGATGGTAGATGTACCACGCACCATCTTCCACGGCCTTGAGATAGGAAATAAACCTACCCAGCGTCTGATGTTCCCTCCCGCTCGACAAGCGGCTCGTGAAGCTGGAACCCGTACTACTCTCTCCTGCGATTACCATGGGCGTAGCAAGCTAGCAATCCATACCCACGATCACGTGAAATCGGTCATATCGACTCTATCAAATCGGCTAAGTGCGGCGTGTATAGTCCTTTGGACAAGCCACTATATACCGTAGAGCTGCAAGATCACCCTCTTGGCGTAGCTGCCTCGAAAGGGTCTATGGACTCGGGCTCTATCCTATCCTACTAGCAATGGGGAGATATATAGCCAGTAGAACCGGATCTATCGAGGCATACTGCGAATCGGCGATAAGGTACGTGGCGACATCAAGTGAGGCCTCACGATCCTGCCCGGTGGACAAAGCATAAATGCGGTTCACGGGAGTGCTAGGCCAGGACCGCGCCACGACCTCTGCCGTGACCTGCTGGTCGTGAGTGCCACCGCCTCGGCGAGATGTAGGGAGATGATGAGCAGCGGACCACAGGTGAGCCACCTACCAGCGCGCCGCCCGGTCGGACAAGCCCTCGCATAATGACCTGCGGCGCAAGTATAGCAAGCTCAGTAGTACTACGACTCGCTGAATGGAATCTACCACAGCGGACATTTGCTAAGCGGACCTCGATCGGTTAGCACCGCTTCTGCCACGGAAATCAGTCACGGGGCACGACACCTGCCCGAATACTCTTGTCTTGCGATGATGTGGGAGTGCTCGAGCTGGTGGGGTGCAAATCGAGCTAACTTCTTAGGAGCCGTCCACCGAGAACTACCAAAGAACCGGCCGTCTTGACCTTACGATCGCGATGTCATCGACTGCGTCGGTCTCTCGCTCCTCGCATCAGTGCATGAGCACGCATGCGGGTAATGTCCATGCACGGTGAAGAGCCACCCGCCAAGACTCGCCATATAATCATCTAGCCCGGTGGCGTGTGATGCACCTGTCCTCCATATCCAGCTACCAATGCGACATGTCGAGCAAAAGAATCGAACTCGACATTGTACTCCTGGCTGTGCGTCCTCTGTCTCGATGTAAAAATCATCGACCCGTGCCTCATAAATGCCATGTGGAGGCAAGAAGTGAGTGAGAAAGCCTCAGAACTCATCCCAGTAGGCGGAGGCGCGTGCTCTCCCGGGATAACTCCGCGAATCAAACCAATCGGCGGCATCACGCGGCCGATGCGAACCGAAGATCACGGACTCGGTCTCGGCGCCCGATCACCTCGCCAATCCTGCATGGCGGCGGATGAACTCCTGCGGATCATCCTCGCCTCGACAGTAAAACTCTGGCGGGCTCTGACTCGAAATCTCGTAGCCTCGACTATACATTTCGGGTGAACCACGGGTACTCTTGGGGTGGGCCCAGGCTGCGTCAGCATCGGCTGTCATAAATGCAGCCACGATCCGGGCCAATAGGTGAGCGTCTCCTTGTACCCTAACTCCTCCGCCGGTGTGGGACGGAGAGTGCGAATGCTGTGGTCTCTGTTGGGGCGGCGGCGTCATGGAACTTCGCCGTCTCGGGTATAGGCGGGCACGAGCCCTCGTAACTCTCGGTGTCTACTAAGCGGCTCCTGTTGCCTTGCCATACAGGCGGGTTGCCTTACGTGGAGGCATAAATGTTCTGAGAAAGGAATACGTTAGAGGTCAACTTATAACGGCTCTGAGGCGCGATCTCGAGTGAGAAGAATGAAACCGATCCTAAATATCCTATAGCCTCGCAGTTATTGGTGTGGTGCCTGACAGCGATAATCAAGACTCTACTAGATCTGATGCAGTAGAAACTTTCAGATGATTAAGCGCTCTGATACCACTTTTGTCACGACCCATTCGGGGGCGTGGTAGTGTCTACCGGGCACCCAGTAGTCATACATCAGTGTCGGCGGAATATAAAAACAAGACATAAACGGTTGCAAAATGAGACACGATTTTATGTGAGAAAATGTAAGCCTTTCGGCATATATATATAAACATAGTTTTGATTACATCCCAGTACAATAGGACTACAGACCTACAGAAGATAAACTATGGCGGGACGGGGCCACATACCTGAATACAAAACTATATACAACAGGGAGATCGTACCCCAGTCGAGCCTCGGAGAAGATGGAGCTCACGACACCAAAGCAAAAGATCCTAAGGATGTGGATCTAGCACTGCTTGCCACTTACATGCGGCATGAGCGGCCAGAAGGAAGTCGATACTTGGTACCAAGTATGTGAAGCGTAAAGTACTTAAATGAAATCAAAGTATTTTAAACCATTTGCAAATACAATCAGTTCAATTGCACATAGTGCCGTATCACAAACAAGAACAATAATAGGTAAGCTAACGAGTCTTTCTAGGCGCGAATGATCGAAGCAAGGCGATCGCCCGTAGTATCATTAAAGCGTGCCTAATCCTGAACTTAAGTAGTCGCGTGGAGTCACTACGACCGGCGTGAGGTATTCCTCGCGTCGGGTAGCTAACCGGTACCGCCGGACTCCGTGATCGCGCATAGTCTCGATAGACGCGTAGTCACACGGACGCATAGGGCATCCCCGCGTCGGGATAAAACACCGGAATGATCAATCCACGGAACTCATGACTCGCGTAGTCACATGGCGCATAGGCGTATAGACCGCGTCAAGGGTGGAAAGCCCTCGGTATAACAAGTCGAGGGTAGGTGATATAATAGCGATACAAGCCCGACTTCCGTTTAAGCAGCGTAAGCCAAGAATGACCCTTTCACCCATCACAAGACACTAACACGTAGCATCGTAATATGTCTACTTTTCAAACAATCTTACTCGCTTTACAATCAATACAAGGTTTTTATAAACAAATAAGTAACCGATTCTTTTATCTTTCTTAAGTTGTTATACCTAACTTCCCGTAAAGCTAGTATAACTCTTAGCTTTTTGTGTAAAAACCAAATATTTCTCTTACGATAAAAATGATTGATATTCTTTTGAAATGCTTGAAGATCCTTATTATTGGGCTTAAGTCACGAGACATTGGCGTAAGTATTATTAGGGCTTAAGTCAAAAGACATTGCGTAAGTATTATTAAATGCTTAAGTCAAAAGACATTGCGGTAATTATTATTCGATTAACACCGTCGTCTGCGTACTATATATATATTTAAAATATCATGCTCGAGTATAGGAAGAATCACATACCTTATACCGTGAAATCGCGCGAGTCGAATATGTGTGCGCGAAGAATCAACTATAATAGTCAAATCGTCTATCAGCGTCTAGACTGTGTAAGCGATTCTAAGTAGAGGTTACGCTATTACGGAAAATTTGGGCAGCACTTCCCTGCGTCGAGCTACTCGAGTCTCTTGTGAAAGCGGTCTAAGTAAGTATAGTTCAATTATTCTTATGCCTTTTATACCTCTGTGATAATGATTCAATTATGTTACGTAATATCATACAAGTATTTTATACTTATTCTATACTTCTACGGTATGTATTCTTTAATTACAAAGAAGGATAAGATTATTTACCTCGATAAGCCCAAAATTATCCAAGTTAAAGTCGATCTGGCGAGGTTTAGCTCACAATTGCAACGCTCAGATATCTCCACGAAACCCTTTAGAAGTTCTTGCAACCTGCCAAGTACTATCTGAGATTTGGGCTGGGGTATTTTAGGAATAGTAACTACACTTGGAAGACAACTTTTCTACCAAGGGAGGGGGTAGGTTTCGGCTAGGACTCGAAGGGGAGGCTGCGGCCAAAGCCAGAGGCTAGAGGAGAGAGAGGTGTTGGGCGAAAACACAACAAGAGAGGAGGAATTTCAAGACTTGGAGAATTGATTTGTGGATGAAGAACTCTTACGTCTTAAGAAGTGTTATAGGCCAGCTTGATGGCGAAGATGAAGCAAGTGGTAGTCAAGTGTAAGGTCAAGATTTGGGCAAATGTCATATCCGTCTACTACACAAAATATCCTACCTCCTTGACAAAACAAACCCCGATTTGTCCTATTCGCCCAATACGTCCACCAATTGAGGGTGACAAGTGTAAGCCCTCGTTGATAAAAATATTTCATCTCTCGGAAAAATCCATAAAATTAGAAATGACATAGCCGTAATTTTCCGCCATGAGTTTTGTAAAGCGTTTCGTCGGAAAGCGATTCTTTTAGTGAGTTGTGCACAAACTTTTTCGTCCATAATGCCTAACTAAGGCTAAACTTTGTCGTACACCCTCACGTACATACTGGAAATCTGATTGTATAACGAGGCACCCTTCGAGAGTATACATCGAGAGATATTCAACGGAACACGTAGAAACTATATAAAATAAGCAGTAGAAGTAAAACAGCGGGTTAGCGGAATGGGCTACCTTCACAGACATAAAATATAAAGCGATTTACCTCCTTTCCACCTGGCCCGACCCCTGACATGTGACTACAGACCTGCAGAATTTTTAACGGAACAAGCGTGGCGGGGCGAGGCCCGCCATACCCTTGAATATACATGAATCTACTACCTCGAAGCCGTACCAAGAGATAAGCCGGAGCAAATGGAGCTTTCTCAGCGGGCAAGAGATCTAAAAGGATCGCAGTGCACCTAACACTGCGGGCATGAGCGGCCCGAAGAAGTCGATTACAACAGTGCAGAATATGGAGCAGAAATAGCGTCACGATGCGGATCATGCGTACAAAAGAAAGCGAGGACAAGTATAAAAATACATACGAGATCTGCATTAGTGTCATTACCAACATGAACTTAATCGCGCCTTATTATCTTTTCCATTTTGATAAAGGTTATAGCCCGTTCTTACATACGTGACTAGGACAAATCATTAAGTTTATTTCTATATAATTATACCGTATTTCAGTATATGCGTGGGGCGTCGTAAAATTTGAAACTTGAGAAAGTGGCTTGGCGAATTTTATTTGTACCTGACACGGTTTAGTCGTTTTTAATGAAGCGTTTCCACGACTTTCGTGGAATTTCCGGCTATGTCATTTTAATTTTTGCGGATTTTCAGAGAGGCTGAAACATTTTGGACCAGCGGGAGGGTGACATATGTCACCCTCGCATTAAGCAAGGGCGGCGACCGCGGCGGTGGGCTACTTTATGGCCTTGATTTGTGCCTTGTTTTGTGCCTTGTTTTGTGGAGTGTTTTGTGGAGTGTTTTGTGGAGTAGGGTTAGGGTGCACATGGCTTGATCTTGGCCTTACACTTGTGTAGCACTTGGCTCAATCTTGGCCATTGGTTGGCCGGCAGCTTTATAAATACCCGTCCCTTTGAAGACTTATTCATCCATTCCTAAATAATCCTAAGTGTTAAAATCCTCCCTCTCCTCTTGTTGACTCGTCCAAAATCCCTCTCCCCTTTGAAAGGCCCATGGCGAGAGCACTCTCCACTCTAACTAGTTGCTTTCGTTTAATACCCCGCTGTGGTGTAGAAATACTCTCAAAGTATTGTTATAATGCCCAATTACCTTAGCGAATACCTTGTAGTATTCTAAGGTTATACCTATATGAAAAGCCGAAATACTATTATACTTCCCGTCGGTCCAAAGCAGAAACCACAGGAAAATCTCATAGTCAGTTGGGTATTGTGTAGAAGTTGGTTAGAACTTCTAAGGGTGGTTTAAATGGGTTGGGCGCTCGGAGTTGGAGCTAAGCGATTGCGGGATCGACTTTATACTTGGATAATTATGGGCTTATCGAGGTAAATATCTTGTCCTCTATTGTAATTGGAAATTACATGATTGTTAGACTATAGTTGAGGTATACTATATATAAATAGAATGAGCGTAGTTATCGGCAATGTCTTTTGACTTAAGCTTTGAATAATACTTACGGCAATGTCTTGCGACTTAAGCTGAATTGAAGAAGATTCTTGAGTAATTACATGAGAGTGTATTCTGTAAACTGCGTAGTAGGCCAGTGAAGCGAGTGTACCGTTAGGGTTAGATGTATAACCACACTGGTTGGCTTGATGGCGGCCTCGATAGAGAGGAGATTTCTGTTTTGCGGGGAGAATCTTGCGAATTTTACGTAGAATGTTCTACGAGGATCTAATGTTAATAAAGCGCGCTTGTGGCCTTATAGGTTGAAGTACTCGTGTGGCGCGATCTACTTGGCTTAGGAGTAGCGGACGGTTGGAAGTACTTGGGCGTTTTGCTAATTAGTCGATGCTCGTCGCGAGGTATGTGAACCTCTTCCTATCTCTTCTAGCGTGATATGTGTGAACTATGTAAATGCGGTGAAGCGTCATGTGCTAAATGTATTTGATTGGTGTAAAACATAAAGTGTTATAACGGCTTTATGGGAAGTTAGTTATAACGACTTTATGTTGGTAAGAAAATACATGTGGTTTTTTAAGGTAAGCTGGTTTGAACTATAAGCGGCTTGTTATGTGTTAATAAAGAACTTGAAGTATTTCAAAGATTTTGAATCATTTTGAAAGAAGGAGTAATACTTGGTTTTGAAAAACTTAAGAGTTATACTAGCTTTATGGGAAGTTAGGTATAACGGCTTAAGAATGTTTCTTGATTTGGAAATCGGAATGTGTATCGACAAACCAACTGCGAGCGTTAATAAAAGGAAATGTTTTGACTAATTAAGTATTATTAAAACCGGTAGAAACTTCCATCTGCATAGAAGCTAAGATGAGACAAAATGATATTTCCTAGAACATGGCTGCTGTAATAAGATTGTTATAAACAAGAATATCCTACTCACATATAAGACTTATGTTTCTCAGATAGTTTTAAGGAGAATTATATTCTCAAATGAATAAGACTATGAACTACGAAACCTTTCTAAAATGAAACTTGAACATTGGAAATTAGGCAAACTTGATCGTTGGAAAGAATGTTGCTACTTGATTTTTACAAAGAGAAGTAATTGATTTACTTTAAAAGGATAGTCACTCTATGTTATACTACGGGTATTGTGTGACATTGTGAAAGTAACGTATCTTTTAAAAGAATTGATGTATGAAGTACTTTGGGGATAAAAGCCGATTTGTTAATCATATAGTAGAAGGTACTTTGTGTGAACAACAGTTGTATTGGTTTGTGATAGCCTTGTAATACTTTCTTGTTGCTTTGATAAGTAAGCGTGTTAGGATCTTCGTGTGTTAGTATCTTGTGATGCTTGTGTAAAGGGGTTTCCCTTGATTGTGCTTATTAACTATCGATCGTTATGATAGTATTGTGGCGTTAAATCTCTTGAGATGATTAGGGAGTTAAACTGCCCTCCGATGCGGGGTAGGCTCGAGCGATGCAGGACCATGATTCGAGAATACCTGCATGCGGGTCACGGGAGCCTATGCGAACTCACGAGGTTCGAGGTTAGCGTCGTCACTTTATGGGCATGCGGTCGCGTAGCGTGCGGATCTGCGTGTAATGCTACCACCGATGCGGGAATACCTCATGCGGGCGATGAGATTAGCCTATCGGGTGCGGAGTTCGAGGTTAGGCAGCGTACGGTAATCTGCGGGCAAGCGGCGGCTTTGTCATGTAATGATGCAAGCGGATCTTATAATCTGATTCGCGCGACCTTGTTGATGCGTAGGTTTTAGTAGTCGGCTATGCCTTCGTACTTACCGTCTGATTTTATTATAACACGAGTGGGACACAGTGTTCATGTGTTCCTTGGTGCTTTTATATCATAGGCTGGCGGTGAGGAAGGTATTCCACGAGCGTGAATGATGTTGTGGGCACGAGACCCGTTGTTATACTTGAGTGATGACTTGAGGCGTGAGTCACTAACGACATGACTACTTTGTTGTAAAGCGTAGTTTGGTTATCATACGTGTCTCTGCTTTATATAGTACTATGATTTCATTTACGGTATGTATTTTGATTTCACATACTCGGTTTTGTTGTGCTTGACCTCGCCGGGGCTGCGTTCATCTGCATGAGTAAAGGTACACGATCGTTGATCCTGCTCTTGGAGTCACGATTCAGCTTTAGGAAGCTCAGTTTCTCGGAGGCTTATCTTGGTATAGTCCCTGTTATGTGGGTGCTTACATTCGGGGTATGGCGGGGCCACTGTCCGTCGTTGTTATCATATCTTTCGTGGAAGTGCAGCAATCTTTGTTGTGGGCGGGGTTTGTAAAGAAAGGATTAAAGCTATTCATTTTGAAAGGGTTGTTATTATTATTTATCTTAGGAAGGCAAGTTTCCTAAAAGATAGCGTTGTGCAACTTCTTGTTATTTCATGTTGTTGTGTTATGTTCGTGATTACTCGATGTTGTCTCGCTAGGGTGCGGGGTAAGGCACGATCACGGGCGGGTCGAGTGCGTGACAATAACTACTTATCTTCCATAAGTATAATTCGGCCGCTAAGGAGGGCATTTACTACAGGCCAATGCACGGGGCGCGATCAAGTCCGCGCAAATATCAAAGCGTGTCAGTGGAATCCCCGTCAACTGCCGACATCTATAAGTGTAAAATATAATCATGTGGCGCGTGGCATCCACCTCACTGTCGGCGTACAGCCACTTACGTATATATATCTCTGCGGTGGAATCGCATCACCGCTGCAGACCGAGGATATAATAATACGCGATAGGCATACATGAACACGAGTCCAGCGGTGGTATAGCGTCTTGAGGTCTGCCCTCACTTATACTCTTACGGAAGGTGGTAAAGCGGTGGTATAGCATCTTGGGGTCTACCGCGCTTATACTCTTACTATCTCGTGAGCCGTGAACAAAACAAGCGGGGTATAATGTCTTGGGGGTTTACCGCCTTATACTCTTACCACTGGAGAAGGTGGTATAGCATCTTGTGGGTTTACCCCTACGTATACTCTTACCTATCTCGTGGCCGTCGAACAAGCGAAGCACTACCGTGTCTTACATAAAAAATCAGAATTTAACCCGAGTACTACGAATAGCGGAAGCATGCAGTGGAATCCCGTCTTTGTCGATGCGTCCAGTACTTACAACAAGGCGGCCGACCCTCCAGCGAGAGTCGCGGCAGCGTAATAAAACATAATACTTGCACTCGAAGGCTATCACCCGGCTACATAGGCTAATTCTCAGTAACGAGCCAAAGTACTTATCGAGGCACACTTAGACTAATTCTCGATTAATCAAGCCAAAGTACTTATCAAGGCCTGAATAGAATAATTCTCATTGAACAAGCCAAAGTACTAATCCAAGGCACACTTAGACTAATTCTCAATTAATCAAGCCAAAGTACTAATCAAGGCATCACGTAGAATTATTCTCGATTAAACAGTCAAAGTACTCGTCGTGCGTTCTTTTCAGAGACTCGCTTTTTGTGTAAAACCCGAGATACTAACACGTAGTATCGGACGTGTACATTTCACATATGTTATACCGTATTTCAGTATGCGTGGGGCGTGCGTAGAAAATTTGAACTTGAGAAAGTAAGCTTGGCGAAATTTATTTGTGCCTGGCACGATTAAGTCGTTTTTAATGAAATGTTTTCCACGACTTTCGTGGGAATTTCCGGCTATGTCATTTTTAATTTTTGCGGATTTTCAGAGGCGAAACATTTTGGACCAACAAGAGGCGCCACTTGGCACCTCTCATTGAAGTGTGATAAGTGGGCGAAATGGTGACTATTTTGTCAAGTAGTTGGTAGGATATTTTGTGTGTAGTTGGTTAAGGTGCACTTGGCAAGATCTTGGCCTACACTTGCCTTGCACTTGGCAAGATCTTGGCCATTGGTTGGCCTTTGCTAGACCTATAAATACCCCCTTTTGAAGACTAATTCATCCATGAGTGCCTAAGTCTTGAAACTTCTTCCTCCCCTTAGTGTAGTGCCTTGGCGAGAGCCCTCTTCCCACTTTGGCGAGAGTTCCCCACTAGTGGGGTGGTAGAGGGTAGCCACACTCCTTGGGGTGCTAGTAGTGGGGTACCCACTGCTAGTTGCTTTAAGTATAATACCCCCTCTCTTGGTAGAAATACTCTCAAAGTATTGTTATAATGCCCAATTACCTTAGTAGTATGCACTTGTAGTATTCTAAGGTTATCTTATCTGAAAAGCCGGAAATACTATTATACTTCCCTTAGTCACAAAAACCGAAACCAAGGAAAATCTCCACGATTAGTTGGAGTATTAAGTAGAAGTTGGTTAGAACTTCTAAGGGTTAGTTGGAGCGGGTTGGAGCACACGGAGTAGGAGCTAAACCTTGCTCGGGATCGACATTTAAACTTCGGATAATTATGGGCTTATCGAGGTAAATATCTTGTCCTCTATTGTAATTGGAAATTACATGATTGTTAGACTATATAGTTGAAGTATACTATATATATAGAAATGAGCGTTGTTGTCGGCAATGTCTTTGGACTTAAGCTGAATAATAAGAAACCTTTTGAAGAAAGTCTTATTTGTATTTACATGGGGTGTATTCTGTAGACTTGTGTAGCTTTTACGTGGAGTAGAATTGTACAGTTCGGGTTAGATGTATAACCCCAGGTTGGCTTGGTAGCGGCCTCGATAAAGGAGGAGATTTCTGGCATTGCGGGAAGTCTTCTTAGAATTTTACGTAGAATGTTCTGAAGGGATCTAAATGTTAATAAAGCTTGTGGCCTTATAGGTTGAAGTACTACGTGTGGCGCGATCTGCGGCTAAGGAGTAAGCGGTTTGAAATGCTTGGGCGTTTTGCTATTAGTCGATACTCGTCGCGGTATGTGAACCTCTTCATATCTCTTCTAGCATGATATGTGTGAACTATGTGATGCGGTGAAGCGTCATGTGCTAAATGTATTTGATTGGTTTAAAACATAAAAGTGTTATAACGGCTTTATGGGAAGTTGGTTATAATGACTTTATGTTGGTAAGAAGATACTTGTGGTTTTAAAGGTAAGCGGTTTGAACTATAAGCGGCTTGTTATGTGTTAATAAAGAACTTGAAGTATTTCAAAAGATTTTGAATCATTTTGAAAGAAGAAGTAATACTTGGTTTTGAAAACTTAAGAGTTATACTAGCTTTATGGGAAGTTAGGTATAACGGCTTAAGAATGTTTCTTGATTTGAATCGGAATGTGTATCGACAAACCAACTGCGGCGTTAATAAAAGGAAATGTTTTGTGATTAAGTATTATTAAAACCAGTAGAAACTTATCTGCATAGAAGCTAAGATGAGACAAAATGATATTTCTAGATCACGAATTTCTTTGTAATAAGATTGTTATAAGCAAGAATATCCTACTCGCATATAAGACTTATGTTTCTCAGTTGTTTAAAGAGAATTATATTCTTAAATGAATAAGACTATGAACTCTGAAACCTTTCTAAAATAAAGCGTGAATATTTGAAATTAGGCAAACTTGGGCGTTTGGAAAATAATGTTGTTACTTGATTTTACAAAGGTAAGTGTTTTAGTTTATTTAAAAAAGGATCACTCTATTTTATACTACGGGTATTGTGTGACTTATGTAGAAAGCAACGGATCTTTTAAAAGATTTAATGTATGAAGTACTTTAGGGGTAGATGCAGACTTGTTAGCTTAAAGTACCTTGTGTGAATAACTTGATTGTGTTGGTTTGAGATAGCCTTGTAAATACTTTCTTGTTGATGTGATAAGTGAAAATGTTAGGATCTTCGTGTGTTAGTATCTTGTGTGATTGTGATGTAAGGGGTCGTTCTTGTTGTGCTTACGTTGTTAAGCGTTAAGCGTTGTACTATTATTGTATCACATACCCGGCTGACTTATTATCACAGGGCTTGCCACCCTTGATCAGGTCTTTCACGGCTATCACGGTCCTCGTGACTATGCGGTCGCGGTAGCTCGAGATTGATCATTAGGGTGTTTAGCACGATCGGGGATTCCTATCGGTCTGTTGAGACTATCGCGGTCTTTTGAGACTATGCGGGTTCGGGAGCCTGGCGGATACCGAGGTTAGGCGCCCCGATGCGGGGTATACCTCGGTGATGCAGGACCATGATTGAGAATACCTCATGCGGGTCCGTGTGTGACCTATGCGGAGGCTGCGAAGTTCGAGGATAGGCAGCGCGTGATATTGCGGGCGAGTGGCGGCCGATCATGTGGTGCGATGCAGAAAGACCTCGGGATCGGTTGTAGTATTTTTGGTGCGTGGGTCTTAGTAGTCGGCTATGCCTTGTACTTGCCGTCACGGTTTTATTGTGATGACTTTGAGGCGTGAGTCACGACTTGACATATTTGCTTATTTGTTGTGAAGCGTAGTTTGCTTATCATACATGTCTCTGCTTTATAGACTATTATGATTTCATTTCTGATATTTTTAGTTTCACATGCAAATTACTGTTATGCGACCTCGCCGAAGTGCGTTCATGCCGCGAGTTGAAGTACACGATCGTTGATCCTAGCTCTCGAGTCGCGATTTGACGTTTGGGAAGCTCCGTTTCTCGGAGGCTTATCGATGGTATAGTCCTGTGCGTAGTAAGTGTTTACATTCGAGGTTTGGCGGGACTGTTCGCCATTGTTGTCATATCATTCTTAAGTGCAGTAATCTTTGTTGTGGGCGGGGTTTGTAAAAGGATTAAAGCTGTTCATATTGAAAAAAGTTGTTATTTACATATATGCGAAAATGAAGTCTTTCTCAGTTATTGTTTCATATTTCATAATATGTCTTGTATCGTTTATGTTCGATTACTCGATGTTGTATCACTAGGGTGCGGGGTAAGGCACGATCCGCGGGCGGAATCGGGTCGTGACAAAAGTAATATCGAGCGATTAATCCTCGGAAAGTGTCTCTGAAGTATCCGATGAAGTCTTGATTATCGGTGTGTTGTGCACATCCAATGTCGAGAGGCTATAGGGTATTTAAGTTGGTTTCTATTCTTCTCGCTCTGAGATCGTGCCTTAGAAATTTGTGTTGTAAGTTGGACCTACGGCGAAATTATTTCCCTTATCATTATGCCTCGCGTAGGGCAAACCGGGCCCGGGGAGGGCAAAGCGTGAGGAGGCTGCAGTAGAGTTGAGGAGTTCACGAGGGCACGGGCCCAATCATCACTGAGTTAGGTGCTTCGTTGAGATTTCTGCGACATCACTGCCCGGTAAAGTTTAGCACGGCGGCGGTTCTCTGCGGCCGTGATATTTGAACGCCGGTTCCACGACCGGGAGCGAGAATATGGATTGCAAGGCGACCACATTACTAGCTATGGATTTAACTACGGAGTATACGATGTCTGCGAGTCTTGATGAATATCAGCGAGAGGGTTGTGCAAGTAGTTCTTGATTGAAGCTTGAGCATGGCTGCGTGCGAGCTTATACACGGCGGTAGAAAGCGTAGAGATCGGCGTGTTAACGAGGGCGAGAAGAGGGCGGAAGCGGCAGGTCGCTGGTAACTTTCGAGGCGAGTCACCTCGCGTGATTTGATTATGCACATCCAATGCGGAGTGGTCTTCCCGGATTCGGGGCGTTCGGGGTATGCGAGGTTGGTTAGAACTCGAGCTTCCGGTTCACATTTTGGCGAGCGTCGTCGGGAATGTCGTCTTTTAGTTGATGCTTGTTGTACTGCGGCGTCGAGGGCCATGTGTCGAATGGGTGACCTAGTAGGAGGACCTTGCCTTGATCTGCAGGTGGGTAGTTCGTCACCTTGCCAGCTATCGCCTGCAGGCGAGTTTGATTAAACGACTAAGGGAGTGAAAGCGGTAGATATAAATATATCTTTAACCTACAGAGATCTGTATGTGTGATAAGGTGAGTATACCTTAAGTGCTATGTTACGATGGCGTGTGTTAGTCGTGATTAGATCATGGTTGTTTAGCAGAGTAAGATTTTGGGGATAGAGAAGGTGTGAGCCTTAGAACTTCTGCGTAAAGATCTTAGAGGTGAGGCCGTCTCGAGAAAAGGTGTAATGTTATGTTTGACCCTTATCGGAGTGCATAGTGCCGTGAGTTATGTTGGGATAGGTCCAGTAGTGTGGAGCGAAGGGGGTAGTTGAGCTAAGAAGGCCGCTGGGTTTTGAAGCGTGATTAGTGAGATTGTTCGGATCGGGAGCTAGTATTGTGCGGCGTTCTTGGGTCGGGTTGAGGCCACGTTCTTGCGGGTCGACCAGCGGTAGGTTTAGTGGTGGGGTTAGGTTGTGGTGGTCACTTGTGTTAGGGTTGTGAGGGTGTTAGGCGAGTTTAGTTGACAGCGTGCGAGTTCGTGGATCGTTCGACCGATGGTTGGGCGAGAGGTCGGCCGTGTTGTCTTACAGCAAAGGCAGTGTACTCGCGAGAGGTTATGCGAGATGATATATCGAGAAAAGTTGTAAGAGTGCTGCAGGGTGCCTACGCCGCCTTATGTCGAGCAGTGGAGCCAGGTTGCGGTGTTTCTTTTACGGAGGTTTTACGAGCAAGGTTAGGAACTCGAGTAAGTCTCGAGAATCACATTAGCCCTCGGGCGATGTTTGGATTTGAGGATAGTTGCGAGAATTGTTGTCTCGGTTGAAGGAGTGTTTAAGCTACCATTTCGGTGTTGGATGTCGCCTTATGAAGCCTTGTAGGCGGATGTGTGATCGCCCGGTCGATTGGTTCGATGTTGGCGAGTTGAGATAGTTGGTTCGAGCTTGTTCCGGTGATGTGGATAGAGTAAAGCTTGTCTAGAAGAGGTTACAGCGGCTCGGAGAAATCGTGCGGATAATCGGCGGCGGCTTAGAGTTTAGGTTGGCGGTCGATCTTCTTGAAAGCACCACCGGGGTGGGTGTGGCGAGTTTTGGAAGGCGGAGGAACTTAGCAGTTACTTTGGGCGTTGAGTCCATGTGAAGAATAGGCGGGTTGCGCATATGTTAGCTTTTCTTGTCCGAGCTTAGGAGGCGGTATGTCCGATCTTCGTATTGTTATGATCGGAAAGTATCGGAGGTCCGTCAGTGTTCGATTAATGATGACCACGTTAGAGATAGTAACCGAGTTTGGAAGCGAAGCGATATCGAAGTTTGGGTGTCTGACGGCGCGATGATCGCGTGCGATCGGTACCGTTGTTGGGTCGCTGAGAAGGTTTATGCCTCGGGCAAGTGACAAAAGTGGTATCATGTGGTATGGTCAGTGTGCGAGAAAGTGCGACACGTAAGGAAGAAGCGGCGTGTATGGCGGCGTAGATGTGATCATTTCTTTTGTGTGGAGAAAGTGCGAAGGAAGTATATTTTAGACCGGTGAAGTGTTTTGTGGTGATGATTAGAGGTGTTTTCCTCGTGGACTTGGATGTAAGTATTTTGCGCGATTGTTTACGTGGCCATTGTGGCGGGATTGTTTAGTAAGTATGGTAGTGAAGACTATCTTGGCGCGCGTTTGTTTGAGACTTAGAAGGAACATTCGGGACGAATGTTTCTAAGAGGAGAATGTTATACCCGTATTTCGGTATGCGTGGGGCGTGCGTGAAAATTTGAACTTGAGAAAGTAGCTTGGCGAAATTTATTTGTGCCTGACACTTTGATTAGAGTCGTTTTTCGGCGAAATGTTTTCCACGACTTTCGTAGGGAATTTCGGCTATGTCATTTTTAATTTTTGCGGATTTTTAGAGGCGAAACATTTTGGACCAACAAGAGCGGCAGCACCCTCTCATTGGTGGTGTAGAGTGGGCGAAATGGTGACTATTTTGTCAAGTAGTTGGTAGGATATTTTGTGTGTAGTTGGTTAAGGTGCACTTGGCAAGATCTTGGCCTACGCTTGCCTTGCACATGGCAAGATCTTGGCCGTTGGTTGGCGCTTTGCTGAACTATAAATACCACACTTTTGAAGACTAATTCATCCACAAGTGCCTAAGTCTTGAAAGCTTCTTCCTCCATGGTGTAGTGCCTTGGCGAGAGCCCTCTTCCCCCTGGCGAGAGTTCCCCACTGAGTGGGGTGGGTAGAGGGTAGCCACCCACTCGCGGGGTGCTAGCAGTGGGGTACCCACTGCTAGTTGCTTTCGTATAATACCACTCTCTTGGTAGAAATACTCTCAAAGTATTGTTATAATGCCCAATTACCTTAGCGGTATACCTTGTAGTATTCAGGTTATCTTATCTGAAAAGCCAAATACTATTATACTTCCCTTAGTCACTGGCGAAACCACAGGAAAATCTCCACGATTAGTTGGAGTATTAAGTAGAAGTTGGTTAGAACTTCTAAGGGTTGGTTGGAGCGGGTTGGAGCCACGGAGTAGGAGCTAAACCTTGCTCGGGATCGACATTTAAACTTCGGATAATTATGGGCTTATCGAGGTAAATATCTTGTCCTCTATTGTAATTGGAAATTACATGATTGTTAGACTATATAGTTGAAGTATACTATATATATAGAACTGACGTTGTTGTCGGCAATGTCTTTGGACTTAAGCACGAATAATAAGAAACCTTTTGAAAGAAAATCTTGTTGTATTTACATGGGGTGTATTGATAGACTTGTGTAGCTTTTACGTGGAGTAGAATTGTACCGTTCGGGTTAGATGTATAACCCCACGGTTGGCTTGGTAGTAGGCCTCGATAAAGGAGGAGATTTCTGTTGTTGCGGGAGGTCTTTGCCAATTTTACGTAGAATGTTCTCTGAAGGGATCTAAATGTTAATAAAGCGCCTTGTGGCCTTATAGGTTGAAGTACTACGTGTGGCGCGATCTGCGGCTAAGGAGTAGTAAGCGGTTTGAAGTACTTGGGCGTTTGCTATTAGTCGATGCACTCGTCGCGGTATGTGAACCTCTTCCTATCTCTTCTAGCATGATATGTGTGAACTATGTAGTGCGGTGAAGCGTCATGTGCTAAATGTATTTGATTGGTTTAAAACATAAAGTGTTATAACGGCTTTATGGGAAGTTGGTTATAGCGACTTTATGTTGGTAAGAAGATCTTGTGGTTTTAAAGGTAAGCGGTTTGAACTATAAGCGGCTTGTTATGTGTTAATAAAGAACTTGAAGTATTTCAAAAGATTTTGAATCATTTTGAAAGAAGAAGTCTTAGTTTTGAAAACTTAAGAGTTATACTAGCTTTATGGGAAGTTAGGTATAACGGCTTAAGAATGTTTTCTTGATTTGGAAATCGGAATGTGTATCGACAAACCAACTGCGGCGTTAATAAAAGGAAATGTTTTGTGATTAAGTATTATTAAAACGATGAAACTTCCATGCGTAGAAGCTAAGATGAGACAAATGATATTTCTAGATCACGTTTCTTTGTAATAAGATTGTTATAAGCAAGAATATCTACTCGCATATAAGACTTATGTTTCTCAGTTGTTTTAAAAGAATTATATTCTTAAATGAATAAGACTATGAACTCTGAAACCTTTCTAAAATAAAGCGTGAATATTTGAAATTAGGCAAACTTGGGCGTTTGGAAAATAATGTTGTTACTTGATTTTACAAGGTAAGTGTTTTGGTTTATTTAAAAAGACAGTCACTCTATTTTATACTACGGGTATTGTGTGACTTATGTGAAAGCAGCGGATCTTTTAAAAGATTTAATGTATGAAGTACTTTAGGGTAGATACGAACTTGTTAGCTTAAAGTACCTTGTGTGAATAACTTGATTGTGTTGGTTTGAGATAGCCTTGTAAATACTTTCTTGTTGATGTGATAAGTGAAAATGTTAGGATCTTCGTGTGTTAGTATCTTGTGTGATTGTGATGTAAAGGGGTCATTCTTGTTGTGCTTACGTTGTTAGCGTTAAGCCGTTTGTACTATTATTGTATCACATGCCCATTTGACTTATTATCTGAGGGCTTGCCACCCTTGCGGGTCTTTCGGCTATCACGGTCCTCGTGACTATCGCAGTCGGTAGCTCGAGTTGATCATTCGGGTGTTTAGCGATGCGGGGATTCCTATGCGGTCTGTTGAGACTATGCGGTCTTTTGAGACTATGCGGGTTGCGGGAGCCTAAGCGGATACCGAGGGTTAGGCGCCGATGCGGGGTATACCTCGGTGATGCAGGACCGTGATTCGAGAATACCTCATGCGGGTCGTGTGTGACCTATCGGAGGCTGCGAGGTTCGAGGATAGGCACGTTGATATTGCGGGCGAGTGGCGGCCGATCGTGTAGTGCGGTCTAGAAGACCTCGGGATACGGTTTGTAGTATTTTTGATGCTGGGTCTTAGTAGTCGGCTATGCCTTCGTACTTGCCGTCACGGTTTTATTGTGATGACTTTGAGGCGTGAGTCCACGACAACATATTTGCTTATTTATTTGTGAGCTTAGTTTGCTTATCATATGTCTCTGCTTTATAGACTATTATGATTTCATTTCTGATTTTTAGTTTCACATACTAAATTTTTGTTATCTTGACCTCCTTGAAGCTGCGTTAAATGCATGAGTTGAGAATACACGATCGTTGATCCTAGCTCTCGAGTCACGATTTGACGTTTGGAAGCTCGTTTCTCGGAGGCTTATCGGTGGTATAGTCCTGTCGTAGTAAGTGTTTACATTCGGGGTTTGGCGGGGCCATTCGCCATTGTTGTCATATCATTCTTAGAGTGCAGCAATCTTTGTTGTGGGCGGGTTTGTAAAGGATTAAAGCTATTCATATTGAAAAAGTTGTTATTTACATATATCTTGAAAGCGAGTCTTTCTCAGATTATTGTTTCATATTTCATAATATGTCTTGTATCGTTTTATGTTCCGCTGATTACTCTGATGTTGTATCACTAGGGTGCCCGGGGTAAGGCACCAGTCACGGGCCCGGAATCGGGTCGTGACAACATAAGTCACGATACTTTTAGAAATACATTTCTCGGCTTCTAAATCAAGTGACCCATACATTAAAACTTTTAAGCAAGTGATACCTTTAAATCACATTGCCCTTCCTTAATACAAGTTAATTCTTTGAATTCTTTATTAGAGAAAACCATTCTCTTTACCTTCCATAAAGTCGTTATAACCAACTTCCCATAAAGCCGTTATAACCCTTTATAGTTTTAGACAAAACTCATTCCTTTTCTAACCAAGAGACTTCTACTTTTTGAAACCAAGTATTATATACTTTCAACTCAATTCTCTTAAATTTCAAAAATACAATTAGTCTCTTAACCTTTTGAACTCAAGTGACTCCTTTTATTATAAAACCTTAGGCAATTGATGCCTTAAAATCAAGTTGCCTTTTTACTAAAATCAAGTCATTTATCTTTCCATAAAGAAAATATAACCAACTCCCCATAAAGCCGTTATATTCACTTTATGCCTTAGCCAAATACAATTTCCTATCCAAGGGACTTATACGTTTAAAACGGAACAAGTATCACATACTTGAAACTCTTGAGTCCATAACTTTAATAAAACTTAAGACATCCTTTATTCTTTCAAAGAAATGAGTTAATCTCTAACTACTTTGACTTGGCTATTTATAAAACTAGTAAAGGATATCGAGGTGTTGTCGTCTCACGTGCTACATACATGCAACTAGTCATGCTCAAAAGATAGGAAAAGTTCTACATAGAGCAAATCACACAACTACCTCTTAACTTCTAAGAGTAGAAGGAAGCATGAAATGATACCCGGTATATTTCATACGTAGAATCATGCCAAAGGAAGGAAGAGGTTCGTATACCTCGCGGCGATTATCGACAAGTAGCAAAATGCTCCAAAGTACTTCAATCTTGATAGGTAATCCATCCTTGAAGTAGGATACACTATACTTAGTACTTCAACCTATAATGGTCGCAATCGTCCATTAACCTCTTCTTGAAGCGTAGAATATTCTAGGTGCTAAATTAAAACAAATTCTACGGAAAATCGGACAACACCTCCTTTGTTTTTCGTGCTTTGCCACCTTTTTCAAGGCCGAATACAATAACCAAACACGCCCGTTTAAGGCCCAAGCGATTGCAATTATCAATAGGGGATTACCGCCTACTAGGCGTGTAAATTCCATAAAAGATATCAACTAATACAAACTCATTGCCGAATTACGCGTTGTTTTCAACAATACCAATTCTTATCAAATTCCATTTCAATCAAGTTGTTAGCAATACATGATATCAAGTCGCAATCAACTATAACTCTTATAATCTTCAAGTCAACAACGTGGCGATTCTAATACGACTAAATTGCAATCGACTTAACGTGGCTTACATTACATTTGGTTCAAGACTAATCGATCCGTAATCGCTTATAAACTTAACACGTATACTTCAGTAGCAACATGTAAAGATATGACAATATAAATAATTTTGCCAACCTTACAGAGACAAGATTATACCTCAGCGAATCTTAACTTAAATTCGAATCATCGCTCCTTAGCTTAGAGCCTCGCCGAGATGCTACAATCCATTTGAGACCACCCAGAACCATACCAACAACTTTCCTTTAAATTCCAATCCAAAACCTAGAAAGACAACTAGGTTTAGTTTCATGACTAACAGTAAACTATCTTTTCCAAAGATTTTTCTATTGAATATGTTCACAATACACTTAGAACCTTGGTTTAAAATGGAGCTAAAAGAACAGGAACAAATATTTTCTTTTTTCTATGGAACAAAAGCTAAACATGTGCTCTTTAATTTTTGTGAAATTTTCTAGAGTGTTTAGCTCTCTCTTGCTAGTAGTAATATAGCATGCGTTGGAAGGTCATGATATGAACAATTGGGTGGCTAGGATAAGGTCTTAGCAAAAAATCAAGACTTTGTGGAGTCTTTGACCAAGTCAATTTTCTCAAGCTTGAGTTGCAAGACTTAGTCATCCAGACTATGGTCATGACCATTTTGGCCATGCAATTCGACCAAGGCATCAATAAGGGGTGACGCGTGTGTGCTCCCGTTAAATCACAATAAATGCGTTTTAGACAATTTCATAATTCCGATAAATTTTTACAAGTCTCAAATCTTAACACTGTGAGTTCTTACGTACGTTCTTAAAACATGTCCTGTAAATACGGGGTGTAACAAGTCAATACAAGATTTTCATAAACAAATAAGTAAAACTGTTCCTTTTATCTTTCTTAAGTCGTTATACCTAACTTCCCATAAATCTAGTATAACTCTTAAGCTTTACATTTAAAAGTCAAGTATTACTCTTATTTCAAAAATGATTCATAATTCTTTTGAAATACTTCAAGATTCTTATTATTGAGCTTAAGTCAAAAGACATTATTGAAGTAAAACTACGTTCGATTAACACGTCGTCTATACTATATATATATATATTCTTAAAATATCATGCTCGAGTATAGGAAGAATCACATACTTTGGCGAAGACCACGCGCCAAGTCGGCGAATATGTCGTGATATCGACCTATAACGATCGAATCGTCTATCAGCGTCTAGACTATCTTGTATAAAGTTCTAGCGAGAGGTTTCTCTATTCTACGGAAAATTGGGCAGCACTTCCTACGTCAAGCTACTCAAGTCTCTTGTAAGCAGTCACATGTAAATGCAGTTCAATTATTCTTTTAAACCATTCTACTGTGATAGATTCAATTCTATTCTTTAATATCATTCTATTTGTACTACTCAAGTCGAACCTATTCTTATATGTCATATCGACGTACAAAAGAAGGACCAGAGTATTTACGTCGATAGGCCCAAAATTATCGAGTTAAATGTCGATCTGAGCAGGTTTAGCTCACAATTACGCTCAAATAGCTCGAAACCCTTAGAAGTTCTTACAACTTCTACTAAGTACTAAGCAGGATTTGGGCTGGGTATTTAGGAATAGTAACTACACTTGGAAGACAACTTTCTACCAAAGGGGGTGTACTCGGCGAAAGCCAGGCTAGAGGGGAGGGTGTTTACTAGGGCTTTCTCAAAAGGGAGGAGTGTTGGACGAAACACTACAAGAGAGGAAAGATTTTCAAGACTTGGAGAAATGATTTTTTGGATGAAGAAAACCTTCAAGTTCGGGGGGTATTTATAGGCCAACCAATGGCCAAGATGAAGCCAAGTGTTATGCAAGTGTAGGGTGAGGATTCAGCCATGTGTACCTTATCCAACTACCACACAAAATATCACAAATATCCTACCTACTCCAAGACCTCCAATTCGTCCCATTGCACGCATCCGTCCAATTAGAGGGTGACAAGTGTCGCTCTCGTTGGTCCAAAGTATTTCGTCTCTCGGAAAAATCCATAAAACATATATAAATGACATAGCGTAATTTTCCCTTGCAAGTTTTGTAAAGCGTTTAGTCGAAAAATGATTCTTTTTGATAGGTGTGCCTGATATTTTAGTCCAAAGTGTCTAACTAAGGCTAAACTTTTTATGCGTCGTCCTCACGTGCATACTTCGGAAATACGGTATAACATTCTCCTCGCCAGAAACATTCGTCGAATGTTCCTTCCTAAAACGATTAACGATAAAGTACCTCACAACTTAACGGTTTGCAAGTGCCACACGGCCATAATATAACACTTAAGCAAATCGATAATTAAAAACCGTAGTAGGAAAGTAAGTTACGGAGGTGTGGGAATAAGTGAGGATACCTACGCCTCATGTCCTCCTCTGCTTCCCGTCATCTCCTCCTGTTCTCGTTCGCCATAAGACCTTGGCGGAAGCCCGTCAGCCGTCCATGACCTCTAACGGCGATCGGTATCGTATGGGACTCTCATCTGATAACTCCTCGGTCACACTGGACGTCGTCGATCGGGTGCACAGATGGATCCCCGATACATCTCATCGGCATAGAAACATGAAACAGGATGCACTACCTCTAGATCGGACGGCGGACCAACTCATAGGCAGCCTTGCCTACCTGCGGACAATGCGATGGGGCCCGATGTACCTTAGGATGAGTTTCCCCTTCCGAACCTCGTGGACCGCCGTAGGTGGCGCCGGAAAACCCAATCGTCGACCTCAAACTCTAGATGCGGCGATGATGATCTGCATATGACTTACAGCCGACTCTGGTGTCGATAACGCTCTGGATAAGCTTCGCTTATCCATCACCTGCTGCACCAAATCTGGTCCCATAGCGCACGCCGCTACGTCAAACCGACTGTCGGCGATCTGCACTTCCTCGTACAAGGCGCGTAAGGCGCCATCGTGAATCTTTGGGTGGTAGCTATTATTATCATGAAACTCAACTAGAGGCAAATGATCCTCCCAGTACCACGAAGTCAATAACGCAGGCTCGCGGCGTATCGCCGAAGTGCGGATAGTGCGATCGACTGTCCGTCTGCGTGGATGGAATGCGATTGCTCGAGCTACTTTCGTCCTAAACCCATACGGAAGGACCTCCGAGAAGTTAGCGTAAGCGGGCTCCTGCATGCGATATGATCGAAATAGGGACTCATGCGGTTTGCGATCTCTCGGATGTAAAATCGCGTAATCTCGGTGAAAAAGTCGTCACCCGGGAAGAAAGTGGGCTGATTTCGTCGGCTTTGTCGACGATAACGAATAGAATCATGCTTCCTGCGAGTGCGGTAATCACGTGATAAAGTCCATGTTGATCACCTCCCACTTCGGTGGGATCTCTAAATGCGCAATAATCCACGGGCCTCTGGTGCTCTATCTTCACTGCGACAACACAGACCGAGCTACAAACTCTGCGGCGTCACTCTTTAAGCCATCCCGCGTCATAGATCTAAGTTACGTGGTACATTTTGGTTGACCCGGATGGATGAGAGTAGCGTCGTGTGTGCTTCCCTAGAACCTGCGAGAAGTCTGCAATATCAGGAACACACACGCCTCGAACCTTGCACCCAGCCGAGTGCTACCTCAGAGACCGCTTCCTCTGAAGAGCGGTATCAGTACCTCGTCAAAGCAGGATCCTCAAACTGTTGCCTCTTCACCTCGCCGGCGATGGAAGACTCGGCAACCTCTCGAACTCGAACCCCATTTGCTATCAGAATCAATCGAATGGACACAGGCTCGCAAGCGATGCAAATCGCGAACCATGCCCTCCATCTCATTTGTCGATGGGCTATCCGTCGACCTCGACTAAGGGCATGCGCCTGACATTGGCCTTCCGGGTGAGTGCGAGGATATCGACATCATAATCCTTAAAACTCTAACCACCGTCTGCATCGTAAGTTCGGCTCCTACGGTGAAGATATCTTTGGAGGCTCTTGTAGTACGTATAAATATCCACATGAACCCCATACAAATAGTGCCTCGAGATCTTGGCGTGAATCATTGCCGACTCCAAATCATGGATGGGAAAGTTCCTCTCATGCTTCTTAAGTGTCGGGATCGTCTGCTATAACCTTGCCTGCTGCGTCAACCACATCCCAAACCGATGCACGGCGTCGCAATACGACATACCGTCTGGACCTGCGGAAAGTAAACGAGGCGGTCGTCGATCTCCTTGATGCTTGGAAACCACGCTCCTGGCATCGATCCACTGAAACTTACGCCGCGAGTCGGCTGATCGATGGTGCGAGATAAGCAAACTTCTCCACGAACGCCCGATAGTAACTGCAAGGCCTGAAGCTACGCCCTCTGCCGGAGTAGTGGGTCTAGGCCAAGTCTGTTGCCTCGATCTTGGTCGTATCCACCCGAATACCGTCAGCCCTCTGATATGCCCAAGAAATGCCACGCCAACCAAAACTCACATTTGGAAAACTTGGCGTATAGCTAGTCTGGAGAACTCGGCCACGGTCTCAAATGCTCGCGTGCTCCTGCTCTGGCGAGAATAAACGAATGTCATCAATGAACACTATCACAAGCGTGTCCAAAAATGGCTTGAACACTCGGTTCATCAAATCCATGAATCGCCGGAGCATTGGTCAATCGAAAGACGCGACCACGAACTCATAATGCGTGCAGGTCGGAATGCGATCCTAGGGACATCCGCCTCTCGACTCGTACGATGATAGCGATCGCGGTCAATCTTGAAAACATCTCGCACCTGCGGTGGTCGAACAAATCATCAATCACAGGAAGGGGTATCTGTTCTTAATAGTCACCTTGTTCGGTGCACGTAATCAACACACGTATGCGGCGTCCCATCCTTCTTCTTCACGAACAATCGGCGCTCCCGGGAGAAACACTAGGCTTTGATGAAGCCGCTTCTCGTAAATCTCTCGGTGGTCCTTGACTCTCTCAACTCGGCGGGTGCCGTTCGTATGGCGGAATGGAAATAGGCGAGTGTCGCTGTGCTCGATACAAAATCTATCTCCCTCTCGGGAGGATACCGAGGTCGTGCAGAAACACGTGCGGGAACTCTCGACTCTGGGGCCCAGAAAATCTGGCGCTGCGACCTCGATATCAAACACGAGCGAGATGGTAGATGTCTTCCTAGCCTTGGTAGGAAATAAACCTACCCCTCGGCGTCTGATGTTCCTCCCACTCGACAACGGCTCCTCGAGAAGCGGAATCGTACTTCTCTCTCCTGCGGTCTACATTAGCGTAGCGAAGCTAACAATCCGTACCGTGATTACGCCGAAATTAGTCATATCAACTCTATCAAGTCGGCTGGGTCAGCAGTGCATATGGTCAACTGGACAAGCCCTATATATCCGTCGAGCTACCACCGATCACCCAGCTGGCGTAGCTACCTCGAAAGGGTCTATGGACTCGAGCTCTATCCACATCTACTAGCGATAAGGGAGATATATGAGACGAATAGAACCGGATCTATCAAGGCGTACACATCATAACGGCCCGATAAAGTACACTTGGCGGCGTCGAGCGGCGCCTCACGGTCTGCCGGTGGACAAGGCATAAATGCGATTACGAGGACCGCTAGCTGAACCAGCGCCCACGACCTCTGCCGCCGCGACCTGCTGGTGCGGTACCACGCCTCGAGGCGAGTGGCGAAGGGATGAAGACCGACAGCGAACCCGGTGACCCCTTACCGTCAGTAGCTCCACGGTGAGACGGACTCGCGTAATGACCTGCGGCCTGAAGTGTAGCAAGCTCGAAGTAGTACCTGACCTCGAATGGAATATACCACATCGGACACCAGGCGGACCTCGATCGGTTAGCACCCTTGCTACTGCAAATCGAAGTCTGGGGCCCCGACACGCCGAATGCTCTGGTTGTACGAAAATGATGTAGGAGTGCTCTGGTGGCACGTGGTGCAAATCTGGAGGCGTCTGCGAGGCCGTCCACCGAAACTACCAAAGATCCGGCCGTCTTGGCGCTTCTTGCTGGCGATATCATCGACCCGTCGGTCTCTGCGCTCCTCACATCAGTGCATGAGCTGCATGCGGGTAATGTCCATACCGCTGAAAAACACCGCGCTGAGACTTCGGCCGTATAATCATCTAGCGGTGATGTAGCGGTGTACCATCCTCCATCTCTGCTACCCAGCGAGGACATATCGAGCCAAAGAATCAAACTCGATGTTGTACTCCTGGCTGTGCGCCTCTGCTGTCTGTGTGCGAAACTTGTGAGCCCGTGCCTCGCCGTACGCGGAGGCGAAGTGAGTGAGAAAAGCCTCGAGAACTGCGTCCCATCTGCTGGAGCGCGTACTCTCCCGAAGCTCGCGAATCAAACCAATCGGCTGCGGTATCACGCGGCCGATCTGAACCGAATCCGCGGACTCGGTCTCGAAGCCTTGATCACCGCGATCCTCATGGCGGCGGATGAACTCCTGCGGATCATCGCCGAGCCTCGACGTAGAACTCTGGCGGGCTACTGACTCAGAAAATCCGTAGCCTCAGCTATGCGATCTCGGGTGAACCCACGAGTGCTTCTGCGTCGGCCTATCCTCGTATGCGGCCCTGATCACGGCGATAAGCGGGCCATCTCCTTGTACCCTAACTCATGCGCGGTGTGGGACATGAGGTGCGTGCTGTGGTCTCTCTTTGGGGCGGCGTCATGAAATCGCCGTCTCGGTATAAATGGGCACGAACCCTCGTGACTCTCGGTCTCCTACTAGCGACTCCTCGGCGCCTTGCCATACGGGCGGGTTGCCTTCGTGGAGGCGTAACTATTCGAGAAGGAATACGTTAGAGGTCGACTTATAACCATGACTTTAAGGCGCGATCTCGAGTGAAGAATGGAAACCAATCCTAAATATCCTATAGCCTCACGATTATTGGTGTGGTGAACACCGATAATCAAGACTACTAGATACGATGCGTAGACACTTTCCGAGGATTAAGCGCTCGATACCCACTTTTGTCACGACCCGTTAGGGGCGATGGTGATGCCTTCCGGACACCCAAGTAGTCATACATCGAGTCGTGGAATATAAAAACAAGACATGAAACAAATGTAAATTGAGACCTGAGTTTATATCTGAGAAAATGTCACCTTTAGAGCATATATATATATATAAGAGTGAACGATTACATCCCAACTTTACAACATGACTCAGACCTCTAGGAATGTAAACAACTATGGCGGGACGGGACCGCCATACCCTGAATGTACATATATCTACAACATCAGGGAGAACAATACCAAAAGTCGAGCCTCCGGAGAAGATGGAGCTCCTGACACCAAAGCAAAGAGCCTAAGGATGCGGATCTAGCACCTGCTTGCCCTTACCTGCGGCATGAACGCAGCCCCCCGAAGGAGGTCAGTACAACAGGTACCAAGTATGCGAAACTGTAAAGTACTTTTAAATGAAATCAAAGTATTTAAAACCATTTGCAAATACAATCAGTTCAATTGCACATAGTGCCATATCACAAACAAGAGGAATAATAGGTGAGCTGTAACATGTCTTTTATAGTCCGCGAATGATCTACGCAAGGCCGATCGACCATAGTATCATTATCGTGCCTAATCTGTACTCCGCGATCCGCATAGGTCACACAGCGCGACCAGCGTGAGGTATTTCCCTCGCGTCGGTAGCTAACCCGGTACCTCACAGACTCGCGATCCGCGTAGTCTCAATAGACCGCGTAGTCACGAGACGCGTAGGCATCCCCGCGTCGGGATAGAAGACGGGAATGATCAATCGTGGAACTCCGCGACTCGCGTAGTCACGCGAACCGCGCGTAGCCGTATAGACCGCATCGAGGTGGCAAGCCCTCGGTATAACAAGTCAAGGGGGTATGTGGTATAACGATAACGATGCTTAACGTTTAACAACGTAAGCACAAAGAATAACATCACAAGACACTAACACACGTAGTATCATAACATGTTTACTTATCAAACCATCTTACTACAATTTGCAGAAGTCAATACAAGATTTTCATAAACAAATAAGTAAAACCGTTCCTTTTATCTTTCTTAAGTCGTTATACCTAACTTCCCATAAAGCTAGTATAACTCTTAAGCTTTCTGTTTAAAAGTCAAGTATTACTCTTCTTTCAAAAATGATTCATAATTCTGTTGAAATACTTCAAGATTCTTATTATTCAGGCTTAAGTCAAAAGACATTGCCGTAAAACTACGTTCAGTTAACACACGTACGTCTACCGTACTATATATATATATTCTTAAAATATCATGCTCAAGAGTATAGGAAGAATCACATACCTTCTTGGCGAAGACCACCTGCCTTCGAATATATGTCGCGCATGATATCGACTATAACGATCAAATACGTCTATCAGCGTCTAGACTATCTTGTATAAAGTTCTAAGCGAGAGGTTCTCTATTCTACAGAAATTTGGGCAGCACTTCCACTACCGTCAAGCTACTCAAGTCTCTTGTAAAAGCGGTCCTATGTAATGCTGGTTCAATTATTCTTTTAAACCCTTCTGTGCTACTTGATTCGATTCTATTCTTTAATATCCTTCATATCTTATACTCAAGTCTTAACTATTCTTATATGTAATATCCAATTACAATAGAAGGACAAGAGTATTTACCTCAATAAGCCCAAAATTATCCAAGTTAAATGTCGATCTGAGCAAGGTTTAGCTCTAATTGCATGCTCGATAGCTCAGAAACCCTTAGAAGTTCTTCACAACTTCTACTAAGTACTAAGCGGGATTTGGGCTAGGGTATTTAGGAATAGTAACTACACTTGGAAGACAACTTTCTACCAAGGGGGTGTGCTCGGCCGAAGCCACTAGGCTAGAGGGGAGGGTGTTTCGCTAGGGCTTTCTCAAGGGGAGGAGTTTTGGACGAAACACTACAAGAGAGGAAAGATTTTCAAGACTTGGAGAAATGATTTTGTGGATGAAGAAAACCTTGAGTTAGGGGTATTTATAGGCCAACCAATGGCCAAGATGAAGCCAAGTGTTATGCAAGTGTAGGGTGAGATTCATCCATGTGTACCTTATCCAACTACGCACAAAATATCACAAATATCCTACCTACTCCAAGACCTCCAATTCGTCCCATTACCCACATCCGCCAATTAGGGTGACAAGTGTCGCCCTCTCGTTGGTCCAAAGTATTCGTCTCTGGAAAAATCCAAAAAATATAAATGAAATAGCCGTAATTTTCCCTTCGCAAGTTTTGTAAAACGTTTCGTCGAAAAACGATTCTTTTTGATAGGTGTGCACAATATTTTCGTCCAAAGTGTCTAACTAAGGCTAAACTTTTGTACGTACGTCCTCACGTACATACTCTGGAAATACGGGGTATAACAGATATGTTTGAATTGTTGTACCTTACTTCCGTTCAATATTCTGCACTGTTATCTTGACCGCCGAGGCTGCGTTAAATGCCCGCAGTATTAGGTACACGAGTTGGTGATCCTTGCTCTTAGGATCTCGATTGATTTTAGGAAAAAGCTCCATTTACTCTGGAGGCTTATCTCTTGAACGGTTTCCGTGGTTGTAGATTCGTATATTAGGTATGGCGAGGCCTCATCCATCGTTGATATGTTAAAACTCTTAGAGGTTTGTAGTCACATATTGTGGGTCGGTTGTAAAGGAAAGCGAGGCAACAACCGGTTGTATATATATATCGGGAAGGTAGCCTATCGGCTAACTCCGTTGTTTTATTTCTGTTGTTTTATTTTATAAGTTTCATGTATGTTCACGTGATTATCTCGATGTATACCTATAAAGGGTGCCCGGGTAGGGCACCGATGCTTGAGTGGTCGTGACAAGAAGGATGTGATTTACCTTATTTATGCTTAAAAGTGGATCCTTAGAGATAGTCTTAGCTCCAAATCCTTACGTTTCAATCTGCAATATGCGACCCTTAGAAGCTTATAACCAACTTCTCTTCTTGATCCAACACCAAAAGTTGAAGATCAACTTAGGGTTTTCAAGACCCTATTTGTTATACCCCGTATTTCCAGAGTATGTACGTGAGGGCGTACGTATAAAAGTTTAAGCCTTAAGTTAGGCAAGGACCGGAAATTTTGTGCACAACACACGAAAGGAATCGTTTTTCGACGAAACGTTTTACAAAACTTGCGAAGGGAAAATTCCGGCTATGTCATTTATAATTTTTGCGGATTTTCCCGAGAGATGAAATATTTTGGACCAACGAGAGGGCGACACTTGTCACCCTCTAAGTGGCGGATTCTTGGGCGTCATATGGACGATTTGAAGCATTGGGGTTGGTAGGATATTTTGTGTGGTAGATGGATAAGGTGGGATCCACACATACTTGTCCAAATCCACACCCTACACTTGCCTACCACTTGTCTTGATCTTGGCCATTGGTTGACCTATAAATACCCCCCCTTTGTTGAAGACTTCTTCATCCACAAATTGTTTCTAAGTCTTGAAATCTCCCTCCCCTCTTAGCAAGGCTCTCGTCCAAGCCCTTGGTGAGGCTTTGGCCGAAACCCCCCTCCTTTGAGTGGCCCTTGGCCGAGACACACACCCCCCCCCTACCTTGAGTTGTCTCGTAAAATACTACCCCCCTCTTGGTAGAAATACTCTTCAAGTATTATTCTTATTCCAAAATACCTTGGCCCAAATACCTTGTAGTATTCGAAGGTTACACTTATACTAAAAGCCGAAATACTATTATACTTCCCTTCACTACTAAACGAAACCCTAAGGAAAATTTTCACAGTTGGTTGAAGTATTAGGAAGAAGTTTCGTAGAACTTCTAAGGGTTGTTTGGAGCGGGTTGAGCACCGGAGTAGAATTAGCGGTTCTCGTGGATCGACATTAAACTTGGATAATTTTGGGCTTACCGAGGTAAATAATCCTATCCTTCTATTGTAATTGGAAATTACATATTGTAGTTGTATAGAAATGAATATAAGATTCATAGAAGAGAATTGAAATAGTAAGGATATTACAAAAAAGACTTGAATCAAATCACATCAAGAATATTAATGTAGAAGTTGATGAGACTTATATAACCTTTATAGGTTGAATGTTCTGCGAGTATCATGTACTACTTGAAGGTGGACAAGGCTAGCGGGTTATAGCCGTGGGCGTTTTGCTAATAGTCGATAATCGTCGCAGGTATGTGATTCTTCCTATCCTCTTGAGCATGATATTTTAAAAGAATATATATAGTACGTAGCGTACGTGTCAATCGAACGTAGTTTTACGGCAATGTTTTTACTTAAGCCTGAATAATAAGAATCTTGAAGTATTTTAAGAGAATTAAGAAACCTTTTGAAAGAAGGATAATACTTGGTTTTGAAAGCTTGAAGTTATACTAGCTTTATGGGAAGTTAGGTATAACGACTTAAGAGATAAAAGGAACGATTTACTTAATTATTTATGAAAGCCTTATATTGATTTGGAAATGAGAATAAGTATCGAACAAACCACAGCGTAGCTTAATAAAGGGAAATGTATGACTAATAGAGTATTATTAAAACCAGAAACCTCCATCTGCATAGAAGCTAAGATGAGACAAAATGATATTACATTTCCTAGATCATGGCACTCTAATAAGATTGTTATGAACAAGAATAACCTACTCACACATAAGGCATATGTTTCTCAAATTGTTTTAAAGGAGAATTATATTAGTAAGTGATTAAAACTATGAACTACGAAACCTTTCGAAAATAAAAGACTCGAGTAATTGAACTTAGGCAAACTTGGACGTTTGGAAAGAATGTTGTTACTTGATATTAAAAAGGAAACTGCTTTGGTTTACTTAAAAATAGTCACTCTATTTACGATACTCGAATTATCGTGTGACTTTTGTGAAAGAAGCAGATCTTTTAAAGAATTAATGTATGAAATCTTTGGGGTTAAACCCGAACTTGTTGTCATAAAATAGAAAGTACCTTGGGTAAATAACTTGACTATGTTGGTTTGTGATAGCCTTGTAATACTTTCTAGATTGGTTTGATATGTAATCATGTTATGATACTACGTGTGTTAGTGTCTTATAATGTTTTGTGTAAAGGGGTTTCCCTTGCTGTGCTTATGTTGATTAGCGATAAGTCGTTGTACTGTTATATTATCACATACCCCCTTGACTTGATATACCGAGGGCTTGCCACCCGCGATGCGGAGTCTATACGGCCTACGCGGTCAGTGTGACTATGCGAGCAGCGGTATGCTCCGGGATTGATCATTCCGGTGTTTTATCCCGTCGCGGGATGCCCTATGCGATGCAGTGTGACTACGGTCTATGAGACTATGCGGTCGCGGAGTCCGGGAGGGCAGGGGTTAGCGCGCCGTCACGAGAATACCTCATGCGGGCCTATGTGGCCTATCACGAGCGCAGTATGCTCTAGGACTAGACGCGCACATTGATACTGAGGGCGAGTGGCCAGCTTCGATCATGTGGTGCGGTCTAGAAAGACCCCGTGATATAGTTTTATAGCATTGTTGGTACTGTGGGTTTTAGTAGTCGGCTATGCCTTCGTACTTACCCCGTACGGTTTTATTAGGACACAGGTGGGACCTGGTGTTCATGTGTGCTCCTTGGTGTTATTACATCATGCATCGCGGTGAGAAGGTATTCCACGGGCATGATTGATGTGGTGGGCGTGAGACCCATTGTTGTATTTGAGTAATGACTGAGCGTGAGTCCACGACTTGACGCGTCGCTATATGTGTGTATCGTAAATTGGTTATCATATATGTCTTCGTTTAAATAGACTATTATGATTTCATTTCTGATATTTTCGCCACATACTTGGTACTGTAATCGACCTCGCCCGGGCCGCGTTCATGCCGCAGTAGAGGTACACCACCGTCGATCCTCGCTCTTAGGATCACGGTTCACGTTTTGGGAAGCTCCGCTTTCCGAGGCTTATCTTTAGTATAGTCCCTGTTGTTGTAGGTACTTACATTCGTGGGTATGGTGACCTGTCCCGTCGTTGTTGTTGTAAAACTCGTAGAGGTCTGTAGTCCTGTTGTACAGTTGGGCTGTAACTGTCCATTCTTGAGATATTTATATACTTGCGGCGGCACTCTTTTATTGGATAAAGCGTGTCTCTTTTACTTTGGTTTCATGTCTTGTTTTATATTCCACGATTACTCGATGTATGTCTACTTGGGTGCCCGGTAAGGCACGATCCGCGGGCCCGTTTGGTCGTGACAAAAGTGGTATCGGAGCGATTAATCCTCGGAAAGTGTCTACTGACCGTATCTAGTAAGTCACGATTATCGTGTTGTGCACCACACCAATAATCGTCGAGGCTATAGGATATTTAGGATTGGTTTCATTCTTCTCACTCTGAGATCGTGCCTTAGAGCCGTTATAAGTTGGACCCTCTAACGTATTTCTTTCCCGTACTGTTATGCCTCCGCGCAAAGCCCGGGAGGCGCAAGGCAGTAGAGGCGCAAGTAAATGAGAGGGTTACTAGGCACGGGCAATCATCACCTGAGGTGGTGCTTCATTCGGGAGTTACGCACGTCGCTAGCCCCAGAGAGTTTAGCACCGCGGTTCCCATCTGCGCCATGACATTTACGCCTTCGCCCACAACCGGAAACAGAGAATATAGATTGCAAAGCGACTGCATTAGCTAGGGATTTGGCTACAGAGAGTTTATGATACGATTTATCACGGGTCTTCATGACTATCTAAGAGAGGTTGTGCAAGAGTAGCTCTTGATCGGGCTTGATCATGGCACGTGCGAGCTTCAACGCCACGAGGAAAGTGGAGATCGGCGGATTAACCAAGATCGGCGAGAGGCGGTCGGCGGTCCTTTGTAACTTTCGAGGCAAATCGCATCAGCAGCAGACTGGATATGCGCCCCCGCCGGTGCAGAGTGGTCCTCCACAGGGTTCAGGACGTTCGGTGTATGCAGGAGTTGGTCAAGGCTCCAGGGCTTCTGGTGCACAGATACACGTAGGTCCAGCCAGCCGATTGCTTTTTCCCGGTGTACAGATGTGCCAGCGTCATCGAGAACGTCATCTTTGTTGATGCTTGTTTTACTGCGGTCGCCGAGGTGTGTCGAAAGGATGTCTAGTAGGAGGGATGCAAGAGGACTCGACCACCGGATCGATTGCGGTCGATGAGTTCGGAGAGGGTGTTAGCTAGGAGGCCACCCCACCCCTGTGGCCGTTGTGGTAAGTGTTATTGTGGGAGTGTCGACTTCTTCGACTTGTTATGCTTGCGCCAGCGGAAGGATTGATTGGAGCAGAGGTAGTGAAGCGGTAGATACATGTATCCTTAACCCTCTAGAGATTGTATGTGTGATAAGATAAGTATATCTTAAGTGTTACGTTCAGTTAACATTGTGTAAATTGTGATTAGAAATCATGGTTAGTTAACCAGGTAAGATTGGGGGATAGAGGAAGTGTGAGCCTTAGAGTTTTATACGTAGAGACCTTAGAGGCGAGGTCATCTCGAGTAAAAGATGTATTTTTATGTTTGACCCTTATCAGAGTGCATAGTAAACGTGAGATATGTTTGTGTGATAAATCCCTGAGTGGTATGAAATGAAAGAGGGTAGTTGAGCTAAGAAGACCACTAGGTTTTTCGTGACTTGATTAGTGAGATTGTTCCGGATTGGGGAACAAGAGTTTTTGCGCGATAGCGGGTCGGGTTGAGGACTAATCGCGAGTCAACCCGCGGCCTGTTTTGTGGTGGGGTCAGTTTGTGGTGGTCCCGATTGGTGTTAGGGTCATGAGGGTGTTAGGCCCAAGTTTAGTTAACCATCGTACGAGTTCGTGGATGCATTCGACCAGTAGTCGGGCCGATGAGGTCAGCCCATCTTGTCTTTCAGTCAGGACCGTTTACTCGGCAGAGGGTTATGTGAGATGTTACATCAGGAAGGTTGTAAGGCTGCACGAGGTGCCTACTTTCACCTTATGATAGGAAGTGGAGCCCGGTTCTGCTTTTCTTTGCGAAGTTTTACGAGCGTGGTTGGGAACTTCGGGTGAGTCTCGATGGCGCGTTCGCCCGGGCGGTGTTTGGATTTCAGGGGTAGCTGTGAGGATTGTTGCCTCCTGTTGAGGGAGTGTTTTTATAACTACCATTTCAGTATTCGGATATCGCCTTACGAAGCCTCGTAGGCGGAAGTGTAAGTCACGGTCGATTGGTTCGATGTTGGCAAAGTTCGAATAGTTAGTTCATACTTGTTTCAGATGTGGATAGGTGAAGCCTATCCGGGAGAGGTTATCGGCAGCTCGAGTCAACGAAGTCGTGCGGATAATCGGCGGCGACGCTGAGTTGAGTCGACGGGTCTTCAGGTACCACCGGAAGAGGTGACGAGATTCGGAAACAGAGAAACTTAGCCCGAGTTACTTTGGGCCTTTTCGTGTCATGTGAAGAATAGGCCGTTGCCTATAGTTAGCATTGTCGTCCGAGGAGGCGTCGTCCGATCTTTCATGTTGCTATGTTCTAAGAGTATCGAGATCCATCCGCAGTATTCTCGATTAATGATGACCAAGTTGGAGGTAGTAACCCGAGTTTTGGAAATCAAGCGATAATGAATGTGGTAAGTTATGAGAAAGAGTTCGAGTGTGCGAGAAGAGTACGACGTAAGGGACGAAGCGAGCATGTGTTGAGAACATAGATGTGATCTTTTCTTTTGTAAAGTGAAGGTGCGAAGGGAGTATCTTTTAGCCCTTGGGTGGGAGTTTGGGTGATGTTAGAGGTGATTCCTCGTGGACTTGGATGTAAGTATTTGCGCGTGTTTTACGTGGCCGTGTATGGCATTTGCAAACCGGTTAAGCTATGAGGAACTTGATCGTTATCCTGCTTGAGAAGGAACATTCGGACGAATGTTTCTAAGGAGGAGAATGTTATACCCGTATTTCCATAGTATATGCGTGAGGCGACGATAAAAGTTTAAGCCTTAAGTTAGGCAAGGACCGAAAATTTTGTGCACAACACACGAAAGAAATCATTTTTCGACGAAACGTTTTACAAAACTTGCGAAGGGAAAATTCCGGCTATGTCATTTATAATTTTTGCGGATTTTTCCGAGAGATAAAATATTTTGGACCAACGAGAGGGCGACACTTGTCACCCTCTAAGTGGCGGATTCTTGGCCATTTGGACGATTTGAAGCATTGGGGTTGGTAGGATATTTTGTGTGGTAGATGGATAAGGTGGGACCCACACACACTTGTCCAAATCCACACCCTACACTTGCCTACCACTTGTCATGATCTTGGCCATTGGTTGGCCTATAAATACCCCCCCTTTGTTGAAGACTTCTTCATCCACAAATTGTTTCTAAGTCTTGAACTCTCCTCCCTCTTAGCAAGGCTCGCCCAAGCCCTTGGTGAGGCTTTGGCGAAACCCCTCCTCCTGAGAGGCCCTTGGCCGAGACACACACCCCCCTACCTTGAGTAGTCTCGTAAAAATACTACCCTCTTGGTAGAAATACTCTCCAAGTATTGTTACTATTCCAAAATACTGCCCAAATACCTTGTAGTATTCCAAGGTTACACTTATACTAAAAGCCCAGAAATACTATTATACTTCCCTTCAGTCACTAAACGAAACCCTAAGGAAAATCTTCATAGTTGGTTGAAGTATTAGGAAGAAGTTTCGTAGAACTTCTAAGGGTTGTTTGGAGCGGTTTAGCACCGTAGGTGAGCTAAACGTTGCTCAGATCGATATTAAACTTGGATAATTTTGGGCTTACCGAGGTAAATAATCCTATCCTTCTATTGTAATTGGAAATTACATACTGTAGTTGTATAGAAATGAATATAAGATTCATAGAAGAGAATTGAACTGTAATAGAAGGATATTACAGAAAAGACTTGAACTGAAATCACATCAGAAGAATATTAATGTAGAAGTTGATAGACTTATATAACCTTTATAGGTTGAATGTTCTGCGAGTATCATGTACTACTTGAAAGGTGGACAAGGCTAGCCGGGTTATAGCCGTGGAGCGTTTTGCTAATAGTCGATAATCATCGCGAGGTATGTGATTCTTCCTATCCTCTTGAGCATGATATTTTAAAAGAATATATATAGTACGGTAGACGTACATGTGTCAACTGAACGTAGTTTTACGGCAATGTTTTTTTACTTAAGCCTGAATAATAAGAATCTTGAAGTATTTCAAGAGAATTAAGAAACCTTTTTGAAAGAAGGATAATACTTCGTTTTGAAAGCTTAAGAAGTTATACTAGCTTTATGGGAAGTTAGGTATAACGACTTAAGAGAGATAAAAGGAACGATTTACTTAATTATTTATGAAAGCCTTATATTGATTTCGGAAATGAGAATAAGTATCGAACAAACCACAGCAGCGCTAATAAAGGGAAATGTATTGACTAATAAAGTATTATTAAAACCAGTAGAATACTCCATCTGCATAGAAGCTAAGATGAGACAAAATGATATTACATTTCCTAGATCATGGCTGCTCTAATAAGATTGTTATGAACAAGAATAACCTACTCACACATAAGGCATATGTTTCTCAAATTGTTTTAAAGGAGAATTATATTAGTAAGTGATTAAAACTATGAACTACGAAACCTTTCGAAAATAAAAGACTCGAGTAATTGAACTTAGGCAAACTTGGACGTTTGGAAAAGAATGTTGTTACTTGATATTAAAAAGGAAACTGTTTCGGTTTACTTAAAAAAGATAGTCACTCTATTTTTGATACTACGGGTATCGTGTGACTTTTGTGAAAGAAACGGATCTTTTTAAAGAATTAATGTATGAAGTACTTTGGGGTTAAAACCCGAACTTGTTGTCATAAAATAGAAAGTACCTTGGGTGAATAACTTGACTATGTTGGTTTGTGATAGCCTTGTAATACTTTCTAGATTGGTTTGATATGTAATCATGTTATGATACTACGTGTGTTAGTGTCTTATAATGTTTTGTGTAAAGGGGTTTCCCTTGCTGTGCTTATGTTGATTAACGATAAGCCGTTGTACTGTTATATTATCACATACCCCCTTGACTTGATATACCGAGGGCTTGCCACCCTTGATGCGGGTCTATACGGCCTATGCGGTCTGTGTGACTATGCGGAGCAGCGGTATGCTCCAGGATTGATCATTCCGGGTGTTTTATCCCGATGCGGGGGATGCCCTATGCGGTCTGTGTGACTATGCGGTCTATGAGACTATGCAGACTGCGGGAGTCCAGGAGGGTACCGGGGGTTAGCTGCCCCCGATGCGAGGAATACCTCATGCGGGCCTATGTGTGGCCTATGCGGAGCAGCGGTATGCTCCAGGACTAGACGCGCACATTGATACTGAGGGCGAGTGGCCAGCTTCGATCATGTGGTGCGGTCTAGAAAGACCCCGTGATATAGTTTTATAGCATTGTTGGTACTGTGGGTTTTAGTAGTCGGCTATGCCTTCGTACTTACCCCGCATTTTATTAGGACACAGTGGGACCGGTGTTCATGCTGCTTGGTGTTATTACATCATAGATCGCCGTGATGAGGAAGGTATTCCACGGGCATGATTGATGTGGTGGGCGTGAGACCCATTGTTGTATTTGAGTAATGACTTTGAGGGCGTGAGTCCCTGACTTGACGTGACTGCTTACATATTGTGTATCGTAAATTGGTTATCATATATGTCTTCTGTTTAAATAGACTATTATGATTTCATTTACGATTTTTGATTTCACATACTTAGTACTTGTATCGACCTCCTTGAAGTGCGTTCATGCCGCGGTAGAGGTACACGATCGTCGATCCTCGCTCTTAGGATCACAGTCATTTGGGAAGCTCCGTTTCTCCGAGGCTTATCTTTGGTATAGTCCACGTTGTTGTAGTACTTACATTCGGGGTATGGCGAGACCCTGTCCCGTCGTTGTTCTTGTAAAACTCTTAGGTCCGTAGTCCTGTTGTAAAGTTGGGATGTAATCGTTCATTCTTGAGATATTTATATACTTGCCGGGAGCACTCTTTTTATTGGATAAACTGTGTCTCTTTTACTTTGGTTTCATGTCTTGTTTTATATTCCGCTGATTACTCTGATGTATGTCTACTTGGGTGCCCGGGGTAAGGCACCAGTCACGGGCCCCGGTTCTGGTCGTGACACTATTTTAGGCCAAGGGGTTTTAAATGGGATTAGGGGTGTTTAATCTTGGCTAATACTTGGTTAGCAATCTTCACCTTGTATATATGAACAACACTTGGAAGATTTACTAATCTTGTTCTTGATTTCCTGAAGAAAATCGAGAGAGAGAAGAGAGATATAGAACTTTGTGTATGAAAAATGCTAAGTCTTCCAAGGCTCTCTCTATATAGATGATTATAGCTTTGGGCACAAGACAAGTGGAGTGGGACGCATGGTCCACTTGTCTTCATCTCCAAAATATCTTCCAAGTCCAAGTCAAATGGTCAATGCCATGTGGGCGTGACACGTGTCACCCTCCCATTGGTCCAAAATTATTTTTTCCCCTAAATATCCATATTTGGTCAAAATATCTCAAATCTTTGTGGGCCCCATAATTTCGTAAAATTTTCCTGTGGGCCCTACATGACCAAATTCAAGACTTGAAAATCCAAAACTCCAGAATATTCTATGAATCCCAAATACCAAATTTGAGAATCAAATTCCAACTAATAACCCTTTTTTCTTCACGAGGTTCCAAAATATTTCCTTAAGAGAATAGTTATACATTATCCTAACGTTCAAGTCTTACTTACGTTCTCGAATACATGTCTTGTAATTACGGGGTGTAACATTCTTCCCCCCTTAGAAACATTCGTCCCGAATGTTCACACTAGGTTTAAACTAAACAGATATCGGCATAGTCCCTTTTAACTATACCCAACAAGATCAAATATGCCGCACATGACCACAATATAACACTCATGCATATACATCAATCAAAGTATGCAAGTAGGAAATCGAATTATCTGTAGGTGTAGGGAACAAGTGAGGATACTTCTTCTTCACCACATCTTCCGCTTCCCACGTCATCACTTCCTTATTATTGTTCCGCCACAATACCTTGACGGAAGCCTCATCCTTAGACTGTAACCTTCCAACTTGGCGATCAAGTATGGCTATGAGACTCTCCTCATAAGACAACTACTCTGTCACCTGAACATCATCTACTGGGAAGACTCTAGAAGGATACTTACGTAGCATCGATACATGGAACACTGAATGTACTACTTCCAAAACAGATGGTAGATCCAACTCATAGGCTATCTCGCCTATACTACGAATAACCTGATAAGGCCCAATGTATCTCGGGCTAAGTTTCCCTTTCTTACCAAACCTCATCATACCCTTCATGGGTGATACCTTCAAGAATACCCAATCATTAAGTTGAACTCTAATTGTCGACTCTGGGCTGCTAATAATCTCTCTCGGATAAGCTTTACCTTATCCACAACTTGTTGTATCTTGTCTGGGCCAAGTAACTTAGTCTTCCCACATCAAACCAATCAATAGGTGACATGCACCTCCTCCTATAAGGACTCGTATCGGGCCATCTGAATTTTAGAATGGGAACTATCGTTATACGCAAACTCAACGAGTGGTAAATGATCCTCTTAGCTACCCCCTGAAGTCCATAGTATCACCATCTATCCTATACATATAACGTGTCCCAGTCCTCTCGTGAGGGACTAGGTGGAATGAAGTCATATATATGGATACCCGTCTATCAACTGTGGATGCCTGTCCATCAACCGTGGATGCCTGTCCACTTATACGTATCCCATCCCATAATAATATGCAAGTGTTGCAGATCGTGCAACCCGTCCCAATAAATATACATATAACTATCATGGATAATTGTCCTTAAACCCATATAGAGTCATACTTCCTCTGAGTACGAGGCAAATCCTGTAATGAAATACATATTAATCACCTCCCACTTCTAAGTCGGGATCTTTATCGCCTGTAGTAACCCACCAGGCTTCTGGTGCTCAACCTTGACCTACTGACAATTCGGACACTGAGCAGCAACCCTGCTACGTCTCTTTTCAGTCCATCCCACCAATATACATATCTGAGGTCATGATACATCTTCGCGGACCCTGGATGAATAGAATAACGAGCATTGTGTGCCTCTCCCATAACCTGATGTCGAAGCCCTGCATTATCAGGTACACACAATCTACCTTCACCTTAGCACCCTATCAGGTGCAACCTCAATCGAGACTCCCCCTTACGAAGAGTCGTACCTCTATACCGTACTAGAACCGGATCCTCATACTGATGCCTCTTCACCCCTTCTATGATGGAGAATTCGGCAATACCTTGAACAAGAACTCCATTGTCACCGGAATCAACCAACCGGACTCCAAGACTGGCTAGCCCGTTATCTCACGAACTATTTCCCTTCTATTTGGTTGCACATCTGTCAGGCTACCCATAGATCTACAACTAAGAGCATCTGTAACCACACTGGCTTCCCCGGGCGGTATAGAATATCAACATCATAGTCCTTAAGTAACTCTAACCACCGCCTCTGCCGTAAGTTTAGCTCCTTCTGTTTGAAGATATACTGGAGACTCTTGTGATCCGTATAAATATCCATATGAACCCAAGATAAGTAATGCCTTCAAATCTTCAAGGCATGTATCACAGTTGCCAGCTTCAAATCATGGATAGGGTAATTCTTCTCATGTTTCCTAAGTTGTCGGGACGCACATGCTATAACCTTATTGTGCTGCATCAACACACAACCTAGCCCAACACTCGAAGCATTAAAGTAAATAACATAACCCTCTAGTCCCTCAGAAAGAGTTAGAACTGGAGCCGTAGTCAACTTATCTCTAAAAAACTGGAAGCCTTTCTCTCACTTCCGAAATATTCGGGTATATATATAGTCTCAATTATGATTCCTGTTTCCAATCCTTGGTGTTATTACATTCAAACTTGGTCATTATAATTAGATTCAAATTCCTTCACTTGCCTCTTGGCTAAGACTTTCTGCCGATCGCAATTTAGGAGGAGATTTCCTTGATCTTGTTAAGTAGTAATCCCATTACTCTACCTAGCTCATAGAGATTATAATCATGTGTTTAAACCCAATTAACGGTATTACATGATCCAATGGCTTGCCCAAGCTTTTGTGTCTTATCATTATTAAGTCTCTCATCGTCCGAGTGCCTATTCGTCTTACCTTTATTTTTCCATTTCAAGTTGCCCTGGGGGTCTCTTATCTCACCGTATTTCTCATACTATCTTTCCCACCATTACAGGTTTACCACATTTGGTCGAGGTGTTCCTACTGCCCATCATTTTCTAATGGTTTTTACACTAGTCTGGGGTAATTATACCTTGTGAAACCTATATAACTATAGTTGCATTCGCCTTTATCATTCTTGTCATAATTGTCACGACCCGATCCCGGGCCCGTGACTGGTGCCTTACCCCGGGCACCCTAGTGATACAACATCAGAGAAAATCAGCGGAAATAAAAACATAAAAATGAAACAAGATATATGATAAGAACAGGATAACCAAAACGGTCGCCTTCCAATAATATATATACAAATCTTTTAAACCGAACAGTTTAATCCTTTTTACAAACCCTGCCCACAACAAGACTGATGCACTTAAGAGTTTTTATACAACATGACGAGTGGGCCCGCCATACCCCGAATGTACAAGTACCTCTGATGTGACTATACTAAAGATAAGCCTCCGAGAAACGGAGCTTCCCGATATGGTGAATTGTGATCCTATGGCGAGATCAACGGCCCGGTGTACCTCTACTGCGGCATGAACGCGGCGAGGTCGGTCTGACAGTACCAAGTATGTGAAATCGAAATATCGTAAATGAAATCATAGCTTGATCATATAAAGCGGGGAGACATGTATGATAACCAAACTACCCACAATAAATAAGCCATGTAAGTCGTGACTCACGCCTCAAGTCATCAATCGAATATAACTATGGGTCTCTACGCCTCAACATCAATCATGCCTGGAATACCTTTCTCTTCACCGCGGTCTATGATATAATAACACCAATGAGTACATATGAACACCAAGTCTGCGAGTCATAAACCGCACGGGGCAAATCGAAAGGCCTAACTACCGAATACCAAAGCCGCATCATCAACTGACCGGGGCAAGTACGAAAGCCAACTACCAGATACCAAAGCCGTACTAACAATACAATACAATCAAACCACGGAGCTAATACGGGGCAAGTACGAAAGCCGACTACCAGATACCAAAGCCGCGGTCACGTGATGACGGCAATCTGAGGGCTAACTACCGATACTGGGCCATATCACGAGACTCGCCATGAAGGCGATATGGGCAAGTACGAAGCCACTACGGATACCAAGCCGTGTCACGTAGCTGGCCGGCAATCTGAGGCTAACTACGGATACCAAGGTCGATCACGACTTCGCCACTAAACCGAGCGGGCAAGCGAGGCTAACTACCGGTACCATAGGCGAATCAGCCACGAGGCGGGCAAGTACGAAGCCACCACCGATACCAAGGCGAATCGATGAAACCTCATGGAGAGCTAGTCCATGGAATAACACTATCAACAGGAGCGTACCCGTGGAATTCTCCGTCACTGCCGGTACGTCCAAGTAATATCATAACAAATCAGCCGGCCCTACATTGAGAGACGCGGCGGTATAGAAATACAATACTAGCACGACAAGGCTATCACACGCAAACATACACAACTCAAGGTACTTTCATTTTATGCCAAAGTCCAGGTTTTAACCCCAAAGTTCTACGTACGTTAAATTCTTTTTAAAAGATCCATTTCTTTTACAAAGGTCACCCGATGCCCGTATTATAAAAATAGAGTGACTAACATTTTTTTAGTAAACCAGAACAACTTCCATACTTTCCTTTCTAAACCAAAACACTTCTCCTTTTAAAATCAAGTTACAACATTCTTTTCCAAAGTTCAAGTTTGCCTAACTTCAAATGTTCACGTCTCTTATTTTCGAAAGATTTCATAGTTCATAGTCTTAATCATTTAATAACGTAATTCTCTTTTTAAAACAATTTGAGCAACATATGCTTTATGTGTGAGTAGGTTATTCTTGTTTATAACAATCTTATTAAAACAGCCGTATTCTAGGAAATGTAATACAATTTTGTCTCATCTTAGCTTCTATGCAGATGGAGGTTTCTACTGGTTTTAATAATATTTTATTAGTCATTACATTTCCCTTTATTAACGCTTATTGTGGTTTGTTAGATACTTATTCTCATTTCAAATCGAAGAAACATTATTCCTTTTACAAACCAAGCACTCATTACTCACGAATGAAGTTTCACGCTTTAACAAAATTCATATTAAATCATTTAAGTCACGTCTCTTATCTTTTGAGATCAAGTCTCTTAACTTTTAAAATCAATAAACCATTTTATTACTCTTAAGTCGTTATACCCAACTTCCATAAAGCTAGTATAACTCTTAACTTTCAAAACCAAGTGTTACTCTTCTTTCAAAATGGTTTCTTAATTCTTTTGAAATCTTGATTCTTATTATTCATGCTTAAGTCCAAAGACATTGCCGTAAAGCTACGTTAACGACGTCGTCTACCGTACTATATATATATATATACTTTTAAAATATCATGCTCAAGAGTATAGGAAGAATCACATACCTCGCGACGATTATCGACTATTAACAAAAGCGCCCAAATCTTGAGTCCTGTTAGCCTTTTCCACCCTTCGAGTAGAATATGCTACTCGCGATTTCAACCTATATCGGCCAAGAGTCTATCAGCGTCTAGACTATTCTGTAAATACTTCTAGATACTGATTCCTTTATTCTACGGAAAATTGGGCGACTTCCCTACCCGTTAAGCTTCACGAGTCTCATCAGAATCGCATGTAAGTACAGTTCAGTCTTCGCCTTTAATATTCTTCTGATGTGATTTCAATTCAATTCTCTTCTTTTATACCATCCTTATAAACGTCTTATACACATTTCTATACTACTACAATATGTAATTTCCAATTACAATAGAAGGACAATAGTATTTACCTCGATAAGCCCAAAATTATCCAAGATTATATGTCGATCCTGAGCAACGTTTAGATCCTACTCTGGGCGCTCCAACCCGCTCCAAACAACCCTTAGAAGTTCTAAACAAATTCTTCTTAATACTTCAACCGGCTATGAAGATTTTCTTAGGGTTTCGTTTAGTGGCTAAAGGAAGTATAATAGTATTTAGGCTTTTAGTATAAGGGTAACCTTGGAATACTACAAGGTATTTGGGCAGGTATTTTGGAATAGTAACAATACTTGAGAGTATTTTTCTACCAAAGGGGTGTATTTACAAACAACTAGGCAGGGGTAGACTCTCGGCCAAGGTCCTTCTCGAGGGAGGACTTGGGCGAGACTCACTTAAGGGAGAGGAATTTTTGCCTTGAAATTTCAAGTGAGGATGAAGAAATAGTCTTGCACTAGAGGGGTATTTATAGGACATTCAATGGCCAAGATCAAGCCAAGTGAGGGGGCAAGTGGAGGGTCAAGATTTGGACAAGTGTTTGTGGGTCCCACTTGCTCATCAACTACACAAAATATCCTACCAACTACTTGACAAAAATCCAAGGAAAAACGCCCAAGTTCGTCCCCCACTTTACCGTCCACTTGAAGGTGACACTTGTCACCCTCTCGTTGGTCCAAAATATTTCATCTCTCGGAAAAATCCGCAAAAATTAAAAATGACATAGCCGTATTTTTCCCTTCGCAAAGTCCGGAAAACGTTTCGTCGGAAAACGACTCTTTTCGCTAGTTGTGCACAAATTTCGCCACTTTGCCTACTTAAGGCTTAAACTTTTATACGTACGCCCTCACGTACATACTCTGGAAATACGGGGTATAATATTCTCCCCTCCTTAGAAACATTCATCCCGAATGTTCCTTCTCAAGACAGATAACGATAAAGTTCCTCTCAAAGACATGTTCACTTCTTTCCTTACTCGTCGTACTTCTTTCGAACACTTGAACTCTTTCTAGAATCGTACCATACTTGATCATCGCTTCGATTTCAAAACTTTGAGTCACCACCTCCAAACTTGGTCATCTTACTAGCCTCGATCTCCAAGGCCATTCCACCTTCACGATCCGATTCTGGTCGAACACGTCCACAAACTCATCGATGGACATCTAAACTTTGGCCTAGCACCCTCGTGACCTACCACCTGCGGGACCACCCAGAACCGACCCCACCCTAATCAAGCTACGGTTGACCCGCATCGGTCCTCAACCCGACCATGTCGCGCCAACTCTTGTTCCCCGATCCGGAACAATCTCACTAAACAAGTCCAGAAAGCTACCACTGTCATCTTACACAACCCACAGAATTATCCCACAATACATTAATACGCAAACCAAGTATCTTGACAAAGACTAACCGTAAAATCTTTTATTCAAGCCGGCCTTACATCTAAGGTCTCAACGTGTAATATTCTAAGGTTCATACCTTCCCTGTCCCCATACTTATTCTTTCAACTAAACATGTCTCTAAACCACAATATACACAATGCTTGTATGCATAGTACTCAACATATAGTCATCGCATCACGCATGCTAAACTCTAGAGGGTTAAGGATATACCTGAAACGATAGGCGGTTCAAAGGACTGCTAAAACTGGGAACTTCTATCGCGACCTCTGCCGTGGCCTGCCGGTGTATGAGCATCCTGCCTTGCTATGGAAGGTGAAGAACCCGCAACTGATCTCGTAGTCTGCGCTATCCTACCAGTGCTACCCCGGTGCCTGACGCCAAATGGCCTTGTTGGCCGCAAGCATAACAATCTCCCAAACTAGTACGACATTCTCCCTTATGAAGTTTTCCACAACGGCCACACTGAGACAAGGGCGACCTTATCCGCGAGCACTTACTCCCCGAAAATCTGAAACACGAGAGCCCGACCGGCTCACGAATATCCCGAATGTCCGCAGCGCGGGGACCACTCTGCTGGCGGAGGTACATAGCTGCTGTCGAGGCGGTCCGCCTCGAAAGTTATCAAGGACCTGCTGTTACGTCCTCTTCACGATCCCGTCATTCCGCCGACCTCTCCGCCTCACTCCAAGTGCATAAGCATGCGCGGCAATGTCCATGCCCACAAGAGCTACACCCGCGCAACTCTCGCCAAATAATCGCCGAGCCCTGTGATATAGCGGTGCACTCTGTCCTCCATCTCGCTACTAACGCGGGACATACCGAGCCAATGAGTCGAACTCACATTGTACTCCCAACCGCACGCGCGCTCTGCCTCGACACCAAAACACGTTGGCCCAGCCCTCGCCTGTGGAGGCAAGAAATGTGCAAGAAATGCCTCGAGAACTCGTTCAAATAGGCGAGGCGCATGCTCCCGACAACTCCCGCGAATCAAACCACGATGCAGATCACGCGCGATGTGAACCTAAGACCACCGACGGTCTCCGGCTTGATCACTCTACGATCCACAGAATCGTGCGATGAACTCGCGGATCATCCTCGTGCCTCGATCCATAAAACATCGGTCGCGACTCGAAAGTCCCGCATCTCAAACTATCTGCTCTTGGGTGAACTACGGTACTACGTCACGGAATCGCCATCCACTTATCCTCGTGCCTTGCCACTATCTTGGCCAATAATGGACCATCTCCTGTAACCCGTCTCCTCTCGCTCCGTGATGGGATCAAGGCTCAGTGCGTGGTCTCGGCCATCGCTGCGCTTCTAAACTCTTGAAATTTGGCGGCGTCGCAAAACTCGCCGTCAAGCACTATCTCGAGTAATGGCCGCTCGCGCCCCGTGCTCTCAGTATCCTACCAGCTTCTCATTGCCTTGCCCATCTGGGCAGGTTGCAAGGCGCGAGGCATAAGCGGTAAAACGAAATCGTCGAGGGGTCCAACTTATAACACAGCTCTAAGGCACGATCTCAGAATGAGAAGAATGGAAACCAATCCTAAATGTCCTGCAGCCTCCTGATTATAGATGTGGTGCACAACACACCGATAATCAAGACTCTACTAGACACGGTTTGTAGACACTTTTCGAGGATTAACTGCTCTGATACCACTTTTGTCATGACCCGATCCAGGGCCCGTGACTGGTGCCTTACCCCGGGCACCCTAGTGATTCAACATCAGAGAAAATCAGCGGAAATAAAAACTTAAAAATGAAACAAGATATATGATAAGAACAGGATAACCAAAACGGTCGCCTTCCAATAATATATATACAAATCTTTTAAACCGAACAGTTTAATCCTTTTTACAAACCCTGCCCACAACAGTACTACAGACCTCTAAGAGTTTTTATACAACATGACGGGACAGGGCCCCGCCATACCCCTGAATGTACAAGTACCTACAGTGACAGGGGACTATACCAAAAGATAAGCCTCCGGAGAAACGGAGCTTCCCGATATAGTAATCAGTGATCCTATGGCGAGGATCAACGATCGTGTACCTCTACCGCGTGGCATGAACGCAGCCAAGGAGGTCGGTAACAGTACCAAGTATGAAATCAAAATATCAAATGAAATCATAGCGATATATAAAGCGAGACATGTATGATAACCAAACTATATCCACAATAAATAGCGATCATAAGTCGGGGACTCACGCCTCAAGTCATCGAATATAACTATGGGTCTCACGCCTCAACATCAATCAACCACGTGGAATACCATCTTCACTGCCGGCAGACTATGATATAATAACACCAACGAGTACATATGAACACCAAGTCCTACGAGTCATAAAACCGTGGGCAAGCACGGGCGCTAACTACCGAATACCAAAGCCGCATCATCAATCGACCGCAAGTCGAAAGCCAACTACGGATACCAAAGCCAGACTAACAATACAATACAATCAAACCACGAGGCGTCACGGGCGCACGAAGCCGACTACCGATACTGCGCCGTGTCACGTGGCGACCGGCAAGTACGGCGGATAACTACCAGATACCAAGGCCATATCACGAGACTCGCCACGGCCGATACGGCAAGCACGGCCGACTACCGATACCAAGCGCCGTGTCACGTAGGCGACGGCAAGTCTGAGGCTAACTACCGATACCGCGTATCACGAGACTTCGCCACTAAACCGAACGGCAAGCGCGAGGGCTAACTACCAGGTACCAAGGCCGAATCAGCCACGAGACGGGGCAAGTACGAAAGCCGACCACCAGATACCAAGGCCAAATCAGTAAGAAACCTCATGGAGAGCTAGTCCATGGAATAACACTATCAACAGGAGCGTACCCGTGGAATTCTCCGTCACTGCCGGTACGTCCAAGTAATATCATGACAAATCAGCCGGCCCTACATTGAGAGACGCGGCGGTATAGAAATACAATACTAGCACGACAAGGCTATCACACGCAAACATACACAACTCAAGGTACTTTCATTTTATGCCAAAGTCCAGGTTTTAACCCCAAAGTTCTACGTACGTTAAATTCTTTTTAAAAGATCCATTTTTTATACAAAGGTCACCCGATGCCAGTATTATAAAAATAGAGTGACTAACATTTTTTAGTAAACCAGAACAACTTCCATACTTTCCTTTCTAAACCAAAACACTTCTCCTTTTAAAATCAAGTTACAACATTCTTTTCCAAAGTTCAAGTTTGCCTAACTTCAAATGTTCACGTCTCTTAGTTTCGAAAGATTTCATAGTTCATAGTCTTAATCATTTAATAACGTAATTCTCTTTTTAAAACAATTTGAGCAACATATGCTTTATGTGTGAGTAGGTTATTCTTGTTTATAACAATCTTATTAAAGCAGCCGTGTTCTAGGAAATGTAATACAATTTTGTCTCATCTTAGCTTCTATGCAGATGGAGGTTTCTACTGGTTTTAATAATATTTTATTAGTCATTACATTTCCCTTTATTAACGCTGCTGTGGTTTGTTCGATACTTATTCTCATTTCCGAAATCAGTAAAACATTATTCCTTTTACAAACCAAGCACTCATTACTCACGAATGAGGTTTCACGCTTTTTAACAAAATTCATATTAAATCATTTAAGTCACGTCTCTTATCTTTTGAGATCAAGTCTCTTAACTTTTAAAATCAATAAACCATTTTATTACTCTTAAGTCGTTATACCCAACTTCCCATAAAGCTAGTATAACTCTTAACTTTCAAAACCAAGTGTTACTCTTCTTTCAAAACGGTTTCTTAATTCTTTTGAAATACTTCAAGATTCTTATTATTCAGGCTTAAGTCAAAAGACATTGTCGTAAAGCTACGTCGATTAACGACGACGCTTCACCGTACTATATATATATATATATATACTTTTAAAATATCATGCTCAAGAGTATAGGAAGAATCACATACCTCGCGACGATTATCGACTATTAGCAAAACGCTCCAAAGTACTGTAGTCCTGTTAGCCTTTTCCACCCTTCGAGTAGAATATGCTACTCGCAGTACTTCAACCTATATCGGTCATAAGTCTATCACCGTCTAGACTATTCCAAAATACTTCTAGATACGATTTCCTTTATTCTACGGAAAATTGGGCAGACTTCCCTACCCGTTAAGCTACACAAGTCTCATCAGAATACAAATTCTATGTAAATCTGATTCATTTTCCTTTAATATTCTTCCGATGTGATTTCAATTCAATTCTCTTCTTTTATACCATCCTTATAAACGTCTTATACACATTTCTATACTACTACAGTATGTAATTTCCAATTACAATAGAAGGACAGTAGTATTTACCTCGATAAGCCCAAAATTATCCAAGATTATATGTCGATCCGAGCAACGTTTAGCTCCTACTCTGGCGCTCCAACCCGCCTCCAAACAACCCTTAGAAGTTCTAAACAACTTCTTCTTAATACTTCAACCGCTATGATGATTTTCTTAGGGTTTAGTTTAGTGGCTAAAGGAAGTATAATAGTATTTACGGGCTTTTAGTATAAGGGTAACCTTGGAATACTAAGGTATTTGGGGCCAAGGTATTTTGGAATAGTAACAATACTTGGAGAGTATTTTTCTACCAAGGGGGTGTATTTACGAAAACAACTAGGCAAGGGGGTAGACTCTCGCCGAGGGCCTTCTCGAGGGAGGGGACTTGGGCGAGACTACACTTGCTGGGAGAGGAATGTTTGCCTTGAAATTTCAAGTGAGGATGAAGAAATAGTCTTGCACTAGAGGTATTTATAGGACATTGATGGCGAGATCAAGCCAAGTGGGGGGGCAAGTGGAACGTCAAGATTTGGACAAGTGTTTGTGGGTCCCACTTGCTCATCAACTACACAAAATATCCTACCAACTACTTGACAAAAATCCAAGGAAAAACGCCCAAGTTCGTCCCCCACTTTACCGTCCACTTGAGGGTGACACTTGTCACCCTCTCGTTGGTCCAAAATATTTCATCTCTCGGAAAAATCCGCAAAAATTAAAAATGACATAGCCGTATTTTTCCCTTCGCAAAGTCCGGAAAACGTTTCGTCGGAAAATGACTCTTTTCGCTAGTTGTGCACAAATTTCGCCACTTTGCCTACTTAAGGCTTAAACTTTTATACGTACGCCCTCACGTACATACTCTGGAAATACGGGGTATAACAATAATCCTTCATTCTACTCATTATTAAACAAAATATTTCTACCTTGATACTCGATCATATAGTTCCATTCATGCTTATTACCAGCATTCATATCCTCATGACACTTCTTCGACCATTCCCGGGCGAGTGCCTTATGGCTTCGGGAGCTTGTTATTTTTGTGGCCAGCAGGGCCATTTGAGGAGAGATTGTCCGTCCAGAGGCGGCGGGAGTGTTATGGTTCAGCCGACAGGGTCAGTTGCTGGATCTTCTTCTTCTGTGATTATGTGCCCCGAATGGCATGGTGTGCACGGACCAGCAGGCCGCGGCAGAGGTCGTGGTGGTGGTTCCAGTTCTAGCGGTCCACAGAACTGCATATATTCCTTAGCCACCTCGTGATCGTGAGGCTTCCCACGCCGTCACAAGTACATTATTGATTTCATGCTGTGATGTATATGCGTTGATAGATCCAGGTTCTACATTGTCCTATGTGTCCTCTTATTCTTTGGTAGAATCGGGATAGAGCACATGTCGATAGAGCCTTTTGAGGTAGCTACGCCGATGGGTGATTCGATGTTAGGCGGCGGGTGTACAAGGGTTGTCGGTGTTTATTCTGATCGTCGGACCACTAGCAGACTTGATAGAGTTAGAGATGACAGATTTTGATGTCATTATGGGTATGGACTGGTTGGCTTCCTATTATGCCAACATTGACTGTAGAGACAGTTGGTCGGTTCGGTTTAGGTGAGCCGATTATCGAGTGGAAGGGCAACCAACGTCGAGGGGTAGGTTTATTTCTTACCTCAAGGCGGGAAGATGGTGCGAAGAGGTACATCTATCATCCGTTGGGTATTCGATACGAGGTGAGTGCGATTCTTGATCGATGCCGATGGTTAGAGTTTCGGATGTGTTCCCAGACTATCTTCCGGGTATCCCTCCTGATAGGGAGATTGAGTTTTGTATTGATACGTTGCGGACACTTCGACTATATCTATTCCGCCATACGAGGATGGCACCGCCGAGTTGAGAGAGTCAAGGACCAGTGGAAGATTTCTTTGGAAAAAGGCTTTATCGGGCCTAGTGTTTCTCCCCGGGAGCGCGGTTTTGTTTGTGAAGAAGAAGGATGGGGACTGCGTATATGTGTTGATTACAGAAGTGAATAAGGTAACCGTCAGAATAGGTACCCTCCCGAGATTGATGATTTGTTTGACCAGTTGCAGGGTGCGAGGTGTTTCTCCAAGATAGACATGCGGTCTTGTTATACCCCGTATTTCCAGAGTATGTATGTGAGGACGTACGTACAATTGTATAAGCCCTAATTAGGTTTAGGATAAAATTGTGAACTTTCGACGGAAAAGATTCCGAACCTTGTGAAGGAAATTCTACGTTTTTAATATTTTAACCGATTACGGATTTTTCCGAGAGATGAAATATTTTGGACCAATAGAAGGGCGACATGTGTCACCCTTAGTTGGCATGGGTTGGACGAAATGTTGGGCTAGTGGACAAGTCAAAAAGTCAAGTCTTGCAAGATATTTTCTTTGGGTGAGTGGGAGTAGGTGGACGATTTTTTTGTGGGCAAGTGGGAGCTTGCCTTGGACATTTTTTTTTGTGCTAGTGGAAGGCCACATGTCTCTTTGTTGTGGTGGACATATGTTCCAATTTTGTGGTGGACATATGTCCCATTATTGTGGTGAACATATGGTGGAAGACTTCACTTGAACAAGCTACCAAATCTACACCCTCCACTTGCTTGAATCTTGGCCCTTCATTGTTCTATAAATACCCCCCTCTAGTGCAAGACTTCTTCATCCATTAAACATTTTCCAAGTCTCCAAAATCCCTCCCCCTCTTAGTATTTCTCGTCCAAGTCCTTCCCCCCCCCCCCCCCCATTTCCTAGTAGTTTCGTCTGAAACCCCCCCTCCCTTGGTAGAAAAATATTCTCCAAGTATTGTTACTATTCCAAAATACCTTAGCCAAATACCTTGTTGTATTCCAAAGTCACCTCTATACTAAAAGCCCGGAAATACTACTTTATATCCTTTAGTAACAAAACAAAACCCTAGGAAAATCTTCATAGTTGGTTGAAGTGTTAAGTAGAAGTTGTTTAGAAACTTCTAAGGGTTTCTTGGAGCTATCGGAGCGTGCAAATTAAGAGCTAAACGTTGTTCAGGATCGACATTTAAACTTGGATAATTTTGGGCTTACCCAGGTAAATATCTTGTCCTTCTATTGTAGTTGGAGATTACATACTGTAGTAGTAAAGAAATAAGTATAAGATATATGGAAGGAGGGTATAAAAGAAGAGAATTGAACATACTTACATGGGATGTATTTATGGACTTGAGTAGTTTGACGGGTAGGAAGTCTTTGCCCAATTTTCCGTAGGATAGAGAACCTTCGCTAGAATATTCTACTGAGTAGTCTAGGCGTTGATAGGCGTATTTGACTATTATAGGTTGATACTCTGCGCGACATATTCGACTTGGCGGTGGATTTCAGAGGAGGTATGTGATTTTTCCTATCCTCTTGAGCATGATATTTTGATATATATATATATATAGTAGTGAGACGTCGTGTGTTAACTAAAATTGGTTTTACTCTGATGTCTTTTGACTTGAGTTTTAAATAATAAGAATCTTGAAGTATTTCAAAAGAGTTATGAATCATTTTTTGAAAGAAAAGTAATACTTGGTTTTAAAAGCTTAAAGAGTTATACTAGTTTTATGGGAAGTTAGGTATAACGACTTTGTTATACCCCGTATTTCCAGAGTATGTATGTGAGGACGTACGTACATTTGTACAAACCCTAATTAGGTTAAGGATGAAATTGTGAACTTTCAACGGAAAAGATTCTGAACCTTGTGAAGGAAATTCTACGTTTTTAATAATTTAACCGATTACGGATTTTTCCGAGAGATGAAATATTTTGGACCAATAGGAGGGCGACATGTGTCACCCTTAGTTGGCATGGGTTGGACGAAAATGTTGGCCAAGTGGACATGGTCAAAGTCTTGGAAGATATTTTTTTCTTTTGGTTAGTGAGAGTAGGTATTTGGACGGTTTTGTGAGCCATGTGGAAGGCCACATGGCTCATTGTTGTGGGGGACATATGTCCCAAGGTTGTGGTGGACATATGTCCCAACATTGTGGTGGACACTTGGTTGGAAGACCTCATTCTTCACATGGATCCAAATCTTCACCCTCCATTTGTTTTAATCTAGACCATTGGTGGTTCTATAAATACCCCCCTCTTGTGCAAGACTTCTTCATCACTTGAACACTTTCCAAGTCTCAAAATCCCTCTCCCCCTTTGAGAAGATCTCGTCCACACACCCCCCTTCCTAGTAGCTCTCGCCGAAACTCCCCCCCCCCCTCTTGATAGTTCTCGTCCCACACCCCTCTCCCTTAACCAAACTTTGTCCAAAAATTCCTAAACTCTTAAGTGTTCTTCCTTAGTGTATTAGGAAGATTGTTAACCAAAAGTTAGAAAAGATTTCACACCCTAGCCCCTAAAGCCTCACCTTGGCCGAGAGTTGTGAGGACAAGAACCTTAGTGTTCTTCACTTGTTTAGGTTGATTCTTAAAGAGGAGTTGGTTAGGAGCGTAAGGGTTGGTTGGAGCGGGTTGGAGCGCGCGGAGTAGGAGCTAAACGTTGCTCAGGATCGACATTAAATCTTGGATAATTTTGGGCTTATCGAGGTAAATATCTTTGTCCTTCTATTGTAATTGGAGGTTACATACTATAGTAGTATATAAATTGTTACACCCCGTAAATTCAAGAAGATGAGATAAGAACATACCAAGGAATATAAGATTTGAAAGTGGAAAGATAAGTGGGCAAACATGTGTTGGACGGATTTTGAGTCTACCTTGGAGTGTTTTACCCCAGTTGTTAAGGATTTCGAGGTGTTTAAAAAGCCTTGTGTGTAGTCCGTTAAATCTAGTTCCCAACGCAACAAACCGTTCGTCGATAGGACATCGGAGTCAAAAGTTATGGAAGTTTCAAGTTTGGTGCGCAGTCAGGCAAATCAGTGGTTTCGGTTCGGGGGTACAGCGTCGCGGCGCCGGTTGTACTGGGGGTTCGCAGGGGATGCAGTGCCGCGGCGCCGGAATGCTGGAACTTTTCGGAAGTGGAAGCGCCGCGGCGCCGAGGCGGGATTTTTCTGCGGTAAAGGGCGAAAATCAGGGGATATTTTGTTAAAAGCCTACGGGAGGGTGACAAGTGTCCCTCCCATCATTTTGACCAGAAAAGGGGCCTATTTTAGGGCCAATTCTTGGAAGACTTGGCCATTTCATTTTGAAAACCCTCCCAAGGAAATCCTCTCCCTTTCTCTCTAGATCTTTGAAGAAACCTTGCCTTAGGAGAAATTGTTGGAGCGGCGGCAAGAAGGAAAAGTGTGGGTAAACTTGTGGGAAGCGCTGGTGGACGAGTTTGACGGAAAAGAAGTGGAAGAAAGGGGCTTTTGTGGGCTTCTCCAAAGGTAAAAGTTTCCCCTTCTCTTGGATATGAGTTAATACTTGTTATAGTAGTTTAGAAATGAGCCTGAGGCTGTTATATTTAAGTTTGAATAGATTTGGATCTTGTTGTCTTGTTGAAAACCGAAATGGGCATGTTAGCCTTAAGATTGTAACTTCAATTGGATTTCTAATTTGGTCGTCACATGTTGTAAAGGGGGAAATTGTAGTTGTTGAAGATGTCTAGGGCTAGATATCATGTTAGACCTAATAACTTGGATTGAGGAGATAATTGGAAAAGATTTAGGATTGGTTATATTGTTGGCCAAGATTGGCATGGAGATTATTGGTTTATTTTGTATTATTGTGGGGCGGAATTTTACACGTATTGCTAGGCGTGTAATCCCCTTGTATTTGCTGAATTAATTGAGCCTTAAATGTGGCGTTTGGTTATTGAATTCGGCCTTGAAAAAGGTGGCATTGTAAGTAGAAACAAAGGAAGTGCTGTCCAAATTTCCGTAGAATGTAGGGACCTTGCACTTAGTTTATTCTACGTTCGAAGCTATAGTTTGATAGACGTTTTGTGACCCTTATATGATTGAAGTACTACGAGTAGCATATTCTACTTAAGGGGGATAGTACTGTGGAGCATTTTGCTAACCGTCGATAATCGTCGCGAGGTATGTGATTCTTCATATCCTCTTCAGCATGATTATTTGTGAAATATATATTGCAGTAGATGCACGTGTGTTAAAGGAATTTGATTTCCCTTGTTGTGCCTTGACTTGATATGAAGTGTAAAGGTCTGGATTGTCTGAAAAAGTAGGAAAATCTTATTCGTTAGTAATAAGTACTCGGTGGTTAAAGAATAAGCCCTCTTGGTCTCATAAGGGCTTATAGTTGTAATTGGTTGGTTTAAAACATAAAGTGTTATAACGGCTTTATGGGAAGTTTGTTATAACCACTTTATGGGAAGTGTAAAAGAATGGTTTGTTGATTTCAAAAGATAAGAGACTTGACTTATAATTGACCTAAATGGTGTTGAAAAGTGTGAAACCTCATTCGTGAGAAATGAGTACTTGGTTTTTAAAATAATAATGTTACATGAATTTCGGAAATGGGAATAAGAATCGAACAAGCCAATGCAGCGTTAATAAAGGAAAAAGTAATGACAATTAATTATATTAAAACCAGTAGAAACCTCCATCTGCATAGAAGCTAAGATAAGACAAAATTGTATTACATTTCCTAGATCATGGCTGCTCTAATAAGAATTATTGTAATCAAGTTTTGATCTTCTTAAAAATTCCAAAGTAAGGAACTCGATTTCTAAAAGAAAAGAGACTTAAGAAATTAAAGTGTTTTGTTTTAAAAGAAAGGCATGGTTTTGTCTTGTCTTGTTTTAAAACCTAAAGTGTTATAATAGCTTTATGGGAAGTTAGTTATAACGACTTAATGGAAAATAAAGAAATGGATTCATTATTGGATTTAGAATGGTAACTTGATTTTTTTGGAAAAAGAGAAGTAACTTGTTTTCAAATATTGAACTCTTTGTGAATGGAAAAACATAAGTGGCTTGGTTATAAAAGGTAGGAGTACCTTGATCTTAAAGGGGTTAGATACTTGGGTTTTAAATGGTATACTTGACGTTGTGTAAAGGAGTGTTTAAAGTACCTTGAGTTGTGTGTAACTTGCCTATGCTTGGTTGAGATAGTCTTGTTGTGCAAGGGTTTGATTTGTGCTATCGAGTCTCTCGATGGAGGGCCGGATATTGGTTATTTGTTTGGACATACTGACACGTTGGGTAGCCCACGGGTATGCTTCCACAGTGGGTATTCTATTGGTTATTTGTTTGGACATACTGACACGTTGGGTAGCCCACGGGTATGCTTCCACAGTGGGTATTCTATTGGTTATTTGTTTGGACATACTGACACGTTGGGTAGCCCACGGGTATGCTTACGATGGGTATTCTATTGGTTATTTGTTTGGACATCTTGACACGTTGGGTAGCCAGCGGGTATGCTTCCACGATGGTATTCTCTTGTTATTTGTTTGGACATCTTGACACGTTGGGTAGCCCACGGGTATGCTTCCATGATGAGTATTATCTTGTTAGTTGTTTGGACATACCGACATTGGGTGGCCCGGGTATGCTTCCACGAGGATTGTTATCTTGTTATCTCCTTTGGGCATACCGACACGTTGGATGGTCCACGGGTATGGGCCAGCTAGGGCGGTTCGAGGCCATGCTTATACCGAGGTGAGATGTCGGGGCATGCGGCCATTGTGCGGGTTAAATTCCCGGGTTGTATTTGAGTGATGATTTCACGGGCATGAGTCCCTATCTTGACATGACTGCTTATATGTTGTGTACTGTAGTTTGGTTATCATACATGTCTCCTGCTTTATATAGACTATTATGATTTCATTTACAGTATTTTTCAGTTTCACATACTTGGTACTGTTGTCTTGACCTCGCCCGAGTGCGTTCATCCGCGAGTTGAGTACATAACTGGCGATCCGCATTCTTAGGATCATTTGTTCGGTTCTCGGAAGCTCCATATCTCCGGAAGCTTGTCCTGTGGTACGGTTCCCTGAAGTTGTAGACCTTTGTATATTCAGGGGCATGGCGGGGCCCTGTCCCGTCATTATGGTCTTAAAATTCTTAAGTGCATGCCTTTGTTGTGGCGAGTTTGTAAGGGATGTAGCTATTCAAGTTTTCATTTATGTGCAAAAAGGTAACCGTTTGGGTTAGCTTTGTTTTCTTATTTCACTGCTTTCTTTCATGAGTTTTTATTTCTGTTGGTTTTTCTACGATGTTGTATCACCAGGGTGCAGGTAGGCACGATCCACGGGCAGGTCGGTCGTGTGAGAAATAGTATAAGATATAGAAGGATATTAAAGAGAGAATTGAGCTGTAATTACATAGGGTGTATTCTGATGAGCTTGTGTGGTTTGTGGTAGGGAAGTCTTGCCCGATTTTTCGTAGAATTAAGAACCTTCTGCTTAGAAAATTCTACAGAGTAGTCTAGACGTTGATAGACGTATTTGACTATTATAGGTTGATACTCTGCGCGCGACATATTCGACTTGGCAGGTGGATTTCGCCGAAGAGGTATGTGATTCTTCCTTTCCTCTTGAGCATGATAATTTTAAAAGAATATATATAGTACGGTAGACGTACGTGTGTTAACTGAACGTGGTTTTACTTCGATGTCTTTTGACTTGAGTTTTAAATAATAAGAATCTTGAAGTATTTCAAAAGAATTAAGAATCGTTTTTGAAAGAAGTGTAATACTTGGTTTTAAAAGATTAATAGTTATACTAGCTTTATGAGAAGTTAGGTATAACGACTTAAGAAAGATAAAAAGAACGGTTTACTTAAGTGTTATGGAAGCCTTGTATTGATTTCGGAAAGGGGAAATAAGTATCGAACAAACCACTGCAGCGCTAATAAAGGAAAATGTATCGACTAAGTAAGTATTATTAAAACCAGTAGAAACCTCCATCTGCATAGAAGCTAAGATAATACAAAATTGTATTACATTTCCTAGATCATGGCTGCTTTAATAAGATCATTAATAAACAAGTTTTGATTTTCTTAAAAATTTCAAAGTAAGAACTTGATTTATAAAAGACAAAGACTTGAAAAATTGAAGTGTTTTCATTTAAAAAGGAAGGCATGCTTTTGTCTTAAGTTGGTTCAAAAAGAAGGTAGGGAAATTGTTTGGGTTTACTTAAAAAGATAGTCACTCTATTTTGATACTACGGGTATCATGTGACTTTTTGTGAAAGAAACAGATCTTTTTAAAGAGTTAATATATGAAGTACTTTGGGGATAAAAACCCGAACTTGTTGACATAAAATAGAAAGTACCTTGTGTGAATAACTTGAGTATGTTGGTTTGTGATAGCCTTGTAATACTTTCTTGTTGGTTTGATAAGTAAACATGTTATGATGCTACGTGTGTTAGTATCTTGTAACGTTTTGTGTAAAGGGGGTTCCCTTGTTGTGCTTATGTTGTTTAACGATAAGTCGTTATGTTAGTATTGTACCACTCACCTCTTGACATGTTATGCAGGGGTTAAGGCCCCGTCACGAGGATGCCTAAATGCGGGTCCAGGGGACCTATGCGAACTCTGAGAGTTCGGGTTAGTGTGCGAGGAATACCTCATGCGATCATGTGGGACATGCGGGCTCACGAGTCGGGGCGATCGCCGGAGTAGCTACCCTCGATCGAGGAATACCTCATGCGGGCCTAGGTGGCCTATCACGGTGCGGTGTCGAGTTAGACGCGCATTGATCACGAGGAGAGTGGCGAACGATCAGGTGGCGCGGTCTAGAAAGACCTCGTGATACAGTTTTATAGCATTGTTGGTACTGTGGGTTTTAGTAGTCGGCTATGCCTTCGTCCTTACCCCGTATGGTTTTATTTTGACACAGGTGGGACCTGGTGTTCATGTGTATTCCTTGGTGCTTTTATATCATGGACTGCCGGCAGTGAGGAAGGAATTCCACGGGCATGATTGATATTGTGGGCATGAGACCCATGGTTATATTGAGGGATGACTTGGCGTGAGTCCACGACTTGACATATTTGCTTACATATTGTGTATCGAAATTGGTTATCATATATGTCTTTTATTTTATATAGACTATTATGATTTCATTCTGATATTTTGATTTCACATACTTGGTACTGTTATCGACCTCGCCCGAAGCTGCGTTCATCTGCCGCGGTAGAGGTACGCGATTGTTGATCCTCGCTCATAGGAGTCACGATTCGTTTTGGGAAGCTCCGTGTCTCGGAGGCTTATCTTTGGTATAGTCCCCACATCGTTGTAGTACTTACATTCGGGGTATGGAGAGACACTGTCGCCATTGTTATTATAACGTTCTTAGAGTGCATTCTTTGTTGTGGCGAGGTTTGTAAAAGGGATGTGTATTCAAGTTTTTATATATATCTTGAAAGGCTACTTTTCTCGAATAAAGCTGTTTCTCACTTCATATTGTTTCATGTCTTGTTTTTATATTCCGCAGGTTACTCGATGTATGTCTACTTGGGTGCGGGTAAGGCACGATCCGCACGAGGTTGGTCGTGTGACTTAAGAAAGATAAAAGGCAGTTTACTTATTTGTTTATGAAAGTCTTGTATTGATTTACGAAAAGTGTAGTAAGATGGTTTGATAAGTAAACATGTTATGATGCTACGTGTGTTAGTGTCTTGTGATGTTGTGTAAGGGGTTATTCTTGTTGTTCTTACGTTGTTAAGCGTTAAGCCCGTGTTATACCCGTATTTCAGTATATGCGTAAGGAATACGTCTGGTTGGCTTGAAAGTTAGCCTTGGGCGTTTTTGTACCTGACTCGGCTTAAAGAATCGTTTCGCGAAAGCGTTTCCACGGCTTCGTAGGAAAATTCCGGCTATGCCATTACTAATTTTTGCGGATTTTTAGAGGCGAAACATTTTGGACCAGCGGGAGGGCAACACTTGGCACCTCCCGTTGGTGGACTTGAAAATCGTCCGCGGGCCGAATTGGATGGGCATTGGCACGTTTTGTTGCCTTGGCACAAAGTCAAGGAGTTGGTAGGATATTTGTGTGTAGTAAATCTTCACCCTACACTTGCCTTGCACTTGTCTCAATCTTGGCCATTGGTTGGCCACTTTGACCTATAAATACCCGCTTAGAGATGAAGAGTTCTTCATCCACAAATCTTCAAGTCTTGAAAAATCCTCTCCTCTTCCAGCCAAATCGTCCAACACCTCCCACTTTGGTGAGCTTGGCGAGGGCTACCCCACCTAGCCTGGCCGAAATCTACCCTCCCATGGTACAAAAGTTGTCTTCAAGTAACGATATAATGCCCAAAATAACCAAGCCCAAAACCCGTAGTACTTAGAAGAACTTGAGAAGAACTACTAAGGATTCTTGGAGCTCTGGGGCGTGCAACAGGAGCTAAACCTTGCTCGGTAGCGACTTTATCTAGGATATTATTGGGCTTACAGGTAATAATCCTAACCCTCTTTTGTATTAGAGTATGTATTCTGTAGAAGTATAATTATAAGTATAAAATACTTAGAAGACTCTCACAGAATAGTATTGAACTGTTATCTAAGTAGAAGGGTTTAAAAGACGAATATTTGAACTGTACTCACATAGAATTTGTTTTCACGATGAACTTATATAGCTCAGGGTAGGGTTGTCTTTGCCCGACTTACCGTAGAATTATGAACCCCTGTTTTGAATGACCTTGAGTAGTCTTTAATAGATATGTGTGACTATTATAGGTGACTCTGCGTGACATATTGACTTGGCGGTGGTTTTATTTGAAAGGTATGTGATTCTTCCTAAAGCATGATATTTTACAATATATAGTACGGTGAGGCGTACGTGTGTTAATCGAATAATACTTATGGCAATGCCTCAGCTTAAGCTTTGAATAATACTTATGGCAATGCCTGTGGCTTAAGCTGAATAACAAAGAAGAAAACATTTCAAAGAATCTTGAATCATTTTTAACGGAAGATAAATATTTGGTTTTAAAACAAAGCTTAAGAGTTATACTAGCTTTATGGGAAGTTAGGTATAACAACTTAAGAAAGATGAAAAGGCTGTTTACTTGTTTGTTTATAAAAGCCTTGTATTGATTTACATTAAGTGTAGTAGGATTGCTTGATAAGTAGACATGTTATGATGCTACTGTGTTAGTGTCTTGTAATCTTGTGTAAAGGGTCATTCTTACTTTGTGCTTACGTTGCTAGCAGGTAAGTCAGTTGTCTTGTTATTGTATCACCTACCCCACTTGACTTATTTATCTGAGGGCTTGCCGCGATCTTGGTCTATACGGCTGTGCGGTCTGTGAGACTATGCGGCAGCGGTATGCTCGAGTTGATCATTCGGGCGTTTGCTGATGCGAGGATTCTATGCGGTCAGTGAGACTATGCGGTCTTTTGAGGCTATGCGGGCTGCGGGAGCCTAGGCGGATCTGGGGTTAGCTGCCCCGATCACGAGTATACCTCGTGCGAAGTGCATGTGTGACTATGCGGTCGCGGAAGTCGAGGACTAGGCACGCAGAATGATACTATGGGCGATTGGCCTTGCCGATCATTCGCGGCCTAGACTAGACTATTCTGATTTTCCTAGTATTGTTATTGTTTGTGATATGGCACTATGTGCAATTGAGCGATTGTATTTGTGAAAAGGTTTTAAATACTTTGATTTCATTTTAAAGTACTTTATAGTTTCACATACTTGGTACTGTTATCTTGACCTCCTTGAAGTGCGTTAAATCCGCGAGTAAGAGCGGCAGTGCTAGATCCGCATCCTTAGGATCTCTTTGCATTGGTGTCGAGAGCTCCATCTTCTCGGAGGCTCCACTTTTGGTATGATCTCCTGTATTGTAGATAGTTTATGCATCGGTATGGCGGGCACTGTCCGCCATAGTTGTATATTTCCTTAAGTGCAGTAGTCATATTTATGCGATGTCGGATGTAGCTGCTAAACCTTGTTCATATATATATGCCAAAAGCGACGTTTATTCACATAAGCGTATGTCTTATTTTATAAAGCGTTTCATGTCTTGTTTTATATTCCGGTTACTCGATGTATGACTACTTGGGTGCCGGTGAGGCACCGATCACGGGCCGGAATGGGTCGTGACAAAAAGTGGTATCGAAGCGATTAATCCTCGGAAAGTGTCTCTGAACGTGTATCTAGTAAGTCTTGATTATCGGTGTGTTGTGCACGCAATGTCGAGGAGGCTATAGGATATTTAGGATTGGTTTCCATTCTTCTCATTACGAGATCGTGCTTTAGAAATGTGTTATAGGTTGGACCCCTCTAACGTATTCCTTTCTGTGCGATTATGCCTCGCGTAAGGCAACCGGGCGAGAAGGGCAAAGCGGTAGGAGGCTGCTAGCGAGACACCCGAGTTACGAGGCTCGGGCCAGTCTATACGAGGCAGCGAGTTCTATGACGCCGCCCAGTGAGACCAGTACCCGCGCCTCATCCCACGGCTGGGCGGAGGTTAGGAGTCTGAGAGATGGCCGACTTTTGGCTAAAGTTGTGGCCCGATATGAGAGAGGTTTGAGGCAACCATTCGGCTCGGCTCGGCCCAGTTGCACCGTGGTACACCCGAGGCGAGATAGTTTGAGGCTCTGAGATTTCCTTAGTTGTAGCCCTCGAGTTTCTGGTCGGCGGGAGGATGATCGCGAGGAGTTCATCCGTCATTGCAGAAGGATTATGCGGGTGATCGGGGCTTGAAGGCGAGTGTGACATTCGGTTCGCGTCATTGCGTGATACGCCGATCGATTGGTTTGATTCATAGGAGCTTTCGGGAGAGCATGCACCTCCGGAGTGGGATGAGTTTTGAGGCTTTTCTCACACACTTCTTGCCTCGCGGATGAGGAGGGCGCAGTGATAGATTTTCTTCTTTGAGGCGGGGGCCTTGTCGGAGTACAATGTCGAGTTTGATTCTTTGGCTCGATATGTCCCGGCATTAGCGAATATGGAGGATAGGGTACGCTACGTCAAGGCTAGATGATTATATGGCGAGTCGTATGCGGGTGTTTCTCTTGACGGGTATGGACATTACCGCATGCGAGCTCATGCTCTGAGATGCGAGGCGGAGACGCGGGTAGAAGCGATATCAGCGCGAAGAAGGCGAGCGGCGGTTCTTTTGGTGGTTCTCGGGGTGGCGGCGTCGCGAAGTCGGTTTGCACCGGCCGGCGAGCGCTCTATATCATCTTGATGACCCAGAGCGATCGAGCGAGTCGGGGCCCGGGACTTGATTTCGAGTAGCGAGTGCTAACCGTTCGAGCTCGGTGTGCCCGTTGTGGTAGATACCATTACGGGCGTACTCAGGAGCTTGCTACGTGTGGCGGAGGTCATTTGCGAGTTTGTCAGGCCGGCGGCGGCGTAGTAGGGCCGATCTGAAGTGCATTGCCGCTTCATCCCAGCGATTACTCGCCGGGGCAAGGTACTCGTGGGTCGGTCGCGGCGGGTCGTGGCTCGGGTCCCGATCTAGCGGTCCTCGAGAACGCGTATATGCTTTGTCGGTAAGCGAGGATCGGAGGCCTCGCTGATGTAAATCACGGTACCTTATCGGTTCTGGTTTGATGTGTATGCATTGATAGATCGGGTTCTACTGTCACATATATCTCCCTTGTTGCTAGTAGGATAGGGATAGAGCACGAGTCCATGAACCACTTTCGAGGTAGCTACGCGATGGGTGATTCGGTGATAGCTCGGCGGGTATATAGAGCTTGTCTGTGACCATTCTGATCGTCGGACCCTAGCGACTTGATAGAGTTGGAGATGATTGACTTGGCGTGATCATGGGGATGGATTGGCTAGCTTCTTGCTATGCCAATGTAAGCTGAAGAGAGTAATGCAGTTCGATTTCTGAGGCCGGTTGTTGAGTGGGAGGAGCACGGTATCGCCGGGGTAGGTTTATTTCCTACCTCAAGGCTAGGAAGATAGTGCGAAGGGTATATCTACCATCTAGTTCGAGTGTTTGATCACGAGGTGCGGTGCAGATTTTCGATCGATTCCGTAGTCGCGAGTTCCCAGGCGTGTTCCCGGATGACCTCGGGTATCCTCACGAGAGGAGATTGAGTTTTGTATTGACATATTGCGGATACTCGGCCTATTTCCATTCGCCATACTGAATGGCACTGCGAGTTGAGAGAGGCTGAAGAGATCGGCAGGGATTTGCTAGAGAAGGGCTTCATTAGGCCCAGTGTTTCTCCAGAAGCGCGGTATTGTTCGTGAAAAAGAAGGGCGGAGGCTGCGCGTGTGTGTTGATTCTGACGGTGAACAAGGTGACCATTAAACGAATACCCCCTTCCGATTGATGATTTGTTCGACGATTGCGAGCGCGAGATGTTTTCAAGATTGATCTGCGTTCGGGCTATCATCGAGTTCGTGTCGAGAGGTGGATGTCCCTAGAATTTGCATTCGGACGTCTGAGCATTATGAGTTGGTCATGTCGCTTTGGGTTGACGATGCTCGTGGTATTCATGGATTTGATGAACAAGTGTTCAAACCATTTTGAACACGTTTGTGATAGTGTTCATTGATGATATCTTGGTTTATTCGCTCGAGCGAGAGCATGCGGAGCGTTGAGGCTATCTTGTGATTCTCGAGACCAGCGGATTTATGCGCCAAGTTTTCCAAATGTGAGTTTTGGTTGACTTGATGGCGTTTCTTGGGCATATTATGGTGATGGCATTCGAGTTAATCTGGCGAATCGAGGCGATCGAGACTTGGCGAGACCTCTTACTCCCGTGAGGTTCGCGATTTACGGGCCTTGCGAGTTATGCTCGGTTCGTGGAGAAGTTTGCTTATCTGCACCATTGACTAAGTGGCTCGGAAAGCGGCAAGTTTGATGGTGATGCTTGTGGCGGGGTTTCGATTCTTTGAAAAGAGGCCGGCAGCCGTTCTTACTCTTCCGGAGAGTCGGATGGTTATGTCGTATATTGTGATCGTCGGCATCGGGTTGGGATGTGTGTTGATGCAGCATGGCGAGTTATAGCATATGCATCCGGTGAAGAAACACGAGGAACTACCCCACCCATGATTTGGAGTGGCGGCGGTGATTCACGCTTTGAAGATGCCGAGGCCTTATTTGTATGGGGTTCACGTGGATATTTATACGGACCACAAGAGCCTCAGGTATATCTTCGACGGAGGAGTGAACTTACAGCGAGGCGGTGGTTAGAGTTGCTTAAGGATTACGATGTTGATATCATACCACGGGAAGGCGATGTTGTGGCGGATGCTGCGAGTCGTAGGTCGATGGGAGCCTATCGGATGTGCAACTAGAGAGGAGGGACATGGTTCGTGATTTGCATCGATTCGCGAGCCTTGGTGTCCGTTGATTGATTCGATAGCGATGGGGTTAGAGTTCGTGAGGTTGCGAGTCTTCCGTCGTCGAGGTGAAGAGCAGCGATTCGAGATCGGCTTTGATTCGATATCGTGATACGACTCTTCGTGAGGCGCGGTCCTTTTTAGCACGATGGGGTGCTAAGGTTTGAAGCGGTATGTGTTCGGATGTTTGAGGACTTCGCGTGAGTTCTTGGGAAGCCTGCGTAGCGCGTTACTCTATCCGTCAAAGTCGACCAAGATGTACCACGACCTTAGATCTGTATTGGTGGGATGGCGAAGAGGGCGTTGCGAGTTCGTAGCTCGGTGCGTGTTGTCGGCGGTGAAGGTAGAGCACGAGGCACAGTGGTTTATTCTGACGATTGAGATCCCGACGGAAGTGGGAGGTAATCAACATGGACTTTATCACGAGGATTACCTCGCACTCGGAGAGGCATGATTCTATATGGGTTATCGTCGACGGTGACAAAATCAGCCCACTTTCTTCCGTCGGGCGACGCACCGGTGAGATTATGCGGACTTACATCAGAGATCGTCGTGCGTGAGTCCCTAGTTCGATCATATCAGACGAGAGCCCGATTTCGGCTAACAGAGTCCTTCGAGAGGTTTAGGGGCCTTGGTGAGCACAGTCTTGCATTTCATCCACTGACGAGCAGGCGGGCGAGCGCACTATCCGGACTCTTGAGGATATCTTTGCGAGCTGTGTTATCGATGGTAGTTGGGAGGATCATTTGCCTCTAGTTGAGTTCGCGTATAATAATAGCTACCTCCGATTCGGATGGCGCCTTATGAGGCCTTATATGGGAGGAAGTGCGGTCGCCTATAGGTTGGTTCGATGTGGGCGGCGGCTAGTAGGACGGTTGGTGCGTGACGATGGATAAGTGAAGCTTATCAGAGGCGGCTATTAATGACTCGAGTCGGCAAGTCGTATGCGAGATCATCGTCGTCGGCATCTTGAGTTCGAGGTTCATGATTGGGTTTTCCTAAAGGTGTCACCCATGAAGGTGTGATGAGATTTGGGAAGAAGGGAAACTGGCCCAGGTACATTGGGCCGTTTGGATGTCCGCAGGTAGGCAAGGTTGCTCTGAGTTGAATCTGCCGTCCGATCTGGAAGCGGTCGTCGGTTTTCACGTATCTATCTTTGAGGAGATGTATCGGGGATCCATCTGGGTACACCGATTAGCGATGTCGGTGTGAGGGGTTATCGTATGAGAGATTCCCATAGCGATAGTCGATCGTCGAGTTAGCGTCTGCGGACGAAGGGCGTGGCCGTCAAAGTCTTGTGGCGGAGCGAGCTCGGGAGGAGATGACATGGGAGGCGAGGAGGACGTGAGGCGGAAGTATCCTCACTATTCCCACCTCGAGTAAATTCACTTTTCTACTTGTAAATTTCGTTATCGTTTACCATGTATTGCTCTGTGGCGTGTGTGGCATTTGCTAAGCTGTTTAAACTTCGATAAGCGTCTTGAGAAGGAACATTCGGGACGAATGTTTCTAAGGAGGAGAATGTTATACCGTATTTCAGTATGCGTGAGAATCGTCAAGTTTGGCTTGAAAGTTAGCCTTGGGCGTTTTTGTACACAACTCGCAAAGAATCGTTTTTCAACGAAGCGTTTCCACGACTTCGTAGGAAAATTCCGGCTATGCCATTACTAATTTTTGCGGATTTTTCCGAGAGGCGAAACATTTTGGACCAGCGGAGGCAACACAGCACCTCATTGGTGGACTTAATCGTCCGCGGGCCGAATTGGATGGGCATTGGCGCGTTTTGTTGCCTTGGCACAAAGTCAAGAGTTGGTAGGATATTTGTGTGTAGTAAATCTTCACCTACACTTGCCTTGCACTTGTCTCAATCTTGGCCGTTGGTTGGCCTTGACCTATAAATACCCCCAGAGATGAAGAGTTCTTCGTCCACAAATCTTCCAAGTCTTGAAAAATCCTCTCCTCTTCCAGCAAATCGTCCACACCTCACTTTGGTGAGCTTGGCGGGGCTACCCACCCTAGCCTGGCGAAATCTACCTCCCTGGTAGAAAAGTTGTCTTCTAGTATCGTTATAATGCCCAAAATACCTAGCCCAAATCCTTAGTACTTAGTAGAAGTTGTGAAGAACTAGGTTTCTTAGACTCTGGGCGTGCAACTTAGGAGCTAAACCTTGCTCGGTAGCGACTTTATCTAGGATATTATTGGGCTTACCGAGGTAATAATCCTAACCCTCTTTTGTATTAGAGAATGTATCTTTGTGAAGTATAAGAATAAGTATAAATACTTAGAAGAATATCACGAGAAGAATTGAAGTTATCACGATAGAAGGGTTTAAAGAAGAATAATTGAGCTACTCACATAGAATTTGTTTTCCTGATGAACTTATATAGCTCATGGGTAGGGTTGTGCTGCCCGACTTAGTAGAATTATGAACCCTGTTTTGAATGACCTTGAGTAGTCTTTAATAGATATGTGTGACTATTATGGTGACTCTGCTTGACATATTCAACTTGGCGGTGGTTTTATTTGAAAGGTATGTGATTCTTCCTAAAGCATGATATTTTACAATATATAGTACGGTGAGCGTCGTGTGTTAATCGAATAATACTTATGGCAATGCCTCGGCTAAGCACTGAATAATACTTATGGCAATGCCTGTGGCTTAAGCACGAATAACAAAAGCGAAAACATTTCAAAGAATCTTGAATCATTTTTAACAGAAGATAAATATTTGGTTTTAAACAAAGCTTAAGAGTTATACTAGCTTTATGGGAAGTTAGGTATAACAACTTAAGAAAGATGAAAAGGCTTGTTTACTTGTTTGTTTATAAAAGCCTTGTATTGATTTACGGTAAGTGTAAGATTGCTTGATAAGTAGACATGTTATGATGCTACCGTGTTAGTGTCTTGTAATCTTTGTGTAAAGGTCATTCTTTGTGCTTACGTTGCTAACCGTAAGTCCGTTGTCTTGTTATTGTATCACCTACCCGACTTATTTATCTGAGGCTTGCCGTGATCTTGGTCTATCGGCTATGCGGTCTGTGAGACTATGCGAGCGGCGGTATGCTCGAGTTGATCATTCGGCGTTTAGCTGATGCGAGATTCCTGTGCGATGCATTGAGACTATCGCGGTCTTTTGAGGCTATGCGTGCGGGAGCCTAGGCGGATCTGGGGTTAGCTGCCCCGTCGAGGTATACCTAAATGCGGAGTGCATGTGACTATGCGGTGCGGAAGTCGGGACTAGGCCGCGGGAATGATACTATGGGCGATTAGCCTTGCTCGATCATTCGCGGCCTAGACTAGACTATTCTGATTTTCCTAGTATTGTTATTGTTTGTGATGGCACTATGTGCAATTGAGGCGATTGTATTTGTGAAAAGGTTTTAAATACTTTGATTTCATTTTAAAGTACTTTATAGTTTCACGTACTTGGTACTGTTGTCTTGACCTCGCCGGGCTGCGTTAAATCACGCGGTAAGCGGCAAGGTGTGCTAGATCGCGTCTTAGGATCTCTTTGCATTGGTGTCGGGAGCTCCGTCTATAAGGCTCCACTTTTGGTATGATCTCACTGTATTGTAGATAGTTTATGCAGTCGAGGTATGGCGGGAACCTGTCGCCATAGTTGTATATTTCCTTAGAAGTGCATGTGATTATTTATGCGATGTCGGATGTAGCTAAACCTTGTTCATATATATATGCGAAAGGCGACGTTTGTTCACATAAAGCGTGTCTTATTTTATAAAGCTGTTTCATGTCTTGTTTTATATTCCGCCATTATTGGTTACTCGATGTATGACTACTTGGTGCCGGTGAGGCACGATCGCGGGCCGGAATGGGTCGTGACACGTTATCTTGTTATTATATCACATACCCACGACTTGTTATGATGCGGGGACTTGCCACGCCGATGCGAGAATACCTCATGCGATGCGTGTGACCATGCGATGCGGGAGTTCGGGATGATCACTCAAGTGTGTTACCGTCGGTATACCTGCATGCGATGCGTGTGACTATGATGCGAGAATACCTGCATGCGATGCGTGTGACTATCTGATCGCGAAGTCGAGATGATGTCGCGGGTTAGCTACCCCGTCACGAGGAATACCTAAATGCGAGTGCGTGTGTGACCTATGTGGATTGCGGAGTTCGAGTTAGCTCTCATAATGATACTATGGCGATTGGCCTTGCTTCGATCATTAGCGGCCTAGAAAAGACCGGTTATGTTATATCTATTTTGCTTTTGGTTATCTTTGTGGCACCGTATGCGATTACATCGTTGTTTACATATGTGTAAAATTGGTTTTAAAATGATATGATTTCTTTTAAAGTACTTTACAATTTCACATACTTGGTACCTGTTGTACTGAACTCCTTCGGGGGGCTGCGTTCATGCCGCAGGTAAAGGGAAGCAGGTGGTAGATCCTCATTCTTAGGATCCTTACTGCAGTATCGGGAGCTCAGTTTCTCGGAGGCTCGACTATTAGTACGACTCTCACTGGTGTTGTAGATATTTTGTACATTCGAGTATGGCGGGCCTGTCCGCCATAGGTGTTCTTCGCAGAGGTTTGTAGTCTGTTGTAAAGTTGGGATGCTTTAACTGTTCACTCTTGATGTATATATATATATCTTAGAAAAGGCAACTTCTTCTCGAATAAAGCGTTTCTCATTTCATATTGTTTCATGTCTTGTTTTATATTCCGATTACTCGATGTATGACTACTTGGGTGCGGGTAAGGCACAGGTGTTCTGCGAACCGGGCAGTCGTGACAAAAGTGGTATCAGGCGATTACCTCGGAAAGTGTCTACAGACCGTATCTCGTCGAGTCTTGATTATCGGTGTGTTGTGCACCACATGTCGAGAGGCTATAGGATATTTAGGATTGGTTTTCATTCTTCTCACTCTGAATCGTGCTTTAAACGTGTTATAAGTTGGACCCTCTAACGTATTTCTTTCTGTACGATTATGCCTCGCACGCAGGCAACAGGGCCCGAAGAGCGAAAGCGTAGAGCTTACAATAGGGCCACGAGGCGCGAGGCGAGCGATCTATACGGCGATACCTCGGACGGCGAAGTTCCAGCGGCTTAACTTGCGAGGTTTAGAGCGCAGCGATGGCGATGAGACCTGATACTGCGCCTCGATCGCGGCTGAAGCGAGAGATGGATTCTGAAGATGGCGATTGCTAGCGAGTTGTGGCGACGCGAGATAGGCGGATCGCGATTCAGCTCAGCCCGTGCCGTGGTTCACGAGGTCGGATAGTTTGAGGCTGAGATTTTACGAGTTGTAGCCGCGAGTTCTGGTGAGGCACGAGGATGATCGCGAGTTCATCCGGCGATTCTGACGGATCGTAAAGTGATCGAGCCGGAGACCGAGTGCATGATCTTGATTCGCGTCATTTGCGTGATACCGCGATCGGCCGGTTTGATCGTGGGAGCTATCCGGAGAGAAGCGTCGGCGGTATAGGATGAGTTCTGAGGCATTTCTCACTCATTTCTTGCGCCCTGGATGAGAAACGCGGGCAGATTTTTGATCTTTGAGAGAGGCGCCTGATCGGGAGTACAACGTTGAGTTCGTCGTTAGCTCGATATGTCCCTGCATTAGTAGCGAATATGGAGGACCGAGTGCACCGCTACGTTCTGGGACTAGATGACTATTTGGCAGTCTTGCCCGGTGTGGCTCTTGGTAGGCATGGACATTGCCGCGTGACTTTCGTACGCGGGTGCGAGGCGTGAAGTCGGCAGTCGGCAGATATCAGCAGAGAAGAAGGCGAGCGGCGGATCTTTTGGTAGCTCTCGGGGTGGGCGACCTCGGCGATCTAGATTTGCACCACGGCCGGCTGAGCACTCTACCGTCTTGGGATGCGGGAGGGTATTGAGGCGGTCGGGGCCCGGGACTTGAACATCCGGTAGCGAGAGGTGCTAACGATCGGGACCCCCGCCGGTGTGGCCGTCTAGATCCCATTCACGATTGTGGTCTCTTTCGAGTTTGTTATGCTTGCAGTGCGAGTCACTATCACGGCCTTCAGAGAGCGGCGCGCGGATGGTAGGGTTCACCCTCTGAGGTCTTTTCGGCCTTCTTCACCTCGGATTTACTGCGCCGGGCGGTGCTCGAGGACCAGCGGTCGCGGCAGAGGTCGTGAGGTCCTAGTTCTAGCGGTCCTCGAACGCATTTATGCCTTGTCGATCGGCGGCGGGACCGGGGCGTCACTGATGTTCGCAGTGCTTATCGGTTCATGTTGTGACTGTATGCCTTGATAGATCGGGTTCTACTGTCTATATATCTCCACTTATTGCTAGTAAGATAGGGATAGAGCACGAGTCCATGGGCCGCTTTCGAGTGGCTACGCTGTGGGTGATTCGGTGGTAGCTCGGCGGGTATATAGGGCTTGCCCAGTGACTTTATGCAGTCGTCAGACCCTAGCCGACTTGATAGAGTTGGATATGACCGATATCGATGTGATTATGGGTATGGATTGGCTGGCCTTCTCGCCAATGTGGGTACAAGGAAAGTAGTGCGGTTCGATTTCTGGGCCAGGTTATTGAGTGGGAGGAACATGTGTCGCGGGGTAGGTTTATTTCTTACCTCAATAGGAAGATGGTGCGAGAAGGGTATATCTACCATCTCATCCGGTGTTTGATCACGAGGGCGGTACCAGATTTCGGTCGATTCGATGGTCGAGAGTTCCCGGATGTGTTTCGGGCGACCTCCGGGTATCCTAAGAGGAGATAGAGTTTTGTATCGATGTCTTTGCGGACACTCGGCTATTTCCATTCGCCATACTGAGAATGTCACTGCGAGTTGAGAGAGTTGAAGGACCGTGTCACGACCGAACGGGCGTGGTAGTGCCTACCGGCACCTAGTGATACAACATCGAATGTCAGCGGAACATAAAACAAGACATGAAAATATTATGAAGTAAGCGATGTCGGAGAAAACTTGCCTTACGGCATATATATATAAATCAATTTTAAACGACGATTACGTCCATTACAACTCGCCACAGCGATACTACGACCTCTAAGAATGATCGACAACAATGGCGGGGCGGGGCCGCCATACCCACGAATGTAAATACCTACAACGATGGACTATACCATTGATAAGCCTCGGAAGCGGAGCTTCCCATCTGTTGACGTGACCGAGAACTAGGATCGGCGGCGGTGTACCTCGACTGCGGCATGAGCGGCCCGAAGGAGTCGATCTGCAGTACCAAGTATGTGGCCCGAAAATCGTAAATGAAATCATAGTAGTCTATATAAGCGGGAGACATGTATGATAACCAAAACTACGATTCACACTAAATAAGTAGTCATGTCAGTCGGGGACTCACGCCTCAAAGTCATCATAAAGCGTGCGGGGTAAATGCGAGGCATAGCGACTACTAAAACCACGATAACAATCGTGAAAGCGTATCATGAGATCTGTCTAGGCCGTCGCATGATCAAAGCCGCCACGCTCGCGCGGTATCTAATGTCGCGTCTAGCCCTGGAACTTCCATAGCTCCACGTGGGCCACTCGATGGCGCGTGAGGTATTCCGCATCGAGGTAGCTACTCCCCGGCGTCTGGACTCATCCGCGTAGCCGCAAAGACCGCGTGACCACAAGGCGGCAAACTAACTGGAACTCGTAGCTCGCGTGCATCTGGACTGCGTAAGGTATTCTCGAATCATAGGTCACTAGACGCACGAGTTTACCCGCGTGGAGGCTTAACCCGGAATCATGGTGATATAATATCAACATGACGACTTATCGTTAAACAACCTAAGCACAACAAGGAAACCCCTTTACACAAACATCACAAGATACTTACTCACGTAGCATCTAACATGTTTACTTATCAAATCAACAAGAAAGTATTACAAGGCTATCACAAACCAAGCGATCAAGTTATACACGAGGTACATTCTAATATATGATTAACAAGATCGGGTTTTATCCCCAGTACTTCATATATTAACTCTTTAAAGATACGTTACTTTCAAAAACATTGCCCGAAAATCGGGCGTGGTAGGTGCTACCGGGCACCTAGCGATACATACATCGAGAAAAATCAGCGAACATAAAACATGAGTCATTATACAAGAGATATAATAAATAAACAGGCCAACCAAAGCGGTTGCCTTAGTATATACATAAACACGAGCAGTTTAATCCTTTTACAACCACACGCCCCAAGATTACTGACCTTAAGATATACTGACACTATGGCGGGGCCGCCATACCACGAATGTACAAGAACTTACAACTCGAGGAACACTGCAAAGATAAGCCTCGGAGAAGCGGAGCTTGAAATGTTGAAGCTTGTGATCTATGGCGAGGATCACGGCCGATGTACCTCTACTGCGGCGTGACGCGGCCGGAGAAGTCGATCTGCAGTACCAAGTATGTGAAGCGTAAAGCGTAAATGAAATCATACTAGTCTATATAAAGCGAGACATGTATGATAACCAAACTACGATTCCAACATAAAAGCGATCATCACTCCGATATAACTATGGGTCTCGCGCCCAACATCAATCGAGTCGCGTCGGCGCGTGCCGGAATCTGCATCGGTGTAGACATGTCCATGTGACCTCAACAACAAGACGGCAATCCGGATGGAAGCATACCGTGCGCTACGCGTCGTGTCGGTATGTCGAAGAAACAATAAGACAACTTTCCAAATGGGCGCATACGTGCGCTACGCGTCGTGTCGATATGTCGAGAAACAATAGGGCGGCATTCCAAATGGACGCATACGTGCGCTACGCGTCGTGTCGATATGTCCAAAAGGAAATCACAAGGCGATAATCAAAATGGAAACATACCCGTGCGCTACGCGTGTCGATATATCCAAAGCGATTAACCACAAGACGCAACAAAATGGAAGCATGCGTGCGCTACGCATCGTGTCGGTATGTCCAAAGTGATTAACAACAATAATACTATCAGCGAGGCGTGCGTGGAATTTCTCGTCGCTGCAAGCGCGTCGTAAGTTCTCAACAAGTCAACCGACCTCCATCGAGACGCGGTAACGAGAAATACAACGCTTTGCACAACAAAGGTTATCCTGATAAGCATAGCCAAGCTTCACAACAAGCATAGGCAAGTTTCACAACACAAAGTACTTTCATTTTATACCAAAGTCAGGGTTTTAACCCCAAAGTACTACATCGTAAGTTCTTTTAAAGAGATCCATTTCTTTATAAAAGTCACGATACGTAGTATTAGAATGACCAACCCGCTTCCTTTTCAAAACCAAGTATGACATTCTTTTCCTAAGTTCGGTTTGCCTAGTTTGATTACTCAAGCTTCGTTTCAAATGGTTTCATAGTTCCCAAACTTAATCACTTGATTCCTTTTTAGAACAATTAAGTAACATATGTCATATCGTGAGTAGTTTATTCTTGTTTATAACGATCTTATTACAGACCATGATCTAGAAAATGTAATATCATTTTGTCTCATCTTAGCTTATGCGGATGGAGGTTTCTCTTGGTTTTAATACAACATCATTATTCAATACATTTTCCTTTTATTAACGCATTTGCGGTGATGCAGCCGATACACATTCGACTCGAAATCGGTAAAACATTATCCCTTTAAAACCAAGTACTCATTACTCACGAATGAGGTTTCACACAAACATCCACATTAAAACAAATAAGTTAAGTCTCTTATCTGATAAGATCAAGTCTCTTAACTTCTAACGTCAGTAAACCATTTTCACTTAAATAAGGTCGTTATAACTAACTTCCCATAAAGCTATTATAACACCGTATGTTTTAACGACAAATCACTTAACATGCGTATGCGTCTGCATACTCATAGTTCACAACAATCATGCTAGAAAAGATAGGAAGAGGTTCGCATACCTCGCGACGATTTATCGACGATAAGCAAAATGCTCCAAGTACTACAACGCACTGGCCACTTTCCACTCCGAGTAGAATACGCTACTCTTAGTACTTTCACCTATAAAGGTCACAAACGTCTATTAACCCCAAAACATAAGTTTCTATCTTTCTATAGAAAATTGGCGTACCTCACCCCAGCGTAAATCTCTCCTCTATCGAGTAGCTACCAAGCCAACCGGGGTTTACACGTCTAACCGGACGTGTACAATTACACAAGCCTCGCAATACTGATCCTATGTAAATACGATTTAGTTCGATTCTTAATTCTTGGGCTTAAGTCAAAAGACATTGCGAATACTAAGTATAGTTCCATATATAGTATACTTCAACTATATATCCTAACAAACATGTAATTTCCAATTACAATAGAGGACAAGATAATTACCTCGATAAGCCCAAAATTATCCGAGTTTAATGTCGCTCACGAGCAGGTTTAGCTCACTCAGTGCGCTCGAACCACTCGACAACCCTTAGAAGTTCTAACCAACTTCTCAATTACTTCAACCAACTATGAAGATTTCCTTGGGTTTCGGTTTGAGACTAAAAGGACAAAAGGTAGTATTTCCGACTCTACGTAAAGAGGTATCTTTGGAATACTACAAGGTACAAGGCTAAGGTATTTTGGGCATTATAACAATACTGGGAGTATTTCTATACCACAACAAGGGTATTATCAAACAACTAGGCTAGTGGGTACCCAGCGGCTAGCACCCAAAGAGGGGACCGCTCGGCCAAGGCCACGAGGAGGAGGAGGAGAGGCTTAGGGAGGCTACTAGAGGAGGAGGGATTTCAAGACTTAGACAAAGTGAGGAGTGAATGAATAAGTCTTCACAAGGAGGTATTTATAGCAAACCCAAAGGCCACAATGGCAAGATCTAGCCAAGTGCAAGGCAAGTGTAAGGCCAAGATCAAGCCAAGTGCACCCTAGACCCTACTCCTTAACACCCTCACAAATCTCTACACAAATATCAAGCCCAACTTGCCCCCGTGTTTCGGCCAAGTGCCGCCCCCCTTGTCTCCATTGTGAGGGTGACACATGTCACCCTCCCGTTGGTCGAATGTTTCGTCTCGGAAAAATCCGCAAAAACAAAACGACATAGCCGAATTTTCCTTCGCCAAGTTCTGAAAGCGTTTAGTCAACGACTCTGGCAAGGTGTTGTGCCCGAATGTAAAATCGCCAAGGGTGCCACATGGGGTGACACGTGTCGCCCCGGTCGCCCGAATATTTCGTCTTAGAAAATATCCAATTCTGAAATCTCAAAAACAAAGCGGGCCCTTAAAAGCAGTAAATTTCTCCGTGGGCCCAGTGACCATTTCCAAAATAAAATTCCATAATTCTCTAATATTCGGGAAGTCCGAATACCAAATCACGGGAATCAATTCCCATTAACGAACCTTTTCCTTCAAAACCGAAACTTTTAGTGGAAAAATCCTCTTTCTTCCTTTCCAATCTTTCTGCCAGATTCTCGTGCGTCGCCCTCGCATACATACTCTGGAAATACGGGTATAACATTCTCCTCGCCGAAACATTCGTCGAATGTTCCTTCACAAGCGGATATCGAAGAAGCTCTTCTAACAAATTGCCAGCGCGCGGCAGTCGCGAAATAACACACGTTATCTTCCTTCCTTACTCGTTGTGCCCTTCTCGAACACTTGAACTCTTCTAGCATCGTACACTTCAGTCATCGCCGCTTCCCAAAACCTTGAGTCACCACCTCCAAACTTGGTCATCTTACTAACCTCAAACTTCCTTAAGGCCATTCCGGCCTTTACGAACGCTCTGGTCGAACGCGTCCACGAACTCATACGATGATCATACAAACTTGGGCCTAGCATCCTCGTGACCCTACCACCTCGCGGGACCACCCAGGCTGACCCCACCTTATCAGGGCTGCGGGTTGACCCGTATCACGTCCTCAACCCGACCAGCGGCCGTGCCAAACTCTTGTTCCCGATCCGAACAATCTTACTAATTCACATCATGAAAGCTACCACTTCCATCTCACACTACCCACGGACTTATCACACAAATAAATCCCACGTATACTACTACTCGATAAAAGTCAAACATAAAAGCGAATCTTTAATCTCAAGACGACCTTACCCCTGGGTCTCGATCGTGACATAATCTAAGGTTCATACTTACCATGCCCCATACGTAACCTCCCAACTAAACATGTTTTCAAACTCACAATATCACAATGCTATCCGTACATAGCACAATAATGAGATCATCATAACAAGCATACCAAAACTCTAGAGGTTAAGGATATACACGAAGCTACCGCTCCTCTAATCATAGGCACGCCTGTAGCGTAGTCAGAAGGTGATAAACCAGCCACAGATCCACGAAGGTGAGTCGTAACATCCGCGCTTCCCTTGGTCGGACAGTTCCTCGAAAAATGGCCTCGCGTGGCATGCAAAACAAACTCCCAATCTAGCGACACTCTCCAAAATGGAGTCTACGCGATGGTCACAACGGTGGGGTGGCTTTGGTTAACACCCTCTTCTGCCAAAATCGAACCCTTGAGCCTCGACTGCTCACGAAGGCGGTGGAGGACCACTGCACGGTGGGGGTATATAACTAGCTTTCTTCTGGCGGTCCGCCTCGAAAGCCACCAAGGACCACGCCGTCCCGGCCTCTTCTCGCTGATCCGGTCATTCCGTCGACCTCCGTGCCTCACATCCTAGTGCATGAGCTGCATGCGGGCAATGTCCATGCCGGTGAAGAAACACCCGCACAAGACTCGGCCATATAATCATCAAGCCGGTGACGTGGCGATGCACCTATCCTCCATATCTGCAACTAGCGCAGGACATATCGAGCGAAGAATCGAACTCGACATTGTACTCACAGCGGTCGCCCTCTCTGCCTCGGTAACAAAAATCGTCGGCCGTGCTCCTCATCGTGCGGAGGCGAAGTGCGTGAGGAAAGCCCGAAAACTCATCCCATACCGCTGGAGTGCATGCTCTCCCGAAAGCTCATGAATCAAACCAATCGATGCGGTATCACGCGGCCGATCACGAACAAAGGTCACGACTCGGTCTCTGAAGCCTTGATCACCGCGCTGATCCGGTATGCGCGGATGAACTCCTGCGGATCATCCTCGTGCCTCGACGTAAAACTCGGGCGGTCTGACTCGAAAGTCCGTAGCCTCAAACTATCTCGCTGGGGTGAACGGCGGTGCTCTTTGGGCGAGCTGCTGCATCGGCTGTCCTCATATCGGCCACAACCACGCCAACAATCGGGCCATCTCTCGTAACCCATCTCCTCCCCTGTGTGGGATGGAGGCTCGGTCATGTGGTCTCATCAGCCACGGCCGCGACTCTAAACTCGCTGGTCTTGGCGGCGTCGCGAAACCCGCCGTCAAGCACAACCTCAGTCTTGTATGCGGGCTCGCCCTCGTACTCCTCTGTATCTCACTAGCGGCACCTCGGCCGCCTTGCCTCAGGCTCGTTGCCTTCGCGGAGGCATAAGCGGTAAAAGCGAGATACGTCGGAGGGTACAACTTACAACATGTGACTCTAAGGCACGATCTGAATGAGAAGAATGGAAACCAATCCTAAATGTCCTATAGCCTCCGATTATAGATGTGGTGCACAACACCGATAATCAAGACTACTAGAACGCGATGCAGACACTTTCCGAGGATTAAGCGCTCGATACCACTATGTCACACCCCGAAATCGGGCGTGGATGGTGCCTTACCCGCACCTAGCGATACATACATCGTAGAAAAATCACGGAACATAAAACATGAGTCATTATACAAGAGATATAATAAATAAGTGCCAACCAAAACGGTTGCCTTAGTATATACATAAAACTCGAACAGTTTAATCCTTTTACAACCCCGCCCACAACAAGATTACTACGACCTTAAGATATATTAATGACTATGACGGGAGGCTTCGCCATACCTCGAATGTACAAGAACTTACAACTCGGGAACACTACCAAAAGATAAGCCTCGGAGAAACGGAGCTTCAATGCGTTGAATCGTGATCCTATGAGCGAGGATCCACGATCGATGTACCTCTACCGCGGCGTTAACGCAGACCGGGTCAAGATGGCCAGTACCAAGTATGTGAAACTGCATAAAGTCGTAAATGAAATCATACTAGTCTATATAAAGCGAGACATGTATGATAACCAAACTACGATTCACAACATAAAGCGATCATCACTCCAATATAACTATGGGTCTCACGCCCACAACATCAATCGTGGTCGCGTCGTGGCGCGTGCCCGGAATCTGCATCGGTGTGACATGTCCATGTGACCTCAACAACAAGACAAAGAATCCGGATGGAAGCATACGTGCGCTACGCATCGTGTCGGTATGTCCAAAGGGAAACAATAAGACAACTTTCCAAATGGACGATACCCGAGCGCCACGCATCGTGTCGATATGTCCAGAGAAACAATAGGACGGCATTCCAAATGGACGATACCCGTGCGCTACGCGTGATGTCGATATGTCCAAAAGGAAATCACAAGGCGATAATCAAATGGAAACATACCCGTGCGCTACGCGTCGTGTCGATATATCCAAAGCGATTAACCACAAGACCTTAACCAAAATGGAAGCATACCCGCTACGCGTCGCGGTCGGTATGTCCAAAGTGATTAACAACAATAATACTATCAACGACGCGTGCGGTGGAATTTCTCCGCTCACTGCACGTCCAAGTAAGTTCTCAACAAGTCAACCGACCTCCATCGAGACGCGGTAACACGAAATACAACGCTTTGCACAACAAAGGTTATCACGATAAGCATAGCCAAGCTTCACAACAACAAGCATAGGCAAGTTTCACAACAACAAAGTACTTTCATTTTATACCAAAGTCCGGGTTTTAACCCCAAAGTACTACATCGTAAGTTCTTTTAAAAGAGATCCATTTCTTTTATAAAGTCACCCGATACGTAGTATTAGAATGACCAACCCACCTTCCTTTTCAAAACCAAGTAACAACATTCTTTTCCTAAGTTCCAGTTTGCCTAGTTTCAATTACTCAAGCTTCTCATTTTCAAATGGTTTCATAGTTCCCAAACTTAATCACTGATTCCTTTTAGAACAATTAAGTAACATATGTCATATAATGAGTAGTTTATTCTGTTTATAACGATCTTATTACAGTGACCATGATCTAGAAAATGTAATATCATTTTGTCTCATCTTAGCTTCTATGCAGATGGAGGTTTCTACCGGTTTTAATACAACACATCATTATTCAATACATTTTCCTTTTATTAACGCTGCGGTGGTCCTCGATACGTTCGACTCAAATCGGAAACATTATCCCTTTAAAACCAAGTACTCATTACTCACGAATGAGGTTTCACACAAACATCCACATTAAAACAAATAAGTTAAGTCTCTTATCTTATAAGATCAAGTCTCTTAACTTCTAACGTCAGTAAACCATTTTCACTTACATAAGGTCGTTATAACTAACTTCCCATAAAGCTATTATAACACCATATGTTTTAACCAACCAAATCACTTAGCACACGTATGCGTCTACCGCATACATAGTTCACAACAATCATGCTAGAAAAGATAGGAAGAGGTTCACATACCTCGCGACGATTTATCGACAATAAGCAAAATGCTCCAAGTACTACAACCTTGCTAGCCCTTTCCACTCCTCGAGTAGAATACGCTACTCTTAGTACTTTCACCTATAAAGGTCACAAACGTCTATTAACCCCAAAACATAAGTTTCTATCTTTCTATAGAAAATTCAGCGACCTCCCATGCAGCAAAAGTAAATCTCCTCCTCTATCGAGGCCGGCTACCACGCCAACCCGGGGGGGGGGGGGTTTACACGTCTAACCGGACGTGTACAATTCTACAAGCTCATCGCAATACAAATTCTATGTAAATACAATTTAGTTCGATTCTTAATTCTTCAGCTTAAGTCAAAAGACATTGCGAATACTAAGTATAGTTCCATATATAGTATACTTCAACTATATATCTAACAAACATGTAATTTCCAATTACAATAGAGGACAAGATAATTACCTCGATAAGCCCAAAATTATCCGAGTTTAATGTCGCTCCCGAGCAAGGTTTAGCTCCACCCGTGGCGCTCCAAACCACTCCAAACAACCCTTGAAGTTCTAACCAACTTCTACTCAATTACTTCAACCAACTATGAAGATTTCCTTGGGTTTCGGTTTGAGACTAAAGGACAAAGGTAGTATTTCGACTCTACGAAAGAGGTATCTTTGGAATACTACAAGGTACAAGGCTAAGGTATTTTGGGCATTATAACAATACTAGGAGTATTTCTATACCACAAAGGGTATTATACGAAACAACTAGGCTAGGGGTACCTCACTGGCTAGCACCACAAAGCTGGGGACCTTTCTCGGCCAAAGGCCACAAGGAGGAGGAGGGGAGAGGCTTAGGACGAGAGCTACTAGAGGGAGGAGGGATTTCAAGACTTAGACAAAGTGAGGAGTGAATGAATAAGTCTTCACAAGGAGGGGTATTTATAGCAAACCCAGGCCAACCAATGGCCAAGATCTAGCCAAGTGCAAGGCAAGTGTAAGGCCAAGATCGCCAAGTGCACCCTAGACCCTACTCCTTAAAACCCTCACAAATATCTACACAAATATCAAGCCCAACTTGCCCTTGTTTCGCAAGTCGCCCACTTGTCTCCATTGCACAGGGTGACACATGTCACCCTCCCGCTGGTCCGCACGTTTCGCCTCTCGGAAAAATCCAAAAAACAAAACGACATAGCCGAATTTTCCTTCGCAAGTTACGCGAAAACGCTTCATCAACGACTTAACCAAAGCGTTGTGGCCCAAATGTAAAATCGCCAAGGGTGCCACATGGGGTGACACGTGTCGCCCCGATTCGCCTGAATATTTCGTCTTCCAAAATATCCAATTTCTGGAAATCTCAAAAACAAAGCGGGCCACAAAAACCGTAAATTTCTCGTGGCCCCACGTGACCATTTCCAAAATAAAATTCCATAATTCTCTAATATTCCAGAAGTCCGAATACCAAATCGGGAATCCACCCCATTAACGAACCTTTTTCCTTCACAAAACCGAAACTTTTCCGTGGAAAAATCACCTCTTTCTTCCTTTCCAATCTTTCTGCCGTATTCTCGTACGTACGTCCTCGCATACATACTCTGGAAATACGGGGTATAACAAACACACAATACCCGTAGTATATGAAAATAGAGTGATTATCTTTTGAAGTAAATCAAAACACTTACCTTAACATGTAATCTCAAGTTACCATTTTTAACTCTCACTAGGTGAAAATGCTCTCAACATTTTTTCCTAGTTGCTCTTCTATGTCTTCCTTCTTCTATGATTTTCATCAACTGATATACTACACGGATTGTTCTTTGATCTAATCCATCCTACGTTGAAGTTTGTGTGCTCATTTCACGCGCACTCTAATTGATTTGTTATAGAGTAAGGTATCTTCCTTATAGCCATGAGAAAGAATACAAAGATTTCAGCCAAAAGAATGAAAGAGATTATTTTGATTGTTCAAGATTATAAGTTACAAGATATGAATTTGAAGTTTGCATTTCCGAGGCGCCTTCCGTTGGCGCTTGTAATTTCTCCGAATATTGCGAATTTTTCAGACAGCGGGTGTTCTGGGTTATTAGCGATCCGCAGGGTGTTCTTGGTGTGCAAGAGGGTCATGATGGTGGTCTTGGGTTGAGGAAGCAGCACTTGGTTTCTCCCAACCTTCCGGTGGCAACCTCGGCTAGTGTTCCGGTTGAAAAGCTTCACAATGGAGGTTTACTGTTCACGGATTTCCCGGTCTATGCGGGAAAGGTGGGTGGTCACGAGTTGCGGGAGGGTCGTGATGGTGATAAGGGTTGTGGTTGAAACCCTTGGTTCACCGTCCAATTGTCTTGAGTCCAAGGGAGCTTTTCCCGCAGTTCTCGTAAGTCGGAAAGGCGCTGCGGTCCGATGAGCACTCCCGCCTCGCAGGAGTTTGCGGATCTGTTGGTGATCCCGGTCAAGCCGGTATGGAAGGTGGACCGGGTGCGGGGTAGTGTTGCTGCTCAGGTTTGAGGCTTGAATCCTGGGCCTCCGATCCTGGTTTCGAGTGCAAAGAGTTTTTTCCGCGCCACTTTCGATGCCACGGTCAACGGACTCGAGGTTAGTCACGGTCAAGGCGGGTCGTGGGTGGACACGGGTCTTGGGGAAAGTCCATGGGCCACCGAATTTAGTGGTTGACTCGAGAACTTTTCATTTCCAATTGGCCTTGGAAATGCTAAGGTCATGAAGCCGAGGGCTTTTTAGCCAAAAGAGGTCTAGTAATTTGATACATTCTTTTGTTGCGGATGTCAATGGCACACCTCACTCATTTTGTGCTACTTAATTTAATTGCCGAGAGTACCAAGGATACATCTCATTCAATGGACATCGAAACTTGAAAAGGTTGAGAACCGAGAGTCATCTCTCTAGTGTATTCAAAGGTTACGGAAACCAAAGGCGGCTCGTCAAAGAGGTTTAGAAACTTGATGGCTACGGATTCGAAGGGGCTCTTCATACGACGCTTGACACTGGTTGGTCTCATGGATCTTGTTAGAGATCCGGTCAGCGGGTATGGTGGGGTCCGGTTGCAAGAGGGTCGTGATAGTGGTCATGGGTTGTGGATGGAATCCACGGGTCACGGTATGGAAGGTAATCTTATGAAGGATAAAGGTGTGGCTTTTGTTGTTTTCCGACCGCGCACGGAGGTCGGTTGATTCGGTCTTGTGGATGATCCAGGTCGATGGCGGGTCGGGACGGTGGTCATGGGTCGGGGTTCATGTCCACGAAACATCAGTCTAAGGTTGGTGAAGCCGCTGGGACTTCTTTTCCCAAGGATATCGAGAAGGCAAATGGTGCGGTTTCCGAAGCCTCACCCCTTCTCGAGGGGTTATCGGGTCGCATGGGTGGGTTTGGGTCTATGGAGGATCAAGAGGATGGTTACGGGTCCAAGGAGGGTCATAGGGGTAGTCTTGGGTTGCTGATTGGTCACGTTGATGGTCGCGGTCTCGCCGCAGCCTAAGGGTCTTTGGTTAAAGTTTGTAGAAACCGATGTTGGTTCATTTCCCATGGTTCTTGGTAGTTTGAATCGTGTGGAAGTCGAACATCCTACCCTTCTAACGAGACTTGGTTTTTCGGGCTTATTTGCTAAGAGAACCAAGGAAACATCTCATTCAATGAGACATCGTAAATTTATGAGGTGAGAGCCGGTGTCACCCATTCTAATGAATTCGGGTTGCGAAACCAAAGGCAACTCGTCAAAGAGGCTTCGAAGATTGATGGCTACGGATTCGGCGGTCTACTCTTCAATCAAGTCTTGAATATTAACTTATGAGGAAATCGGGATCACTCTTATAAAAACGCCTAAGTTCTCACATTTGGTCTCTACGATGAGCATTCAATGCCAAACGACTTAAGCCATTTATGGCAACCTTGATTTCCCAACAAATGCATCTAATGCACGACTAAGCCCGCAGGAGTTTTAATTCTACATAGGATACTTACATGTCCTTGTCTAGAATCAATAGGACTTAAAACTATTATGATCTTATCCTCTTGTAATGGCACCTTTGGTGACCACTACTCCCGCCCCATTTCTTGTTTGCATAACGTTGAGGATTGAGAACCCTCAATGACTGATTGTAGCCATCCTTATTTCCGTTATTAGTAATAATATTTGCATTTACCTAAAAAAAAAAAAAGTAACAACATTATTTTCCAAACGTCCAAGTTTGCCTAATTTCAAATGTTCACGTTTCTTATTTTAGAAAGGTTTCGTAGTTCATAGTCTTCTTCACTTAAGAATATAATTCTCTTTTAAACCATCTGAGAAACATAAGCCTTATATGTGAGTAGGATATTCTTGTTTATAACAATCTTATTACATGATCATGATCTAGGAAATATCATTTTGTCTCATCTTAGCTTCTATGCAGATGGAAGTTTCACCGGTTTTAATAATAATTAATCACAAAACATTTCCTTTTATTAACCGCGTTGGTTTGTCGATACACATTCGATTTCAAACCAAGAAACATTCTTAAGCCGCTATACCTAACTTCCCATAAAGCTAGTATAACTCTTAAGTTTTCAAAAACTAAGTATTACTCTCCTTTCAAAATGATTCAAAAATCTTTTGAAATACTTCAAGTTCTTTATTATCCCATAACCACCGCTTATAGTTCAAATCGCTTACCTTTTAAAAACCACAAGTATCTTACATACATAAAGTCATTATAACCAACTTCCCATAAAGCCGTTATAACACTTTATGTTTTAGACCAATCAAATACATTTAACACGCACGCGTCTCGCACTACATAGTTACACACATATCATGCTAGAAGAGATAGAAGAGGTTCACATACCTCGCGACGACATCGACTAATAGCAAAACGCCCAAGTACCTCAAACCGCCGGCTACTCCTTAAGCCAAGTAGATTGCGCCACGCATAGTACTTCCACCTATAAGGCCACGCGCTTATTAACATTTAGGTCTCTTCGTGAACATCCTACGTAAAAATCGGCTTTCCTCCCCAAACAGAAAACTCCTCCTCTATCGGGGCCGGCTACCAAGCCAACCAGGGGGGGGGGGTTATACGTCTAATCCGAACGTACACAATTCTATCTCACAGAAAAGCTACACAAGTCTACTGTAATACAGTCCTATGTAATTACAGTTCAGCACTCTTCTTTCGAAAAGATTTCTTATTATTCAGGCTTAAGTCGCGAGACATTGCCGATAACAACGTTCAGTTCTATATATAGTATACTTCAACTATATAGTCTAACAATCATGTAATTTCCAATTACAATAGAGGGACAAGATATTTACCTCGATAAGCCCATAATTATCCAAGTAATAAAGTCGATCCTGGGCAACGTTTAGCATCAAACTCCGTGCGCTCCAACCCGCTCCAAACTACCCTTAGAAGTTCTAACCAACTTCTACATACTACTCCAACTAACCATGGAGATTTTCCTTAGGGTTTCGGTTTGGTGTCGACGGAAGTATAATAGTATAACCGGGTTTTTCAGATAGGTATAACCTTAGAATACTACAAGGTATACTGACTAAGGTAATTTGGGCATTATAACAATACTTTTGAGAGTATCACTATACCACAAAAAAAGGGTATTATACGAAAACAACTAGGCAGTGGTACCCACGGCTGCACCACAAGGAGAGGAGGTGTGTACCTACCAACCCCACTGTGGGGAAAACTCTCGCCAAGGGGAAGGGTGCTCTCGCCAAAGGCACTACACTAAGGGGGGAGGAAGAAGCTTTCAAGACTTAGAGATTTTTGGATGAAGAAGTTCATCAAAGGGAGGGTATTTATAGTCAAGTAAAGGCCAACCAATGGCCAAGATTTAGACATGTTGCAGGCAGTGTAAGGCCAAGATTAGGCAAGTGTACCTAGCCAACTTGCACACAAAATATCCTACCTACTACTTGACAAAAATGTCAAGAAAATCGCCCAGGACGCCCACCAAATCCGCGACGAGAGGTGCCTGGCGCCTCTTGTTGGTCCAACACGCCTCGCCTCTAAAAATCCGCAAAAATTAGAAATGACATAGCCGTAATTTACCCTACGCGAGTTGTGTAAAACGCTTCGCCGAAAACGACTCTAACCGGTGTTGTGCACAAAAAAATTCGCCAAGCCAACTTTAAAGTTCAAATTTTTCTACGCACGCCCCACGCATACTCAAAATACGGTATAACATTATCCTCTCCTTAGAAACATTCGTCCGAATGTTCCTTCTAAGTCTCAAAACAAACATGCGCCAGTAGTCTTCACTACTATACTTACCTGAACAATCCTTACACAAATGGCCACAACAACAACTGCGAAAAATACATACATCCAAGTCCACTAGGAAACACCTCTAACATCACAAACGCTCCCATCCAAGCGACTAAAATATAAATCCTTCGCACTTTCTCCATACAAAAGAAATGGTCACATCTCTGCTCGCAATACATGCTCGCTTCTCCCTTTACTCGTCGTGATACCACTTTTGTCACTTTGCCGCGAGGTTCTAGTGTCACTCCGGCGACCCAACAAATGGTACCGGCTGCATCGATCCCCGAGGCCGTCGTACACTCAACTCTTACCATTTACGTCGCCGGTTTCAAAACTCGGGGTTACTATCTCTAACGTGATCATCATTAACTGGGAACACTATGGATGGATCTCCGATACTTTCCCGATCATAGCAATACGAAAGACCGGACGTACTGCCTCCTAAGTCGGACGACAAAAGCTAACATATAGGCAACCTGGCCTATTCTTGACATGAACTCAAAAGGGCCCAAAGTAACTCGGGCTAAGTTCCTCTGCTTTCAAAAACTCGCCACACCCAACCGGGTGGTACTTTCAAGAAGACCGACCGCTCAACTCTGCCGCCGTCGCCGATTATCCGCACGATTTCTCCGAGCCGCGTAACCTCTTCTAGACAAGCTTTACCTATCCACATCTACCGGAACAAGCTCGAACTAACTATCTGAATCTTGCCAACATCGAACCAATCGATCGGGCGACTTACACATCCGCCCTACAAGGCTTCATAAGGCGACATCCGAACACCGAATGGTAGCTTAAACACTCTCCACAGAGACAACAGCCCCTACAACTACCTCGAAATCCACACACCGCCCGAGGCGAACGCGACTCGAGACTCACCTGCGTTCTTAACCCTGCTTGGTAAAACTTCCAGAAACAAAAACAGCCGTACCCTGGGCTCCACTGTCTGTCATAAGGTGAAGGTAGGCACCCCGTGCATCCTTTACAACCTTTCTGATAAATCAACACTGCCGAGTAAACGGTATTTGCTAGACGACAAAACGGCTGACCTCCTCGCCCGACCATCGGTCGAACGATCCACGAACTCGACAGTTGGTTAACTAAACTTGGGCCTAACACCTCATAACCCTAACCCAAAGCGGGACCACAAACTGACCCCACCATACAGGTCGCGGGTTGACCAACGTGGCCTCGACTGACGAACGCCGCAAGACACTAGCTCCCAACCGAAAATCTCACTAATCACGCTACTAAAACCTAGCGGTCTTCTTAGCTCAACTACCCTTTCATTCCACACTACTCGGGACTTATCCCACAAACATAGCTCACGGCACTATGCACCCGACAAGGGTCAAACATAAAATACTTCTTTACTCGAGAGGGCCTTACCTCTAAGGTCTCTACGTATAAAGCTCTAAGGCTCACACTTTCCTTATGTCCAATCTTACCTCATACTAACCATGATTTCTAATCACTAATTACACATCGCCATCGTAACATAGCACTTATGATATACCCATCTTATCATACATATTGATCTCTAGAGGGTTAAGGATATATCTATATCTACATCTTCCCTCCAGTCGTTCTAATTAAAACTCGCCTGTAGGCGCAGCTAAGGAAGATGACGAACTACCCACCGATCTCAAGGTTGAGTCCTCCTACTAGGACATCCTTTCGACCACATGTCGACGGCCGCAGTAAAACAAGTACCAACTAAAAGATGACATTCCGGGACGACGTCATTACACCGCGGAACAATCCGGAAAATCGGGCCGGAACTACGTGTAGGTGAACCGAAACTCGAGCTCACCGACTCCGCCACCGAACGCTCAACCCTTTCGAGGAACACTCAGACCGCGGATGTGCATATCTAATTCACTGGAGGTGATTCGCCTCAAAGTTACTAAAGGACCTTCTGTTCGCCCTCTCCTCGCCGCCGTTAACCCGCCGATCTCTACGTCTCGACTGCGCATAAGTCCGCATCAAGGCTATGCTCAAGCCTAATCAAGAATTACTCTTGCACAACCCTCTCTTAGATATTCATCAAGACTCGCAGACATCGGTATACTCTCCGTAGCCAAATCCATAGCTAGTAATGTGGTTGTTCTTCGCAATCTATATTCTATGTTTCGGCCGTGGAATCAAGGTTCAATGTCATGGCCGCAGATGGATCGCCGCTGCGTGCTAAACTCACTGGGCCGTGACGAGCATAACTCCCCGAACGGCACCTAACTCAGTGATGGTTGGGCTGTGCCTCGTAATCCTTCGAACTCTACTGCAGCCTCCTCGCTGCCGCCTCCCGGGCCGGTTTGCCCTACGCGAGGCATAACGGTGGAAAGAAATACGTGAGAGGGTCCAACTTACAACACAAACTCTAAGGCACGATCTCAGAGTGAGAAGAATAGAAACCAATCCTAAATATCCTATAGCCTCGATTATTGTGGTGCGCAACACACCGATAATCAAGACTTCATCGGGATACGGCTCAGAGACACTTTCCGAGGATTAATCGCTCGATACCACTTTTGTCACGACCCGAACCCGGGCCCGTGACTGGTGCCTTACCCCGGGCACCCTAGTGATACAACATCAGAGTAATCAGCGGAACATAAAACACGACATGAAAATATTATGAAGTAAGAAACGATTTGAGAAAACTTGCCTTACGCATATATATATAAATCAATTTTAAACCGAACAGTTATATCCCATTACAACTCGCCACAACAAGATTACATGCACTTCTAAGAATGATATTGACAACAATGGCGGATAGGGCCCGCCATACCCTCGAATGTAAATACCTACAACGCGGACTATACACCGATAAGCCTCCGAGAAACGGAGCTTCCCATACGCCGAATCAGGACCCAGAACTAGATCAACGATCGTGTACCTCAACTCGCGGCATGAACGCAGCCCCAGGAGGTCAAGATAACAGTACCAAGTATGTGAAGAAAAATCAGAAATGAAATCATAGTAGTCTATATAAAGCGTGAGACATGTATGATAACCAAAACTACAACTCACACTAAATAAGCATCATGTCAAGTCGAGACTCACGCCTCAAAGTCATCATAAACCGCACGGGGTAAGTGCGAGGCATAGCCGACTACTAAAACTCACAAGACAACAAGGTCGAATCAGATCATGAGATCTCGCCTGCATCACATGATCAAAGCCGCCACTCGCCGGCAAAGATCTAATGCGCGCTTCAGCCTCGAACTTCCCATAGCTCCGCACGGGCCACTCAATGGCCCGCATGCAGGTATTCCCGCATCGAGGGTAGCTACTCCCCGGCGTCCTGGACTCGCCGTCGCGGGCCACAAAGACCGCATGACCACAAGGCCGCAACTAACTCGAACTCGTAGCTCGCGCATGGCCATACTGCACTGCATAAGGTATTCTCAATCATAGTCACTAGACACTTTGAGTTTACCCGCATCGGAGGGCGCCTTAACCCCTAATCACGGTGATATAATATCAACATGACAAAATTATCGTTAAACAACCTAAGCACAACAAGGAAAACCCCTTTACACAAACATCACAAGATACTGACTCACGTAGATCCTAACATGTTTACTTATCAAATCAACAAGAAAGTATTACAAGGCTATCACAAACCAAAGACAATCAAGTTATACACACAAGGTACATTCTAATATACGATTAACAAGATCGGGTTTTATCCCCAAGTACTTCATATTAACTCTTTAAAAGATACGTTACTTTCACAAAACCACAATACCCGTAGTATATGAAAATAGAGTGATTATCTTTTCAAGTAAATCAAAACACTTACCTTTGTAAAATCAAGTAACAACATTATTTTCCAAACGCCCAAGTTTGCCTAATTTCAAAAGTTCACGTTTCTTATTTTAGAAAGGTTTCGTAGTTCATAGTCTTATTCATTTAAGAATATAATTCTCTTTAAACCATCCGAGAAACATAAGCCTTATATGTGAGTAGGATATTCTGTTTATAACAATCTTATTACAATGGCCACGATCTAGGAAATATCATTTTGTCTCATCTTATCTTCTATGCAGATGGAAGTTTCTACCGCTTTAATAATAATTAATTCAAAACATTTCCTTTTATTAACGCCGCAAAGGGTTTGTCGATACACATTCCGATTTCAAACCAAGAAACATTCTTAAGCCGTTATACCTAACTTCCCATAAAGCTAGTATAACTCTTAAGTTTTCAAAACCAAGTATTACTCTCCTTTCAAAATGATTCAAAATCTTTTGAAATACTTCAAGTTCTTTATTATCCCATAACCACGCTTATAGTTCAAATCGATTACCTTTTAAAACCACAAGTATCTTCTTACATACATAAAGTCGTTATAACCAACTTCCCATAAAGCCGTTATAACACTTTATGTTTTAGACCAATCAAATACATTTAACACATGTGCGCCTACTGCACTACATAGTTACACACATATCATGCTAGAAGAGATAGGAAGAGGTTCACATACCTCGCGACGATTATCGACTAATAGCAAAACGCCCAGTACCTCAAACCGGCTACTCCTTAAGCCAAGTAGATTGCGCCACGCATAGTACTTCCACCTATAAGGCCACAAGGCGCTTATTAACATTTAGGTCTCTTCGTAACATCCTACGTAAAAATCGGCACCTCCCCGCAACAGAAAACTCCTCCTCTATCTGGGCCGCTACCAAGCCAACTGGGGGTTATACGCCTAATCGGACGTGCACAATTCTATCTCACGTAAAAGCTACACAAGTCTCATAATACAGTCCTATGTAATTACGATTGAGACTCTTCTTTCGAAAAGGTTTCTTATTATTCAAGGCTTAAGTCACAGACATCACGATAACAACGTTCATTCTATATATAGTATACTTCAACTATATAGTCTAACAATCATGTAATTTCCAATTACAATAGAGGACAAGATATTTACCTCGATAAGCCCATAATTATCCAAGTAATAAAGTCGATCCCGGCAACGTTTAGCTCCTACTCATGCGCTACCCGCCTCCAACTACCCTTAGAAGTTCTAACCAACTTCTACATACTACTCCAACTAACCATAGAGATTTTCCTTAGGGTTTCGGTTTGGTGGTGACGGAAAGTATAATAGTATAACTGGTTTTTCAGATAGGTATAACCTTAGAATACTACAAGGTATACTTAAGGTAATTTGGGCATTATAACAATACTTTTGAGAGTATCACTATACCACAAAAAAAGGGTATTATACGAAACAACTAGGCTAGTGGTACCCACTCGCTAGCACCAGGAGTGGTGGTACCCTCTACCAACCCCACTAGGGGAAACTCTCGGCCAAGGGGAAGGGTGCTCTCGGCCAAAGGCACTACACTGGGAGGAAGAAGCTTTCAAGACTTAGAGATTTTTGGATGAAGAAGTTCATCAAAGGAGTGGTATTTATAGGTCAAGTGCCAACCAATGGCCAAGATTTAGCAAGTGCTAGGCAAGTGTAAGGCCAAGATTAGGGCAAGTTTACCTAGCCAACTTGCACACAAAATATCCTACTTACTACTTGACAAAATGTCAAGAAAATCGTCGCGGGCCAACAAATCCGCCCAATGAGAGGTGCTGGCGCCCTCTTGTTGGTCCAACACGCCTCGTCTCTCTGAAAAATCCGCAAAAATTAGAAATGACATAGCCGTAATTTACCCTACGAGTTGTAAAACGCTTCGTCGAAAAACGACTCTAACCGGTGTTGTGCACAAAAAATTCGCCAAGCCAACTTTAAAGTTCAAATTTTCTACGCACGTCCCACGTATATACTGAAAATACGGGTATAATCACCGAGAGATTTGCTTTGGACAAACTTCATCAGCCTAGTGTTTCTCGCAGTGGCTCGTATTCGTGAAGAAGAAGGGCGACGCCGCGCACGGTGTTGATTACGGTGAACAAGGTGACTATTAATGTCACGACCACTTTCGAACGTGATCGTGCCTTACTGGGCACCTAGTGATACAAACATCGAGAAAATCGAAATAAAAACCTTAAGCATGAAACAATACATAAAATAAGCAGCTAACCAACGGTTACTTTCCGTATATATAAATACCAACACGCGACGCTAAATCCTACAAACCCCGCCCACAACAAGATTTCACAGACTTCTAAGAATGTAACCATAACTATGACCGACGGGGCCCCGCCATACCCCGAATGTACAAGTACCTACTATGACAGGACTATACCAAGATAAGCCTCCTGAGAAACTGAGCTTCCCATAACGTTGTGATCCTATGGCATGAGGATCAACAACCGCTGTACTTCACTGCAGATGAACGCACTCAGGAGAGTCGCATAAATGGTACCAAGTATGCGAAAATATCGTAAATGAAATCATAATAGTCTATATAAAGCAGAGACATGTATGATAACCAAACTACAAACCACAACATATAAGCGGTCAGTCTAGTCGAGGACTCACGCCTCAAGTCATCACTCATGCCCGTGGAATTCCTTTCTCATTTGTGGCGGTCATGACATAAATCATACTCATGGACGCGCCTGGCATCCTACCTCACCGTTGCCGCATACACATACAATACATATATATACCTCCCTGCGTGGAATCTCCATCACTGCCGCAGATTGTAACATATAACCACGTGACCGTGGTGGCATCCTACCTCAGCTTCGTGCACACATATATAACACACATATATATATATATATATATACGCACGCATGTCCCAAATCCCCTACCTGTAACATGGACATAACGTGCCCTGATCCTCATCGCAGTGCAGGTCTTCGTGAGCTGGCCCGTGGAATAATAGTAATGATCGTGATATACCATGCCCCTTTAATCCTCGGTGTAAACAGCCTCATGAGCTAGCTCATGGAATAATAGTAATGGTCACATGCCCCTAATCCTCATGGTGCAGACATGCCCATGTGACAATAATAATATAACGAGTTTAACCTGCGTACCGCATACCCTAATCCTAATGGTGTAGATATGTCCATGTGATAATATCAATGAGCATACCCGGAATCCTCATCGCCGAGACATCCATGAAACGACGCATCTAACCCGCGATCTCGTCGTGACGCGACATCCTCACCTGGTATACGCATGGCCAAGATCAAACAAAATGGAAACATACCCGTGGAATCCTCCATCACTGTCGGTACGTCCAACAGATTCACAACAAGTCAGCCGGCCCTCCAACCGAGAGACGCGGTAACATAGTAATACCACCAAGGCTATCACGACTAGCATAGGCAAATCTAACATACTCTTAGACTTCCATTTTATGACAACAACCGGGTTTTAACCCCAAAGTACTACATGATAATCCTTTCAAAAGATCTCTTTTACGTAAAAACAACTCGATACTATTATCCGTAGTACCAAACACGTTCATGTTTAAATGAAGTACTTTACACTTTTTTAAAACAAGTGGCTTACACTTTTAAAACAATGTCAAGTATACATTTAAAACCCAGTAACTAACTCTTTTTAAGATCAAGTACTTTACCTCTTAAAACCAAGCCACTTATATTTTTCATCAAGAAAAGTTCGATATTTGAAAATAAGTTACTTATACTTTTAAACTCAAGTTACTTCTTTCCCAAAATCAAGTTACCATTTTAAATCCAATAATAAAACCATTCTTTTGTTTCCATAAAGTCGTTATAACTAACTTTCCATAAAGCTATTATAACACTTTATGTTTTAAACCAATTTAAGACAAAACCATGCCTTTCTTTTAAACCAAAACACTTCAAATTCTTAAGTCTCTTTTCTTTTAGAAATCAAGTTCCTTACTTTGGAACTTTAAGAAAATCAAACTTGATTATAATAATTTTATTAGAGCAAAAATGCATGATCTAGAAAATGTAATACAATTTTGTCTTATCTTAGCTTCATGCGGATGGAGGTTTCTACTGGTTTTAATATAATTAATTATCATTACATTTTCCTTTATTAACGCTGCAATGTCTTGTTCGATAGTTATTCCCATTTCCGAAATTAATATAACTTATTCCATTTTCTAGACCAAGTACTCATTACTCGATGAGGTTTCACCACTTTAACACAATTCAAGTTCTTCACATTTCATATCAAGTCAAATATAAGTCAAGTCTCTTATCTTTTAAAAACTCAACCAAAATTCGCTTAGCACACGTGACGTGCACTGGTACTACATAGTTCACAACATCATGCTAGAAAACATAGAAGAGGTTCACATACCTCGCGACGATTATCGACAAAGCAAAGCTCCAAAGTAACCCTCACCTAGCCTTTTCCACCCTTCAGTAGAATACGCTGCAGTGATTTCCACCTAAAAAGGCCAAAACGCTCTATCAACTTCTCGATCTCTTCGTAGAATAATTCTAAGTACAAGGTTCCTATTCTACGGAAAATTCGTGGCAAGACTGTTATACCCGTGATTTCCAGTATGTACGTGAGGGCGTTAATCTAAAGTTGCCTTAGTTAGGAAAGGGACGAAATTTGTGCACAACTAGAAAAGAATTGTTTTTCACTGAAACGCTTTCCAAACTTTGCGAAGGGAAAATTACTACAGCAACATTAATAATTTTTGCGGATTTTTCAGAGATAAAATATTTTGGACCAACGAGGCTTACACTTCACACCTCAAGTGGGCTGGAAATTGTGGGCTTTGGCACGCTTTTTTCATTTTTGTGCCTAAAACATTTGGTCAATGTTTGGTAGGATATTTGTGTGGTAGATGAAAGTGGGACACACACAACTGTATTGTCCAAATCCTCACCTTCACTTGCCCACCACTTGTCTTAATCTTGGCCATTGATTGGCCTATAAATACCCCGAGTTGAAGACTTCTTCATCCTAAAACATTTCTAAGTCTTGAAAATCCCCACTCTTAGTAGGCTTCTCGTCCAGAGCAACCTCCCCTTTCAGGCTTCCCACGGCAGTGCCCCTCTTGAGAGTTCTTTATTATACCAGATTTCAGTATGTACGTAGCGAACACGTGCAAAAGTTGGTCTTAAAGTTAGGCCTTGGACGATTTTAGCACAACTCACAAAGCTACAGTTTTCCGACCAAACGTTTCCACGTACTGTAGGATAAATTCCTTTATGTCATTTCTAATTTTTATGGATTTTTCTCGAGACGAACACTTTGGACCAACGAGAGGCGACTCTGCCATTCTCTCATTGGTGGACTTGTCGCGCAATAGGGCGAATGGATGACCATCCTTGTCATAAAGTTGGTTAGATATTTTGTGTGCAAGTTGGCTAGGTACACTTGCCCCTAATCTTGACCTTACACTTGCCTAAGACTGCCAAACTTGGCATCGGTTGGCCATGTCTTGACCTATAAATACCTCTTGAGATGAAGAGTTCTTCATCCACAAAAGCTTTCCAAGTCTAAAAATCCTTCCTCTCCCTTTGTAAGAATTCGTCCAACACACCCCCTCCTCGAGAAGCTTGGCGAGGCTACCCCACCCCAGCCTAGTAAACTCCACCCCCTCCCTGGTAGAAAAGTTGCCTTCTTGTATTGTTATAATGCCCAAAATACCTAGCCCAAATACCTTAGTACTTAGTAGAAGTTGTGAAGAACTTCTATGTTTCTGGAGCATACAACTTGAGCAAAACCTTGCTCAAAGCGACTTTTCTAGATATTATTGGGCTTACCGAGGTAACTAATCCTAACCCTCTTTTGAATTAGAATACTTACTGTTGTAGAATAAGAATAAGTATAAATACTTAGAAGGTTATTAAGGAATAAAATTGACTGTAACACCTGAAGGGTATAAAAGAAGAATATACGAATGTACTTACATAGACTGTTTTTCTGATGAGACTTATATAGCTCACGGTAGGGTTGTCTTGCCCGACTTCAGTAGAATTGAGGACCCTCATTTAGAATGACCTACTGTAATAGTCTAGACTTTGATAGATATCTGTGACTATTATAAATTTGATTCTGCTGTAGCGACATACTCGACTTGGCAGGTGGATTTGAGAAGGTATGTGATTCTTCCTAAAGCATGATATTTTACAATATGTATATGATGCGGTAGACGTACATGTGTTAAGCGAATAATACTTACGACAATGCCTCACGGCAAGCACAGAATAATACGTGCGACAATGCCTCGCGGCAAGCACTTTTAAGAATAATAAGAATGAAAACATTTCAAAAGGACTACTGAACCATTTTTTACAGAAGAGAATTAATTGGTTTCTCAAACAGTAGCTTAAGAGTTATACTAGCTTTATGGGAAGTTAAGTATAACCACTTAAGATTGATAAAAGAAACAAGTTGCCTATGTATTTCTAACAGATTTATATGAAATTGTGAAAAGAATAATAAGATGGTTTGATAAGTAGACATGACATGTTGCTATGTGTGTTAGTACCTTGTAACGTTTGTATAAGTGAGTATCCTTGTTGTACTTATGTTGTTTAAAGATAAGTCGTTATGTTAGTGTACTATCACTCACCTCTTTGAGATGATCTGGAGGTTAAGGCGCATCTCCGATCGGGGTAGACTCGAGCGGTGCAGGACCATGATTCGAGAATACCTCATGCGGGTCGAGGGCCTATCGAGCTACGAGTTCCGGAGTTAGTATGCGGGTGCTCGTATGCCTCACGATTTAGCGCTCGTGGCCACGCGGACGGCCGAAGTCCGGGACGATGCGGAGTAGCACCTACGATGCGGGGTTATATCATGCGGGCCCATGCGAGTGGCTATGCGGACTCGGAGTCGAGATTAGGCTTGCGGGAATGAGGATGTGGCGGTGGCCTGTTCGATCATTCGCAGCCTGCACAAGGCGTGTGATTCTATTGTTGCTCTTGTTGTGATGTGCACCATGCGGTTTCGGGTTGTTTCACACATATTTGTAAACCGGTTTTAAAATGATATGTTTTCATTTAAGTACTACAGATTTGCATACTTAGTACTGTTGTCTTGACCTCCTTGGGGCTGCGTTCATCTTTTAGCGAGTAAGAGCGGCGAGTGCTGAATCCGCATCCATAGGATCTCTACGTTGGTGTCGAGAGCTCCATCTCTTTGGAGGCTCTACTTTTTGGTATGATCTCCCTGTTGTAGATAGTTTTTGTCTGATCGGGGTATGGCTCCTGTCCGCCATAGTTATATATTTCCTTAGAGGTTCAGTAGTGCGTGTTGTGCGATTGTCGGATGTAATCGCTAAAACATGATTATATATATATCTTGAAAGCGATGTTTTCTCACATAATCGGTGTCTTGTTTTATAAAGCGTTTCATGTCTTGCTTTATGTTTCCGCTGATTACTCGATGTATATGACTACTTGGGTGCCCGGTAAAAGGCGACTGATCGCTGGATTCTTAACCGGGCAGACCGTGCGGACCAAAAAGTAGTGCTCGAGCGATTAATCCTCGAGGAAAGTTCGTTACACTGCACCGTATCTAGTAGAGTCTTGATTATCGATTGTATTTGTACACCACAATAATCGAGAGTTGCTATAGGATATTTAGGATTGGTTTCCGTTCTTACCATTACGAGATCGTGATTTAGAAATTTGTGTTATAGGTTGGACCCCTCTAACGTATTCCTTTCTTCCTGTGCTGATTATGCCTCCACGTAAGGCAAAGCGGGCGTTTGTAGAAGGCAGAAAGAGCGGCGTAGGAGGCTAGCTAGCGCCAGTGACACCTTGCAGTCACGAGGCTCGAGACCAGTCTATACCGAAGGCGGCGAGTTCTATAGCCCAACCATGGCCGGCCGTGGCAAAGACCACGAGATACCAGCGCTCACGTCCCCGCACATGGATTGGAAGTGAGAGTTACGGCTGAGGAGATGGCCTGCAACTTTTAGCTAAAGTTGTGGCCCGATCACGGAAGAAGGCTGGATCTGGCAGATTCGATTCAGCCTCAGAGCCTGGGATCGCACCGTTGTTCTACCCGAAGGCGAAGAGTTTAGAGGCTACTCGACTTCTTGTATAGCCGCACCACGGAGTTTTATGGATCGAGGCGGGAGGATGATCCGCGAGAGATTCATCCGTCGGCACGTGAGAGATTTTGAGAGTAATCGAGCGTCGGAACCGAAGTCCGTGATCTTTGGTTCACATAGGCTTTGCGTGATACCCCGCTAAATGCGCCGATCGATTGGTTTGGATCATAGGAGTTATCCGAGAGAGAGCACGCGTCCCCGGCTACTTGGGATGAGTTCTCGGGCTTCTCCTCACTTCACTTCTTGCCTCCGCGATGAGAGGCGCCTTGAAGGTACGATAGATTTTTTACTGCGAGGCGAAGCCAGGCATAGGACTTGTCGAGGGGAGTACAATGTCGAGTTTGATTCATTGGCTCGGATATGTCCCGGCAAGATTGGTAGTGAATACTGGAGGATAGGGTGCACCTTGCATTATGTCCCCTTAGGGCTAGAATGACTATATGGCCGAGAGTCATGTGCGGGAGTTTCTCTCAATAGGGTATGGACATTACCGCGTGCGCAGCTCACGCAGCCGCCAGATGCGTATGAGAGCTTGTGGGAAGGTCGGTGACCCAGAGTGGGCGGACGGCGGCGAAGAAAGCAAGGCGGGGCGGGACTCGAGGGTCTTCGGTGGTTGCTCGTGGTGGGGCGGCCTCGGCAAAGGCGATCCAGATTCGCACCACGGCCCAAAGCCACCGAGCACTCCTTTGCGACGGTCTCGGCCGCGGCCACGATTTTGAAGCTGGCGGTACTCGGGGCCGGGAGCTTCGAGCGTCCAGGGGTAGCGGAAGAATGCGGATCGTCGGGACCACCCCCGATGTAGCGTCAGAGCGGTGCCAGATCCTATTACGGGAAGTGTGGTACTGCACTTGGAGCTTGTTACGATTGCGGGCCAGCGAGGTCACTTTCTTGAGAGAGCTATCGAAGGCGTAGAGCGGCGGCCCCGGTGGTAGGGCACCGGTCGCAGCGGAGTTGCACTGTTGCGTCGCTTCATCATCTCCTACAGATTACTCAGCCGGAAGCGAGGTGCTCATGGAGTCGTTGCCAGTCGCGTGGCGGCGTGGCTTTCGGGTCCCGATTCTAGCGATCCTGAAGAACGCGATTGTATGCTTTGTCGGTAAGCCGACAGGATCGGAGTGCCTCGCGCGATGTCGATCACAGTACCTTTTATCGGATTTCCTGGGTTTGATGTGTATGCTTTGATAGATCCGGGTTCTCTGCATCCTATATATCTCCCCTTGTTGCTAGTAGGATGAGATAGAGCACGAGTCCATGTGAGCCTCGATAGGTAGCTACGCCGATGCGGGTGATTCGGTGGTAGCTTTCGGCGGGTATATGAAACGTCTCTTGTGATCATTTACTGATGCGTCGGACCAGCGACACTGATAGAGTTGGAGATGATTGACGATGTGATCATGGGGGATGGATTGGCTAACTACCCCCTTTACGCCAATGTAGGCTAGAAGAAGAATAGATGCACGTTTCGATTTCACGAGCCGGCGGTTCATTGGTTGAGGTGGGAGGAGCACGGTATCGCCGAGGAGGGCCAGAGTTTATTTCCTACCTCAGAGGCTAGGAAGATGGTGCAGAAGCGGTATATCTACCATCTCGTTCGGGTGTTTGATCTTTTGGCTAGCGGTACCAGATTTTCCGTCGCCTTCGATAGTCGCCGAAGTTCCCGAGACGATGTTTCCAGATGACCTCCCGGGTATCCCTCCTGAGAGGAGAATCGAGTTTTGTATAGATGATGTTAGCCGGATACTGCCTATTTCCATTCCGCCATACGAGAATGGCACCTGCCGAGTTGAGCAGAGTTGAAGAGATCAGGCTTAGGGATTTGCTAGGGAGAAGGGCTTCATTAGGCACAGTGTTTCTCACCGGAAGCCGCCTTGATTGTTCGTGAAGAAGAAGGGCGGGGCCATTTGCGCACGTGTGTTGATACAGGCGGGTGAACAAGGTGACCATTAAGACAGTATACCCCCACTTCACTGTGAGGATTGATGATTTGTTCGACCGGTTGCGGGTGCGAATGTTTCTCCAAGATTGATCTCGTCTTGAGGGCTATCATCGAGGTGCGAGTGAGAGAGTGGATGTCCCTGTGGAAGATGCATTCCGGACACGACAGGGGCATTATGAAAGTTCAGGGTCATGTCTTTCGGGTTGACCAATGCTCCGGCGGTATTCATGGATTTGATGAATCGAGTGTTCAAACCATTTTTGGACACGTTTGTGATAGTGTTCATTGATGATATCTTGGTTTATTCTCGCTCGGAGTTACAGCGAGGCATGCTGCGAAAGCGTTGAGGGCCCAATGTTGAAAGCCGATTCTCGAGACAGCAGCCGGTTGTGCGCCAAGTTTTCCAAATGTGAGTTTTGGTTGACTTGATTGGCGTTTCTTGGGCATATTGTTTCCGCCGGTGATGGCGTTCGAGTTGACTACTGGCCAAGGATCGAGTGCGGTCGGAGACTTGGCCTAGACCTACTTACTCCGCCAGGATCATACGCGGATTTTTCCGGGCGCTTTCATGCGGTATTATCTACGGGTTACGTGGAGAAGTTTGCTTCTATCTACGCACCATTGACTAGAAGTGACAGAAGCGGCCAAGTTTCGACAGGATGCCCGTGCCAGAGTTGTGGCTTGAGGGGCTTTTCCGGTTGATTCTTGAAAAGAAGCCCGATCGCCCGGCCGTCCCCTCAGGATTCTTACTTCTTCAGGGTCCGGGATGGTTATGCGTGAAACGTGTATTGTGATGCGTCGAACGCATCGAGGTTGGGATGTGTGTTGATGCAGCATGGCGAGTTAGGCAGCATATGCATCCCGACATTTGAAGAAACACGAGGAACTACCCCACGCTACATGATTTGGAGTTAGCAAGTACCGTGATTGGCGCTTTGAAGATGCCAGGCACTATTTGTATGGGAGTTGCGTGGATATTTTTACGAGACCACAAGAGGCCTCCAAAGGTATCTTTCGGCCGGAAGATGGAGGCTGAACTTCACTTGCGAAGGCGATTGGTTAGAGTTGCTTAAGGATTACGATGTGGACATCACGCGCCAACGGGCGAAGGCCGATGTTGTGGCAGATGCCGCGAGTAAATCAAGTCGATGGGGAGCTGCTATCGGATGCGGCTAGAGAGAAGGGACATGGTTAGTAATTTGCACCCAAGATTAGCGAGCAGCGGGTGTCCGATTTGATTGATTACACGATAGCAATGGGGTTAGAGTTCGTGAGGTTGCCGAGTCTTCCGTCGTTGAGGAAGGTGAAAGGCGGCGGTTCGAGATCGAGCTTGATTGATATCGTGATATGTACCGTGAGGGCAAGGGTCGCTTTTGGTAGCACGATGGCGGGTGCTAAGGTTTGAGCGGTGTGTCAGGTGTTCCGAAGTATGTTTGAGGATCTCTTGGCAGGCGAGTTCTTGGGGAAGCACACACTGCGCGCGGCGTTACTCTTCATCCGGTAGTCGCACCAAGATGTACCACGACGCCGATCTGTGTATTGGTGGGATGGCTTGAAAGGGGCGTTGCGAGTTCGTGGCTCGATGCCCGTGTTGTCGGCAGTGAAGAGTAGAGCACCGAGAGACACGGTGGTTTATTCTGACGATAGAGATCCGACACGGAAGTGGGAGGTGTCAGCGTGGACTTCATCACGAGGATTACCTCGCGCTCGGAGAGCGTGATTCTATATGGGTTATCGTCGGCGGTGAAATCAGCCACTTTCTTCCGTCGGAATGACTTTTGGTGAGATTATGCGGACTTTACATCAGAGATCGTCAGGCGCATGGAGTCCCTCTTGATCATATCGAGCGAAGGCGGTTCGGCCAGCTACAGAAGTCGCTTCCGGAGGGTTTAGGAGGCAGGTGAGCACAGTCGCATTCATCCACTGGACCAGACGAGCGAGCGCACTATCCAGACTCTTGAGGATATCTGCGAGCTTTGTGTTTTGACCGATGGTAGTTGGGAGGATCATTTGCCTCTAGTTGAGTTCGCGTATAATAATAGCTACCACTCCGGTATTCGGATGGCGCCTTTGAGGCCTTGTATGGGAGGAAGTGCGGTCGCCTATAGGTTGGTTCGAGTGGGCGAGTGCGGCTAGTGGGACGGTTTGGTGCGGCGGCGATGGATAAGGTGAAGCTTATCCGAGGCGGCTATTGCGACTTCGAGTCGGCAAGTCGTATGCGAGATCATCGTCGTCGACATCAGGAGTTTGCGATTGATGATTGGGTTTTCTGAAGGTGTCACCCATGAAGGTGTGATGAGATCGGAAGAAGAAACTTCGGCCAGAGTACATTGGGCGTTTGGTGTCGCGAGGTAGGCAAGGTTGCTATGAGTTGAATCTGTAGTCGTCTGGAAGCGGTGCATCCGTGTTTCACGTTTCTATCTTTGAGGAGATGTATCGGGGATCTATCTAAGTACATCCGATTGGCGATGTCAGTGACCGAGGGGTTATCGTATGAGGAGATTCCATAGCGATAATCGATCGTCAGAGTTAGGCGTCTGTGGACGCAGGGCGTGGCTTCCGTCAAAGTCTTGTGGCGGAACGAGCTCGAGAGAGATGGCGTGGGAAGCCAGAGGACATGAAGCGATATCCTCACTTTGTTCCCACCCCTCCGGTAATTCACTTTCCTACTTGTAAATCTTCATTATCGTTTATGCCTAAGTGTTGTTTATGGCGTGTGTGGCTTTTTGCAAGCTGTTTAAGTTTTAGAAGAACCTTATGGATTATCTGCTCTTGGGAAGAACGTTCGGGTGACGAATGTTTCTAAGGCGTATGGAGAATGTTATACCGTATTTCCGGAGTATGCGTAGTGAATACGTGCAAAAAGTTTGAGTCTTAAGTTAGGCCTTGGGCGATTTTTTAAGCCGCACCAACTTTCCGCGGCGTAACAGATTTTTCGACCGAAGCGTTTCCACAAAACTTCGTGGGATAAATTCCGACTATGTCATTTCTAATTTTTGCGGATTTAAGGCAGACGTATTTGCACACTTTGGACCAACGCGAGAGGCGACACTTGCCACCCTACTCATTGGTGGACTGTCCGCGGCAATAGGGCCGAATGGATGACCATCCTTGTCATAAAAGTTGGTTAGATATTTTTGTTGTGCGAAGTTGGCTAGTACACTTGCCGCAATCTTGACACTTACAACACTTCGCCTAGCACTTACAAGCAATCTTGGCCATTGGTTGGCCCATGTCTTGACCTATAAATACCACATCTTGAGATGAAGAGTTCTTAATAACTACGTCACAAAGCTTTCAAGTCTAAAATCCTTCCCTCTAAGCTTGTGTAAGCAATTAGGTCCAACACCGCCACTCCGCTCGGAGGAAGCTTGGCGAGGGCTACCGCCCCACCCCTAGCCCTGGCCAAACCTACACCCTCCGCGGTAGAAAGAGTTGCCTTCTTGTATTGTTATAATGCCCAAAAATGCCACTGTAGCCCAATACCTTAGTACTTAGTAGAAGTTGTGAAGAACTTCTAAGGTTTCCTTAGAGCATCTGACTTAGAATGCAAAACCTTGCTTTCAGCGCCGATTTTTCTAGGATATTATTGGGCTTAATGCAGGGTAACTCAATCCTAACCCTCTTTTGAATTAGAGGAATACTTCATTGTTGTAGAATAAGAATAAGTATAAATACTTAGAAGGTTATTAAGGAATAAATTGGTATGCTTGTAACACCTTAGAAAGAATTATAAAGAAGAATATCTGAATCAGTACTTACATAGGGGCGTCATTTCCATGATGAGACTTATATAGCTCACTTGAGGTAGGGTTGTGCTTTGCCCGACTTTCAGAAGTAGAAGGTGAAGGACCCTCTGTTTTTAGAATGACTCATGAGAATAGTCTAGACTTTGATAGATATACATGTGACTATTATAAGCGATTCTGGCAGCGGCGACATACTCGACTTGGCGGGTGGATTTCGCCGAGAGGTATGTGATTCTTCCTAAAAGCGTGATATTTTACAATAATGTGTAACATATAGTGCGGTGAAGCGTCACGTGTGTTGCGAATAATACTTACTAAGATGCCTCACGGCTTAAGCTTTGAATAATGACGTGCTGCCCCGACGCCTGCCGGCTTAAGCTCCGAATAATAAAGCGAGAAAAACATTTCTCAAAAGGACTCTTGAACCATTTTTCTGAGAAGAGAATTAATTGGTGGTTCTCAAGCGAAGCTTCCAAGAGTTATACTAGCTTTATGGGAAGTTAAGTATAACGCTCTTAAGATTGATAAAAGAAACAAGTTGCTCTATGTATTTCTAACAGAGACTTATATGAAATTGTGAAAAGAATAATAAGATGGTTTGATAAGTAGACATGAAACATGTTGCTATGTGTGTTAGTACGCTGTAACGTTTGTATAAGTGAGTATCACTTTGTTGTAGCTTAACATGTTGTTTAAAGATAAGTCGTTATGTTAGTGTACTATCAGCTCACTTTCTTTGAAGATGATACGGAGGTTAAAGCGCCTCCGTCGGGGTAGACTCGGCGATGCAGGACCAATACGATTGAGAATACCTCATGCCGGGTCGGGGGCTATCACGGAGCGAGAGTTCGAGTTAGTATGCGGGGTTATGCCTGTCATGCGATTGCGTCTATGTGGCTGTGCGCGACAGCCCGAGTCGGGGCGATGCCAGAGGAGTAACCCTCGATGCGGGGTTATAATCATGCGGGCCACGTCACGAGTGGCTTTACGTCGGACTCGGGAGTCGAGGATTAGGCTTCGAATCGCAGGATGTGAAGCGCGTCAGTGGCCTGCTTTCGATCATTCGCGGCACTTAGATAGGCATTATTCTGATTACTATTGTTGCTCGCTTTGTTTATGATGTGGGCACTATGTGCGGTTTCCTTGGTTGTTTCACACATATTTATGCTTGGCCCCGGCGGTTTTAAAAATGATATGTTTTTCATTTAAAGTACTTTACGATTTCGCATACTTAGTACTGTTATGCGAAGCCTCGCCTCTTTCGGGGGCTGCGTTACATGCCTGCGGTGCAAGAGCAGCAGTCTTTAGATCCCACATCCTTAGGATCTCGTTGGTGTCCCGGGGAGCTCCATCTCTTCCGGGAGGCTCTACTTTTTGGTATGATCTCCTTTGTTGTAGATAGTTTTATAAGCTGATCGAGGAGTATGGCGGAATCCTGCCCCATACATAGTTGTATATTTCCTGTAAGTGCCTCTGTAGTCACAAGTATGCAGATGTCGGATGCGCTGAAGCTGCTAAAACATGATTATATATATATCGAAAGGCGATGTTTTCTTTCACATAATCGATTGTGCCTTGTTTTATAAAGCGTTTACATGTCTTGCTTTATGTTTCGCTATATTACTACGATGTATGACTACTGGGTGCCGTCAAGGCACAGTCACGGGCCCGAGCGGCTCGTGGCTGATTGCTCGATCGAAACATACTACTATTGTGGTAGAAAAATCTCTCCCGGTATTGTTACTATTCCAAAATACTCGCTGTAGCCCCGAAATACCTTGTAGTATTCCAAGGTTGCCCCTATACTAAAAGCTTCACAAATACTCTTATATCTTTCCGCCCGTTTATGGCGAAACTCCTAAGGAAAATCTTTCACGATTGGTTGAAGTATTGAGAAGTTGTAGAACGGGGTTGTTTGGGCGAGTTGAACCTTACGAGTAAGACTAAGCGTTACTTCGAGGATCGACGTTTAAGCTTGGTTAATTTTGGGCTTCAGGGGTAAGCACTCTTGTCCTTACATTGTAATTGGAAATGACATCTTGTATTAGTATATAAATGATTATAAGATGCGTAGGATATTGCAGAAAGTGAGCTGAAATGCATCGAGAAGAATATAAGAGAAGAATTGAGCTACGTATTTACATGGGAAGTACCATTTACGATGGCTTGTAGTATTGTGAGTAAATTGTACACGTCAGGTTAAGTGTAACCCACAGGATTGTTGGTTTGGTAGCAGGCCTGCGTTAGAGGAGAGATTTATGTGGTTGGGAGTGCTCAGCAGGAGTGCCAGTAGAATAAGGAATCTTGTATCTAGGAGTATTACAATCGAGGTTGATAGGCGATTTTGTGTATAGGTTGAAGTACTACGGTAGTATTCTACTTGAAGGGTGGAAAAGAAGCGGCAATGTTAGAGTACTTTGGAGGCGTTTTGCTAATTGTCGATGTCGTCATTGGTGGTGATTCTTATCCCTACTTGAGCATGATATTTTAAAGGAATATATATAGTCTGATGAAGCGTGCGTGTGTTAATAACGATGGTTTCTTTGCGATGTCTTTTGACATGAGTCTAAATAATAAATCTTGAAGTGTTCAAAAGAATTAAATAGTTTTTGAAAAGAAAAATGTACTTGGTTTTAATAGCTTAAGAGTTATACTAACTTTATGGGGAAGTTAGGTATAGCGACTTAAGAAGATAAGGCGATTTATAATTGTTTATGAAAGCCTTATATTGATTCCGGAAATGAGAATAAAGTATCGAACAAACGCTATGACACTAATAAAGGAAAATGTATTGACTAATTAAGTAGTATTAAAACCAGTAGAAACATAAATACGCATAGAAACAGATAAAACAAAATTGTATTACATTTCTAGATCATGGTGCTTTAATAAGATTGTTATAAACAAGAATAACCTACTCGCACATAAAGGCATATGTTACTCAGAATTGTTTTGAATTCGTTGTTAAGTGTTTAAACTATGATCTATGAATCTTTTGAAAATAAGAAGCGAATTATTTGAAGTATGCGGCTGAACTGAAAAGAATGGGTTATTGATTTTAGAAGTTAAGGAGCTTGTTTAATTGACTTGATGAATTTTGTTAAAGTGTGAAACCTCGTTAGTGAGCAATGAGTACTTGGTTTTTAAGAGTTAATGTATGAAGTACTTTGGGGATAAAAGCAGAAGCTTTGTTATTAAAGTAGAAAGTACACTTGTGTGAATAACTTGACTATGTTGGTTTGTGATAGCCTTATGTCTTTCACTTGTTGGTTTGATAAGTAAACATGTTATGATCTTTATGATGTGTTAGTATGTTGTGATGTTGTGTGAGGTTGATCTTTGTTGTTGTGCTACGTTGTTAAGCACGTTAAGCAGTGCTCTTGTTATTATATCACATACGTTGACTTGTTATAGAGGCTTGCCACTGGCGACAGATACATCACGACTGATCTTGATGCGATGTGTGACTATCTTGGGCTACTTGAGTTCAGGTGATCATTAGAATTGTGTATTATCCGTCACGGAAGTCTTATCTTGGTCGATAATGACTATGCGGTCTAATGTGACTATGCGGTGCCAGCGAAGTCGGGAAGGATACGCGGGCTAAGTACGCGTCTGAGCGCTACCATGCGAACTTTATGTGGCTATCTTGGACGATATACTCGAGATTAAGCGCGATGATCGCGAGAGCGAAGTGGCGGCTTCGTCGTAATAGCGCGGTCTAGAAAAGACCTCATTAATCTGATTTATGACGTGGTAGTGCGTGGGTTTTAGTCGGCTATGCACTTACATTACTTTCAATGCAGGTTTTAGTATGTCTCAGGTGGGACTTTGGTGTACATGTGTATTCCTTGGTGTGTTTTAAGTAATTGATATTGTGGGCGTAGACCCGTGGTTATATTTGAGTGATGACTTTAGGCGTGGTCGACTTGACATATTTGCTTGCATGTGTATCGTAAATTGGATATCATATATGTCTTACATTTTTATATAGGCTAATATGATTTAAATTTTACGATATTTTCGGTTTCACGTACTTGGTACTGTTGTGTGACATAACCCATGTTTTGCGTTAATCTGCATGGTAGAGGTACACGGTCGTCGATCTCTTCGTAAGATCACAGTTGGCGTTTGGGCTTTCAGTTTCTCCGGTATCTTAGGTATAGTCACGTCGTTGTAGGTACTACGTTGAGGCTATGTGAAGACACTGTCCCTTGCATTGTTGTTATATCATTCTTAAGTGCAGCGAAATAGCATTGTGGTGAAGTTTGTAAAGGATGCTGCTTGTTGGGTTCAGAGATTATATATGGCGAAAGCAATTTTCTCGAATAAGCGTCTTTGCCGTGTATTTCATGCTGTTTCTTAGTTGATTACTACGATGTCGCGAGTGCGGGGTAAGGCACGATCCTGAGCGAATTTGGTGCGTGGCATGAAATGATCGAGCGATTAATCTCGGAAGGGTGATCTCTGAACGCGTATCTAGTAGAGTCTTGATTATGGAATTGTGTTGTGTACGATAATCGGAGATATAGGATGACTAGGATTGGTTTCCGTCTGCTCACTCGAATCGTGCTTGAAACTGTGTTATAAGTTGGACCTACAACGTATTTCTTTCGCTGCAGATTATGCCTAAGCGTAAAGGCAGCAGACGAAGGGCAAGCGGCGAGCTGCGGTAGAAACACGAGGGATTTACGGTAGCGAGCCAATCATCACACGGTGAATTGCTTCTGTCGGGGATTACAACGTCGCCGGCCCAACGGAAGTTTGAAATGCAGCGGCGGCGGCCTACTGCGACCATGTTCTCTGAACGCAGTTCCACGACCCGATGGCAGACATGTGTGCAAAGAGCGACCACTATTCTTGTCAGGGATTGCTTAACGAGAGTATTTTATGTCTGCGTTATCACGAGGTCTTGATGATTATCTAAAGAGGAATTAGTGCGAAATAGCTCTTTGATCGGGCTTAAGCATGGCTGCGTGCGGGGGCATCTTGTGGCAATGGCGCGTGAGATCGACGGGTTAGCGAATCGGCGAAGGGCGAAACGGCGAGGGTCGCTGGTAGCTTCAGTGAATCGCCTCACCGGCGAACTAGATATGCGCCTCGCGCCCGGTCTGAAGTGGTCCTCCACGCCGGGGTTCGAGGCGGTCCGGGTATGTAGGAGTTGGTCGACTCCGGGCTTCGGTCGCGGCTTCTCGTAGAGTTACAACTTGGCCGGGGTTGATTTTCCGGTGTTCACGGTCGTGGCGGCGTCGTCGGGAATAATAGCGCGCTTTGTTTGGTGCTTGTTTTAAGCGTGACACGTCGAGAACCCGTGTCGGATGTCTCGTAGGAGGATGCAAGTAGGAGGACTGCGGCTTGGTCGATTCTTGAGATTGATGAATTGAGAGAAGGGAACGAAGGAGGCAGCCCGCTCGGTATGATGCGTTGTGGTAAGTGTCATTATGAGGTATCGGTATTTTCTTCGACGACTTGTTTCTTTGCGACGGCGAAGGGCCATTTACGGTGTCCGGGCCGAGGAGGTGTGCGGTGTGAGAACTTCGACCGGATCGGTGGCTAGTTACGCACGCTAGCTATGTTGTTAGGCGAAGTTGATTAGGCGATAGGGAGTGGCGGTGAATCACGGTATCGCGCTTGCGAGATTGGTTTTGTTGTGACAAAGGCGTGTATATCTTAAGTGTTATGTTCGAGATAACGTGTGTTAGTATGATTAGAAATCGCGTGGTTGGTCAAGGGTAGATTGGGGATAGGAAAGTGTGAGCCTTAGGTTTTATCATTGGAGACTAGCAGAGCGGAATTAAATACCGAGTAAGATTTATTTATGTTGACACTTTTGCTCGAGTCTTGGTATACGTGGGATAGATTTGTGTGATAAGTCACAGTGGTGTGAAATACTAGGTTTTACCATTGACCTGATGGTGAGATGTTCCGGATCGGAAACAAAGCTTGGTGTGATAAATGGTCGGGTTGAGGCAGTGTGGTCAACCCACTTGCAACCGGTTTGAAAGTAAAGAACAATGGTGGTCAGCTTTGTGATAGAGATCGCGAGGTGTTGAGCCCAGTTTAGTTAACCATTATGCGAGTTACGTGGATGCGTTCGACGTGGTCGGGCGATGAGGTCAGCCCGTCTTGTCTTTTCGGTCCGAAGCTGTTTACTGAAGAGAGGTTATCACGTTATATATCGAGAAGGTTGTGAAGCTGCGAAGGGGTTCCCCTTTTTTTGTGGCGACGGTGGAGCGATTTTCGGCTATTTATTTTGTGTGCAGAGGTTTACGAGAAGGGTTAGGAACTGGTGAGTCTCGATGTGCATTCTCACCGGTAGGTGTTTTGATTTGAGTGCAGTGAGTTATGTGCCTGCTTGTTGGTAGTATCGTGCATAACTACCATATTACGATATTCGGATGTGCGCCACGAGCTTGTATGGGCGGTGGTGTAGATGGTGGAGTCGGTCCGATGTTGACAGGTTGAATAGTTGGTTTATACTTGTTTGGCGAGGATGTGGATAGGGTGGGCTTATCGAAGAGGTTATTGGCGGCACCAATTAGCGAGAAGTCGATGCGGATCGCCGGCCGGCGGCAACGGAGATTCCGGGTTGACGGTGGGTGTGAAGTGCCTTGGAAAGGGTGTGATGAGTTTTGGAAAGCGAGGAAACTTAACTTTGAATGCTTGGGCGTTTGAATCCTTTGGAGGATAGGCGAGTTTCCTATAAGTTAGCTTTAGTCGGCGTGGGAAGCGATGCGTCTTTGGTCTTTCGCGTTGTTATGTTAGAAGAACTGTCGTAGATCCGTCGAATATTCCCAGTTAATGATGACCAAGTTGGAAGTAGTAGCAAATTTAGGCGAAGCGATAACAATGTGGTAAGATTATGAAAAAGTTCGGGGGTAACCGCGAAGATACGACAGTGAGGAAAAGCGACATGTTAAGAGAACATAGATGTGATAATTCTTTGTAGAAAAGGTCGCGAAGGGAGTATCTTTTAACCACGGGTGAGAAACTTTGTAGTGATGGAGGTGATTCGCCGTGGACTTGGATTAAGTATTTCTTGGCGTGTGTTATTTATGGCGGGTGTGTGGTTGTTTTTAGTAAGTATGGTAGTGAAGGCTATCTTTGTGGCATGTATGTTTTGAGACATGAAGGAACGTTCGGGGCGAATGTTTCTAGAGGGAAGATGTTATACGGTATTTCCGGAGTATCGTCTTTTGTGAGAGACGTGCGTACAAAGTTAAAGCATAAGTTAGAAGGGGCGAGGTATTGCACAACTCACAGAAAATTGTTTCAAACAGCTTGTTTTCAAACTTTGCGAAGGAAAAATGCAGTTCTGGCATTAATAATTTTCTTGATTTTTCGAGAGATAAAATATTTTGGACCAACGAGAGAATTGTGGCTTGTCACCTGAGTGGAGAAAACCGGAAGTGTGGGCTTCCCTTTGTACGTTTTTCATTTTTGTTGCCTAAAACATTTGGTCGATGTTTGGTAGGATATTGTGTGATAGATGAGTAAATGGGACCTTGTAATGACGTCCAAATCCCTCGCCCCCTGCCCACATACTTGTCTTAATCTTGGCCATTGATTGGCCTATAAATACCCCAACAGGTTAGAAGACTGTAAATCTAAAACATTTCTAAGTCTTGAAAAATCCCCATCTTAGTGAAGCTCTGGAGTCCCGAAAAGCGACCACGTCACCTTTGAGAAAGCACTTAGCGAAAAGTACCACACTCTTGAGAGTTGCTGGAGTCCAAACATACCCAGCACACTTGGTAGAAAATACTCTCAAGTATTGACTACTATTCCAAAATACCTTGGCCCCAATACCTTGTAGTATTCCGAGGTTACCACATACTAAGAAGCCCTAAATACTACTATACTTCCACTTGGATCACAGCAGAAACCTGAGGAAAATCTTGTACGATTGGTTGAGGTATTAAGAAAGAAGTTAATAGCGTGGGAGCTTACAAGGGTTGTTTTGGGCGGTTGGAGCACACCAGAGTAGGAGCTAATGGCGTTGCTCGGGATGAAAGGCATTTAAACTTGGATAATTTTGGGCTTCTGAGAATTAAAATACTCTTTGTCGCTTTCTATTGTAATTGGAAATGGCTATGTCTTGCGTAGTGAAGTATAAAAATGATTATGTAAGATACGGTAGAAGGATATTCTGAGAAGAGGTGTTGCTAAATCACATCGAGAGAAGGAATATAAAGAGAAGAAAGAATTGAAGGCCGTATTTACATGGAATTTGTATTTACATGGGGCGTATTCTGATTAGACTTGTAGTATTATTGTGGAGTAGAATTGTACCACGATCAGGTTAGGCGTGTAACCCTATACTGGGGATTGTTGGTTTAAGTGCTTGAGCCTCGTTAGAGGAGGAGAAGATTTATGTGGAGTGCGGGGAGGAATGTGCTGCATTTTCAGTAGAATAAGGAATCTTGTATCTGGAATTATTCTCTGAAGAGATCTAGAGAGTTGATAGGCGTTTTGTGGAAGCTTTATAGGTTGGAAAGAAGTGATACTATGAGTAGCGTATTACACTTTGAAGGGGTGGAAAAAAGGCAAAGCAAAGGTTAGAGTACTTTGCTGGGCGTTGCTGCTAATTGTCTGGAGAGAATGTCAAATCGCGAGTGTAAGTGATTCTTCTTTATGCTGCTTGAGCATGATATTTTAAAGGAATAATATATAATGCGGTAGGCGATGGGTGTGTTAACTAAGCGATGGTTTCTTTGCGATGTCTTTTGACTTGAGTCTAAATAATAAAGAATACTTGAAGTATTTCAAAAGAATTAGAAGCCGTTTTTGAAAGAAGAGTAATACTTGGTTTTAAAAGCTTAAAGAGTTATACTAGCTTTATGGGAAGTTAGAGTATAACGACTTGAAGAAGATAAAAGGAACGATTTACTTAATTACGTTTATAAGAAAGCACTTATATTGATTTCGAAAATGAGAATAAGAAATCCAGAACAAATATGCTTCTTGGCGTAATAAAAGGAAAAATGTATTGACTAATTAAGTAGTATTAAAACGATGAAACCTCCAAAATGCGTAGAAAGCTAAGATAAAGACAAAATTCTATTACATTTTCTAGATGCATGTTTGCTTTAATAAGATTGTTATAAACAAGAATAACTACTTTCGCATATAAGGCATATGTTACTCAATTGTTATTAAAGATTGATTAGGTTTGATAGTGTTTAAAACTATGATCTATGCAGATCTTTTGAGAAATAAAGAGAAGCTAGAGTATTTGAAATTATGCAACTTGAACTTTTGGAAAGAATGGGTTATTGATTTTTACTAAGTTAAGAGACTTGAGCTTTTTAAATTGACTTGATATGAATTTTTGTTAAAGAAGTGTGAAACACTCGTTAAGTGAGCAATGATTACTTTGTTTTAAAGAGTTAATGTATGAAGTACTTTGGGGATAAAAACCGAACTTGTTGACATAAAGTAGAAAGTACCTTGTGTGAATAACTTGACTATATTTGGTTTGTGATAGCCTTGTAATGCTTCGCTGTTGGTTTGATAAGTAAACATGTTTATGATCTTCACGATGTGAACGTATCTTTTAATGGTAGTAATTAGTGTCGGCGGTCAATTTCTTTTGTGCTGCAATCAATGAATCTAAGCAATTAAATCAGTTATTGTTATTTATATCGTACTACTAAATACTGTTACTCCACAGTGTACTACGATGGGTCTATCTGCATCACGGGTCTTTGTGTGCATGCAGTATGGTCAGTGCAGCTAGTGTTATCCTGGGGTGCTTTATAGGGTCCCCAGCGTTACCATGCAGCCGCTCCAGCGACTATGCGAGGCTGAGGAGTCGGGGGAAGATACATGAGCTAACTTTACTACCCCGTCGCGAGAATACCTGTGCGAGCTATGTGTGCTTTATGCGAGCACGCGATACTCCGAGATTGAAGCAGCGCACATTGTCTGGCAGTGACCAGCGATCATGGCGTGGTCACAAAGGCCTGCGTGATAGGTTTATGGCATTGTTGTGAGTACTTGTGGGTTTTAGTAGTCGGCTATGCCTTAGTACTTACTTTTCCGATGCGGTTTAGTAGCATGACAGGTGGGACACGGTGTACATGTGTATTCGCTTGGTGTGTTTATATCATGGTGCCGGCGTGGAAGAAATTCCGCGGGCATATTGATATTGGGCATGAACCCGTGGTTATATTGAGTGATGACTTTAAGGCGGTGAGTCGACTTGTATGTTGCTTACATG